>OX638302.1:27113755-27616124 GCA_951812265.1 Taphrorychus bicolor | reverse complement strand
AAAAATGTTAAGTTTGAAGTTTTTGGAGAAAATCGATTGTAGGAAAAATAAATCAAACTGACTCAAATCTACTAATTTGTTGTGTTTGGTAAAATTACATTGTTTGGACTACAATAAATGAACTTTTGAAAAATCGGTAAAAAATTACTAATAGCGGATAAAGCAAAAATTTAGAAGGTTCGAAGTTAAGGTCAGAATTCTGGCAAAAAAACGGTTAAAAATAAATCAATGCATTAAAACTGCAATTTTGGAATTTTTGGAAAGGTGTAAGTGAGAATTGGGGCCGAAAGCGATTAAAAATAATTCAAAGCATGTGATTATCGCCAAAAATCGGTTAAAAATTACTTAAAGCGTCTGAAAATGCAAATTTAAAAATTTTAGGTAAGTTTAGGTACGAATTAATGCCAAAATAGTTTAAAAATAACGCAAAGCGGCCATAAATGCAAATTTGAAGCCTTTGGAAAAATACAAGTTAGAGTTGGGGTTAAAATAGTTTAGAAATTACCAAGATTGTCTAAAAATATAAATTTTAATTCTGTATTGAAGAAACTCAATTTAAAGACAAAATAGAGAAAATTGGTTCAAATTTGAATTGATATTTGTTGTTTTTTTTATAAAATTAAGTTTTGAACCGAAAATTGACGGAATAAAGTTTGATACAAACGCCTCAAAATCAAAATTTAGATTTTCCAAAAAGTCAGGTTTGGAGTAGGACTAAAAATAGTTAAGGAACGACTCAAAGTTTGTAAAAATACAAGTTTGAAGTTTTTTGTTATTTTTTGCTATCAAAAAGGTTTTATAATTAAAAATAGACTAGAAACGCCTCAAAACTAAAATGTGTTGTTTTCCGAAAAAGTTAGATTAGGATTTAGCCTAAAATGCCGTTAAAATTACTAAAAGCGTACAATGTAAATTTGAAATTTTTTAAACAATTTAGGTTCGAATTATAGCTAAAATCGATAAAAAAATAACCCATATTATATCGTATGAAAATGTAAAGTTTGATATTTTTGGAGAAAATCAGTTATCCCCAGTAGCACCCTGGCGTCAAAATGACGTCAGTTTATGGTCGCGTTGGTCAGTTGAGACTGTAGCCTACATAATGACGTCACATTCTTGACGAACTAAAGACGTCATCAACTCACGTCCTAGAACTGACGTGAATAAGACGTCATTAATGTCATCTAGTTCATACTTATAAAATATTAATGATTTACTGATAACAATTAAAACATTTATAAAGCAAGGGGGTTCTCTCATAATTTAAATTAGAGAGGAAGGCAAAGTGAGGGAGATTTGCCGATTTGCCCCTTTTTGTGTCCCCCTCTACGGGGTCGCATTGATTGCTTCTGACGTTATGTGTTGACAGACGTTCATCTTGTCAATTTACTCGTTCATAAATTTTTGCTGTATAAATCAAAATAATAAAGTTAAAATTCTAGAATGCAACTATAACTTTTTTATAGTGAAAAAAATCCTTGACGTAACACTGACGTCAGAGTTACTAGGTTTTGTCTAGCTAAGTTGAGGTCAGTTTCACGTCAGTAAACTAAAAGTTACTATCACGTCACGAAGCTGACGATAGTTTCACGTCAGTAAAGTGACGTCAGTGGGCTGTGACTTAGGCCCGTCATTTTAACGTCACTACGACGTCATTTTTTAGGTGATTTCGACGTTACATCCGCCGCAACACTGTCGTCATTTTCACGTCATTGTGCTACCTGGGATAGTAGGACAAAATGACAAAACAAAACTAACCTGAATCAAATCTTCTTCTAATTTACGGATTTTGTCAAAATTAAATTTTTGAACTAAAATAAATAAATTTTGTCTCAAAATGACTCAAATTCAAATTTAGTATTTTTCGAAAATTAGGTTAGGACTATGGCAAAAGTCGGTGAAAAATTTATAGCGTTAAAAATTGAAGCAAATTTTAAGTGTTTTGATATTGTGTGTTAGTCTATCAAAAAGGCATAAGTGAAATTGAACTAAAAACGCCTCAAAATTAAAACTTGTTTGTTTTTCAAAAATGTCAGGTTAAGATTAAGCGTGAAAAGCCGTTAAAAGGGTGAAAAAATAGAAATTTAAATTTTTCAAAAAAGTTCTAGTTAAATAAAAGGTTACCCATATCAAATAAAAATATAAATTTTGATGTTTTTGGAGAAACTCAACTGTAGGTCAAAATCCGGCAAACGGACTCAAATCTTCCAATTCGTTGTTTTTGCTAAAATTACATTTGCGGAATACAATAAATGTACTTTTGGCTCACAACCGCTCAAATTTCAAATTTGTTTTTTTCGAGAAAGTCAAGTTAGGACTAAGGTAAAAATCGATAAAAAAATTACTCATAGTGGAGAAGGCAAAAATCTGGAGTGTGTGAAGAGAATTCAGGTTAGAATTATGGGCAAAATCGGTTAAAAATGAATGAATGCATTAAAAAAGGCAATTTGGGAGTTTATTATAAAAATTAAAATTTGAGAAGAAAACTATGAGTTATAAGAATAACTCGAAGCATTTTTAAAGTGCAAAGTAAAAGTTTTTAAAAAAATTTAGGTCAGTATTATGGTCAAAATCGGGTAAAAATTACTCAAAGCGTTTATAATTGCAAATTTGAAAATTGTGAAAAAACCCAGGTTAGGATTATGGCTAAAATTATTTAAAGATTATTGATATTATATTAAAGTCCAAAAATGCAAACTAGAAATTTTTGGAGAAATTCAGTTAAAAATTAGCATCATAATCGTACTCAAGATGTTTAAAAATGCATATTTCAAATTTGAAAAAAGGCAGGTTAGGATTAGGGCCAATATCAGACAAAATTACTCAAAGTTTCCAAGAATGCAAATTTGGTATTTTTGAGAAGTGCAGGTAGGAATTAGGCCCAAAATCTTTTTAAATTTACTCAAAACAATTAAAAATGCAAATTAGGATTTTCTGGAAAAATTTACCTTAGAACTACGACACGTATCATTTATAAACCACACAAAGAGTCCAAAAATGCGAATTTGAAGCCTTTAGAGAAATTTAGGTTAGAGTTAAAGTTAACGTCAACTTTTTGACGTCCAATGGGCAGCAACAGATGGACGTCCAGTCATATTATAATATCATCATAAGTCATCAATCATCATCTATCAATTATAAGATCATAAATCATAGTATAACGAGCAAGATAATCTAATCATTTTTTCTGCTCATACTTCTGACTAGCAGGTAGGTATATAATAGAAATACATGCTTATTTAAGTTGATGGAAGGCAATTCTTTTCCATCGATTATTGTCTAACTAAATTCATATATGATAAATTCATATATGATCCTATAAGGATTTAAGATTTCAGAACGCTAAACAAAAATTAAACAAGTGTGAGACGTACCAGTGGTGGAAACAGAAGTATTAATTTCTGCTTCCATGAGGTAGGTAGGTACTCACTCGCTTTTACTTTTTGTTTATTATTTGAAATGTTAAATCCTTGTATAGTGTTCATACTTTCATATTTATCTTATATATGAATTCAGTTAGATAATGCTCCACGGAAAAGACTTGCTTTTTATCATCTTAAATAAGCATGTATTTCTATTATATGCTGAGCCTAGGGACACGTTACACATAGCTTTTCTTGCGTTTCAGCTCTGAGGAAGACTAAATAAATAGTCGAAACGTTGGCTATGTTCTGATAAAGAAGAGTATTATTTGATCTAACCCTGCTAACCAACACTATTATATTTCCCATAAAACATGTGTAAAATATGTAACTAGTTTTTTTTATGATAAAATGCACAGCTTGATTTATTAAACATATAGAGACGTCAATAAATGGACGTCGGAAGACGTCTAAACGCAGGCGTCAAACCGACGTTAACAAATGGACGTCTTGCGGATGTGATATGTAGCCGTCATTTGGACGTCTTTTGGCTCAATCTCATGTCGTCATTTGGACGTCCATACGACCTAGTGTGCTACCTGGGAAATAATTTAAAATTAAAATTTGGTGCTTTTTCGAGAAGGTCAGCGCTAGGTTAGAAACAAAAAGCCGTTGAAAATGACTCAAAGCGTGTAAAAACGCAAATTTCATTTGTTTGAAGAAATGCAGGTTAGAATTGTAGCTAAAATCGATAAAACTTGAGGACCGATATAAAAATGTAAATTTTGATGTTTTTGGAGAAACTCATTTATTGGAGAAAATTAGGCAAACTGACTCAAATATTCTAATTTGTTGTTTTTGGTAAAATTACATTTTTTAACTAAAATAAATAAACTTTGGCTCAAAACGGATGAAAGTTCCAACTTAAACTTTTTCGAAAAAGTCAGGTTAGGACTAAAGCAAAAATCGGTGAAAAATAACTCATATAGCGCACAAATTCAAATTTTTGTTACAAATTCAGATTAGTATTAGGGCCAAAATCTTGTTAAAATTACTCAAAACAATTAAAAATGCAAATTTGGATTTTCTGGAAAAATATACCTTAGGACTTCGACAAATATCATTTATAAACTACACAAAGCGTCCAAAAAATGCAAATTTGGAGCCTTTAGAGGCATGCAGGTTAGAGTTAGAGTTAAAAATAACTCACGTGTACCTTATCTAAGAGAAATTTTTTTTGTGTTTTTGGAGAAATTCAGGTTTAGGAGAAAATCGGCAAAATGAATCAAATTGGCCTTCTAATTTGTTGTTTTTCGATTCGAAACTATTTTTTGTACCAAATCAATTTGAATAAAAGCGCCTTAAAAGTCAAAATTTTGTTTTTTGAGAAAGTCAGGTTCGGGCTAGAATCAAAATTCCTTAAAAAATTACTTAAATCATTTAAATTAATTTTTTTTATTTTTTTTTGGTATTGTCTGATAGGCTATATTAATATAATTACTAGAGATATTAATTAATAGACAAAAAACCTTGGAGACTGATCGGCTAGAATTACGGCTAAAATCAATTTAAAATATCCCACATTGTCTAAAATTGTAAATTCGATTTTAAGACAAAATTGATTAAAATTTTCTAATTTGTTGTTTTTGTAAAAATTAATTTTTGGTGCAAAATAAGTCAAAGTAGATTAAAAATTCCTCAAAATAAAAATTTTAATTTTTCAGGAATGTCAGGTTAGAATTAGGGGGTCAAAATGTCGTTGAAGACGACTCAAAGCGTAGAAAAATACAGGTTGAAGATTTTGAAATACATCTTGAATATGGTTATGACGAAAATCCGTTAAACAAATCTTGATGCGCCTAAAAACACAAATTTAAAATGTTTTGAAAAATTCGGATAAGAGTTAGGCTTTAAAAATTGCACAAAACGTCAAAAATTTGACTACTTTGGAAACATTAGAAAAATTTAAGTTCGTATTAGGGCTAAAATCGGTTAAAAACTACCCAGATAATGTAAACATGAAAATTTTTATAAATTTGGAAAAATTCGATTTTAAGACGATATCAGTCATTCAGTCAAATTTGACTGAAAACGCTTCAAAATCTAAAATTTTGTTTCTTGACAAGCTCAAGTTTGGACTAGAACTATAAAAGTCCTTGAAAATTACTCACAGCATTTAAAAATACAGACCTGAAGTTTCTTGATATTGCATGCTGGTCTATCAAGAAACATAAGGGATATTAGACTAAAAACGACCCGAAATTAAAATTTGGTGCTTTCTCGAGAATGTCAGGGCTAGGTTAGAACCAAAAAGTCGTTGAAAATGACTCAGAGCGTGTAAAAACGCAAATTTGATTTTTTTGAAAAAATGTAGGTTAGAATTATGGCTAAAATCGATCAAACTTAATGACCGATATCTTGATCTATTGACTCAAATCTTCTAAATTGTTGTTTTTGGTAAAATTACATTTGCGATGCGAATTTGCAAATTTAGATTGCGATTAAGATCAAAATTGGGTAAAAATTACTCAGAGCGTTTGAAAACGCAATTTTGGAATTTGTGAAAGAATGACAGATAAGGATTAGGACCAAAATTGGTAAAAAATAATTCAAAGTGTCTAAAAATTTAAATTTGAAATTTTTGTGAAATGCAGGAAATAACTAGGGACAAAATGGTTTTAAAATCACTGAAAACTTTGGATTTGGCAAATTTGGATTTTCTCGAGAAATTTTCGTTAGGATTACGAAGAAAATCATAAATAACACAAAGCCTTAGAGGAATTTAGGTTAAAATGAGAGTTAAAATTGGTTAAAAAATGACCCACGTGCACATTGCGTAAAAGTTTGATTTGTAATATGTTGGTTTTCGTAAAATTATTTTTTGGACCAAAAATTAACGCACTAAAATTTTAATAAAAATGCCTTAAAATAAAAATTTTGTTTTTAGTTAAAACGATACTTAAAAGCATTTAAATTAAAAATGTTTAGTTTTTTTTGTACTTTCTGATAGACTATCAAAAGAGATTTTTCAGAAGAGAATTCTGACCTTAACCTTAACAGGAGAAATATTATTGAAGGGCATTAAAATTTACGTGGGTTTTTCTATGGAAGGTGCAACATTCCGTATGAGCAGTGTTTATTATTACGAAAGAAGAAACTACGAGAATTCCTCCTGGCACTGAAAGGCTTATTTACGTCACTCCTGAAAATGGTCCTGGGTGGTGCGTTGGATTAGTAGAACCGGACTTGGAGAATTCAAGCCTACTAGTAGCAAGAACCTTAACTGAGACAAAACGAAAAATTCCGATTAGAGTGAGTAGATTATGGTACAAAAAGCATAGTTCCTAGCAAATTATCAACCAATCACTTGGATATGCCGTTGTGAGGAAGAAAACAGTGTTGATGGTGGAAGTTTTAAGGAATTATTGTCCACTATTCTCCATTCATTTGAAAATAATGACAGGTTTTGTGACCGCTCAACGGAATGTCTTCGATACTAATCAGAATGCAACTAAGAGAGACCGTGTAGTTCATAAAATCAACACCGAGGATGCACAACCAATACGACAACCCCCCAGGAGAGTGCCAATCACAAAGCAAGAAGAGATTGATCACTTGTTGAAGAGCATGCTAGAAGAGGGCGTCATCGAAAAGTCGTCGAGCCCATGGTCGTCTCTGGTTGTTCTTGTAAAAAAAAAGGACGGAACGAATAGGTTTTGTATAGACTACATGAAGTTGAACGATGTCACCAAGGACAGTTACCCTTTACCATGAATTAACGATACCCTGGCAACTTTATCAGGATCACAATGGTTTTCCACGTTGGATTATAAAAGTGGTTACTGATGGCAGGTTAGAGTGGCGTCCAAGAATATAGAAACGATAGCATTCTCAACTAGGAATTAAGTGTAGTAAATAAGCGAAATAAGCGGACAAGCGAAGAGTGCGAGTTGTTAGCAGAGAGTAATTGTGTTTTAATTCGTTGTAATAGTTCAAAGTTAATAGAAGTGTGTAGTTAATTGACAACAAATTATTGGAACCCGAAACAATACACTTCTGAGAGAAGAAGCATCAAGTTTTGGACAAAAATAAATAAAATTTGGATTAAAAATTCTGTGACAGTTGCATCCATAAGGATCCATCATTTTTGTCGGAAAATGTATTGACTTTTACTTATATTCAATTAACAAAAATCAAACGTCGGAAACCTCCTCTTATATTTGCTTATTCAGTAATGGTATGTGTACACTATAGACTTTTCACGTAGATTTGCTCTCGCTGGGGTTGTGCGATATAAAGTCTACAAGTGAACACACCTGTAAGAACACTCTAGTTAGCGTTGGTCCATGATATAGCTAGATTATTGTGGTCTAGCGAGAGTGCCAGTGGACACAGATCGTAGAGTCACTTGTGAGATTAGTCTATTTGTTGGCCCAAACAGATTTATTTGCTCTAGCTAGATTAGTCGTTGAGAAACATGGGTTCGGAACCTTTCCCAACTTCTTCAACAAGGAACATCAAATGGGAAAAAAAACCCTCAAATTAATAGAACAATGTGAAACGCGGCCGGAGCTTTTGAATTGTGTCTTAAAAGAATATGGGGATAGACTATAGAGATAGAAAGACTAAAGAACTAAACGAAATAGCGAGTTCTTTAGAAATTGCTGAACTAGAAGTAACAAGGAAATGGTACAATTTAAGATATCAGATGAACAGTGAAATACGAACAATCAGAAAGAAAAAGTCAAGTCAAGGGGCTGATGAGGACGCAATTCTTTCATTAATTTGGGGAAAAAAAATCATTTTCTTGCCTTTTTTATCCAATATCTAACCCACACGAAACGTGACATTTGAATCTCAAATAAACTAACTAACGCTAAACTGCTAACGGCAAAGATCGATACAGCAAAATTTTTTGTCATTTTTTAGGGTCTGTATCTCTAAAATGCCTTGGTAGAAATTTAAGACCTAAAGAGATTTTGAAAGGTCGTTTCTTCTAGAATCACGGCGGGACAACGATCTTAAATAACTTATTCCCTAAAGGATATACAGGGTAACGAAAAGAGCACTGCAAAATGGTTGCATTTCAACCCACTGCATTTGGTAGATAGCGTAATTTCAGAACATTCATTGTTATGACATTTAATGGCATTAGTTGGTATCTGGAGACGCGTTCGGCAGTTTTCGGTTTTTTGGCCTACACAATAAATTACTGAGGTTTTTCAAAAAGTTGACGCTCTTTTGTATGTTACCCTGTATCGCGAGAATGCCGCAGCCGATTTTAATAAGATAAATTATCTCTAAAAGATGACTGGTTGTAAAATCAGCGACGTATGCTCATAGTTAATAAAACAATTTTATTTCATTTTGTACAAGAATGGCAAAAAATCTTATAAAAAACTGACTAAAATGTTGTTTACTACGATGTCATGACGGGAGTCTTAACTTTAAGACTCTTTTTGTAATGACATTTAAGAGCTATAGTCGATATCTCGGGACCGTTTTGGCGGTTTTTTCGTTTTTTGCCTACTAAATCATACAGGGCGTTTACAGAAAGTTTCAACTTTCTTGTAAGTTACAATACAAGGTATCCTGCAATTAACTGGAAAATCCCTAGGCAAAAATAGGGCACAATGTTCATACAAACATAACCCGCAAACGCTTCGCCTCCGAGATACTGGGTGTTGATTTTTATTTTTTTTTTTATTTTTTTTTATAGCTTTTAGAGTTTTTGAGATATTTAACTCAAGCTTTGAATATAGATAACCATTTATTACCTACATCGTTGGATATACTAACCGCTAGCCAAAATCGACAGGGTCGTATTTTTTCTCGGGTTGAATCTCTTTTACCCTCACAAACTTTTTGTAGCACGCTCGTTTTTTTCTTAAAAGTCTGAATTCATTTAGTTTCTGAATTCATTTAATTTAGAACTCATTCAATTTAGAAACTTTCTTGTCTCTTGCATCCTTGTCTTATCTCCCACCGTTTTCGAGAAATTTGCAAAAGAGTTTAGAAATGCACATCATTTTTCCATAAGTGACTCTTATTCACCAGTATCTGGAAATTTAAATAGGAACGCAGAAAACAGACATTTCTTATGGAAAAATTATGTGCATTCCTAAACACTTTTGCAAATTTCTTGAAAACGGTGAGACATAAGACAAGGATGCAAGAGGCGTGAAAGTTTCTAATTTGAATAGAGAATTCAGACTTTTAAGAAAAAACGATCAGTAGCGTGATACAAAAAAGTTTGTAAGGGTAAAAGGGATACAAACCGAGAAAAAATAAGACCCTGTCGCTTTTGGCTAGTGGTTGGTGTATCCAACGATGTAGATAATAAATGGTTACCTATATTCAAAATTTGAGTTAAATATCTCAAAAATTCTAAGAGGTAAAGAAAAAATAAAACAATAAATAAAAATCAACACCCTGTATCTCGGAGACGAAGCGTTTGCGGGTTATGTTTGTATGAACATTGTGCCCTATTTTTGCCTAGGCATTTCCCAGTTAATTTCAGGTTACCTTGAATTGTAACTTACAAGAAAGCTGAAACTTTCTGTAAACGCCCTGTAACTGATTTAGTAGGCAAAAAAACAAAAAACCGCCCAAACGGTCCCGAGATCTTGACCAAAGCTCTTAAATGTCATTACAAAAAGGAGTCTTAAAGTTGAGACTCCCTTTATGACATCGTAGTATACAAAATTTTAGTCAGTTTTTAATTATATTCTTTGCCATCCTTGTACAAAATGGAATAAAATTGTTTTATTCCATTTTTTGGTGGTTTAACCAGTTATCTTTTAGAGAGCATTTATCTTATTAAAATCGGCTGCGGCATTCTCGCGATACAGGGTGACTTACAAAAGAGCGTCAACTTTTTGAAAAACCCCCATAATTTATTTTGTAGGCCAAAAAACCGAAAACTGCCGAAAACTTCCGAGATACCAACTAATGCCATTAAATGCCATAACAATGACTGTTCTGAAATTACGCTACCTACCAAATGCAGTGGGTTTAAATGCAACCATTTTGCAGTAATTTAATCTTTACCCTGTATATCCTTTAGAGGATAACTTATTTAAGATCGATCTCCCGCCGTGATTCTAGAAGAAACGACCTTTCAAAACCTCTGTATGTTTTAAAGTTCGGCTAAGGCATTTCCGAGATACAGACCCCCAAAAATGACAAAACATTTTGCTGTATCGATCTTTTCCGTTAGCAGTTTAGATTTAGTTTACAATGTCCTCGTACCTTAAATTGTGTAAACACACGTAGATAGTTTGTATATAAATGCAAACCCTTCTTTTGTGTTTCCAAGGCGAAGCGATAGGATTCCTTTTTAATAATCCAGTTAGTGTGAGTGTCGAGCGTTCAATAAACAACTCGCTGTATTTTTATTTGAGATTCCCCATATTCCAACAAAATGTAACTTTACACGCAAGAAAAAAAAAAACATAAAAAAATTACATTTATTTAGCGCTCTTTCATTCCTTTCTATTAAATAAAATTCATTTACCTCTGTCCCTAGCACTTACTTATTTACAACTTTTAGCCTAAATATAACGATAACAACATTTACACTATCCAATTTGGAAGTACAAATTTTCTTCAACTCTCTTATTGTCTTCCCAGGTAGTTAGCAGACGGCAATTTGACGTCATTTTGTGTCGACCACATTCCTCGGACAAAAGTGTCGATCCAAAAGTATCCACGAGCTCTTTTACGTACTTTTAAACGTGAAAAATGACCTATTATCAAGACGTTTACATGACGTTTTCAGTTAAAATGTAGCTTTATAAGTGCAAGTTTGTCTCAAAAAAATGTTAAAAATATTGGCTTATTTTTAGTTCTATCGCTATTATATTATTTATATTATTCTTCATTAATTGCACACAAACCATAACTTTGTTGTAACAATACAAAATTAGAGCTTTTTAAATTTTCGCTTTTTTGATCCGTAGATAATTGCGTCCATGAGTCCATTAAGATCATCCTAAAGCTCTCAATTTCCACCTAAACCTCATTAGTTACGTCCTTAGTTACGTCCTTAAGACAGTAATTTTTACTCCTTTTTTACTTACATTTATGACGTACTTTATGGCCAAAAAAATTGACGTTTAATTGACGTCTTTTTGCTACCTGAGTTAGACGGCAAGTCCCTACAATAGCTTTTAATGAAAATAAAGATGCTCACTAACTCGAAAGTATTTCTGGACTTTGTCCAGAACCCAGTCTTTAGATCGGCTTTAAGAAACCTGTGAGGGATCAGTTTTTCGCGAGAATGGGTTCGTTATTAACCTGGCCACGTTCTGAAGGACTGTAATCGGGATCTGCAAAACAGTAAATAATTGCACAAAACAATACATACAGGGATGATCAGTTCTCACCTGGAAAATGTCGTCAATAATGCGGGCAAACATTGACCCGGCCCTATGAGGCCTAAATCCCCCGTTGTCTTGGGGGGCTACCGGATTGGTAGGGGCCGGATTAGCCCCCGTGGTAATTCCGCTGATTTCCACGGTAGATGGGGGGACTTGAGCTGACTGGTGCACTAGCTGAGGTTGCAACTGAGGTAACAAATCCGGCTTTTTTTCTTCTGAAACTGTGTTGATGGCGTAATCATTCAGTGTGGCCTGAAATAGAGCGCAGTTTTGATTTCCACCCAATTATTGCGAATCCTGTTACTATTCTCTTATATACACAATAGATGGTTTTATCAAGCACGATGATCGTAAATTGAATTAAACTTGAGCACCAACTAGTTTTGCCCATTGTCTCACTGCAGAAGATTAAACCGGCTAACGCCGTTATTGTTGATTTGTATATAACGTACTGTACGTACATTATATAAAACTAGATGTCAGTAAAGAACTTTCTCTTTGATCACACAGTTTGCGATCACGTAAGCTAAAATTTTAAACAGGAGTGTTATCAACTTGATGTGCTGTAAAGCAGCAATTTTGTATTAAGTGGACATTTAGGTAACCAAATATGAAACTAGGTTTCAGTTTATGCCGAAGACACGTAATCGGCTGTCGTAATTGCCAAACTAATTGGAAAGAGCATCCCAACTGAGGGCCTATGAGAACAGTAAACATGTATCTAGTCGTTGTGCTCAATTTATGTGTGTTTTTTTTTAGCAACAAACCGATACACGTTAAGTGGCAAATTAGTTTTTCCGCATTGTAGTAATTAATCAGCGTTTATTGCATCAACTTTTAACTAAATGGAGTAGAGGTAAACGTTTCTTATTGTTTGACTTTCTAATGGTAACGGACAAGGTTACTAATAGATAACTAACATTATTGCGTCTTTGCCGTAGGTACATCGGTTATATTAAATTTGCAACAAGTCTTAACCCAAATTGAAAGCATAATCTATATAGACAACGGTTATAATAATGGTTCAAAACAAGAAAAAATGGTGAAAGTCTGACTTTAGATGCAAAAAGTTGGGATTTTTAATACACCTAATTACGTTACTTTTATGGTGCTATTTTGCGTCGGTTTGGTCTTAACTGCTTCAGATGATAAATCTAGTCGCGGGAGCAAATTAAACATTTCGAAATGTCTAAATTTGATAATTATATCATAAATTATTACTTAGTAGCTAGAAACAAATTCGATTTACTTTTAATTACTTGATAGAAAATTAGGATAAGCGCAATTACCATAAAGGTAATTGCAACGTTGCAAATTTGCAACAAATTAACTCTTAATTTCATTAAAATTATGTAGGAGAGGTCCCGTTTTGATACTCTAAGGAGTTTAACCAAAAACTTTTTCTCGAAAACTATAGAAAAGTGGGATATATCTACTACAGGTTATAGCAAGTCCCCCAGCGCCCAAAACTGACTTTTAAGGACTAAAACCTGCAACCTACTAATCTATCAGCTCTAAAACTTCTCTGTAAGAGCTAGAATCAGTGTGTGCAAGTGAACATTTTTAAAGTAATCAAATTTATCAAAAAATCACCAATTCAGTTATTTTTGGTTAAAGTTTTTAAAATAATTTTCATTTGAGTGTACCCTAAATAGTAAGTTATGCCAATATACTGTCTTTCTCGAGAAATAAAAACTAAGTTTATCATAATAATATGAGAATATAATTTTATAACACACCATAACAAAAGAATCACAACAATTCCTGGATATATTCAACTTTTTAATGAACAAAAAAAAACGTTACTCCTCTCCTGGAAGTTTAAAAAAATGTAAACCACATTATTTATAGTTACGTATTGTTATCATGTTTGGTAAACAAAGTAAATAATTATGACATTGAAATTAAAGCGATTACTACTGTTGTCAGCCTATGCAAACGAGTTAAAATATTTCTATTTGTGAACCAAAATCCTCTACAACATATAAGAATTTGGCTAAACAAGTTTAGCCAAATCAAAATTCTCTCAATAAAAATTGATAATTGAGTCATTGGAAAAGTTTTATTCCAGGCCAAAGAGTCAGAAAATTTTGGAAAGAAACTAAGTCTAAAAGATTTACGACACAAATTCAAAATATTCCTAATTTTGGGTCAAAATCATTTAAAAAAATTGAAAACTTTGCTAACAGAGGTCTTTTTGGTGGTCAAAAAAAAGTATTTTTTG
Organism: Taphrorychus bicolor; assembly: GCA_951812265.1. Classification (NCBI taxonomy): domain Eukaryota; kingdom Metazoa; phylum Arthropoda; class Insecta; order Coleoptera; family Curculionidae; genus Taphrorychus; species Taphrorychus bicolor. The sequence goes on along the minus strand of OX638302.1, from coordinate 27,602,157 downwards.
AGTTATTGGTAAAGTTTTATTTCAGGCCAAAACTGAATATAAACTTGAAGAGTGAAGTATGATTAATTTAAGAAAGACAGTTTTGGGCCAAAATTGTCTCATTAAAATCAATATAGGCTAGGATTGTTCACTTATTGCAAAAAATCAATTTTGAGTGAAATTTTTCTAAAAAACGAAAACCTAATGAAAAGATGTTTAGAAAGCAAAAAGTTCAGCGAAAGATGACAAAGAATAATAGAAAAATATAAAAAATAAAAATACAGTGAGGAAAAAAGTCATAAAGTTCTCCTTGACATAGGAAAATAATCAAATGGATAAAACAGTAGAACAGGGAGGCAAACAATAGCAAACAACAACACATTTAGTTTTGATATTTCTTTTAAGTATACTTAAATAAGGAAGGAAAACTTAAATCCCTGGAATATCTTGTTCAAGAAGCCATAGTAAGTGGAAAAAACAATAATTATTATCGGTCCTTTTATTCGGTCCCAAATCAGCTACCACAGATGGAAAAAATTACAGCTCCTGGACGATACCGTACATAGGTTATAAGAAATCAAGGAATTTACACTGGAGGAAGACCACACACCCATTTTCCAGACAATAGATAATTCATGCATCAAACTGAAAGAGAAGCTGTCCAAAAAGGACAATGACAAGCTTATGAAACTTGAAAGAAAGGAGTCAACAATCGAGCACCTCCAGCACGGCCAGATGACAATGGTAAACATATCATCGACCATCTTGAATTCCACTGAAGAAAAACTGCTGAGCAAAGAAGTGAACTGTAGTAATAAGTGCTGTAGAATCAACGACACTCCAGGGGCCAGAGAGAGAGGAACTAAAGTGGAAAGTCAGAACACTATTGGACAAACCACAACACCCACAAAGAAATATCACAAGAGAAGAGAAGTTAGCCATGAGAAAACTGCAGAGGGACACATCCAATCAAGATCACAGTACGACGAGAAGATCCGACTAAAAGAATTGAAGCACAAATCTACAGTCTAAAAAAAGTCCTAAAAAAATATGAACGTCACATTCCTAAAGGTACTAGGAGGTCTTTCACTCCACATCATAGCAAACCACCACATATCTATGGGTTACCTAAAATTCACAAAACAACTATGCTACTAAGGCCAATCGCAACCTCTAGAGACTCGCCAACAAGCTCTCTAAGTAGATTTCTCCTTCAAATCTTTGGTTGGAAAAACAACCTCTTTTGTACAAAATTCTGAACACTTTGTTAGTACTCTTAAGGACTTAGAATTGGGTGATAGGGAGGCATTTGTGAGTTTCGATGCAGAAAGCCTTTACACCAACAAGTAGGAGGAGTCGTTGGATATCGTCGAGGCCGGGCTGAGGGCGGATCCATCTTTGAAGGAGAAAACATCGTTGCAGGTGGAGGGGTTGATGGACCTATTGCGTTGCTGCCTCAAAGGCCCATGCTTTCAGGTTAAAGATCAGTTTTTTGAGCAGGAGGATGGGCTTCCGATGGATTATTCTTCCGTTGAAAAAGCTACGCATAAACCAAAAGTGTGGCTCCCGTTTGTCAATGATACCTTTATTGTGTGGGACGGAAATGACATGCAGTTGCAAGAGTTCCTGCATCACTTAAATAGTATAAGACCAACTATACAATTCACAATGGAAACTGAAAATAACTACTGCCTGCCATTTCTGGATGTACTGATGAGTAAAACGGAGGGTCACGTACACGGGACAGTACCTGAACTTCCTTTCAAACCATCATGCAGCAACAAAAATGGGAATAATTAAATCCTTTTATAGGCACGCTGTAACGTGGTGACGATCTGGCCAATAGGAATGGTGGGCGTGGTTAGCTGTCTTAGTACAAGTAGCTTCGAGCTTAATGTTCAGTTTCACTTGAAAACAAGCAGAGATTCCACTTCTCGACACGTCATGTAAAAAACTCAATAAAAACAATGGAAATCCAAGATATTTCGCTTAACAGTAATTATTATGATAGAAAAATAAGTAGGTAGTACGAGTAGTGGTAGTGAAAAAAAGAGGAAACAATTGCAATTATTGTTATAGACAAAAACATAAAAACCTCAAATAACGGTTATAGTTGAAGAGGTTCCCAAGACATTAGAATTAACTTCTGAGGAAGTGCGGCATCAATACAAGGGACCGTTGTTATTGAGAATTTTAAAAGAATCCTCATCAAATTATAAAAAAGGAAAGGAACGTCAAAAAGGAACGAGCACAAGTTGCTAGAATAGAGCAAGTTGCAAAAGAGACGCTAATTAAAGTTTTTGTTGAAGAAGAAGTTTTAAAGAAATAATATATAATATTGAAGAACTACCCGAGGATGCTCAAGAAAAAAAAAGCAGTCTTTGGTCATTAAGTACATAAAATGCAGGTTGTGGAGAGGAAAGTAATTATTGAAAAGAAGATTTGTGACAAAGAGGAGAAAACCGAAATGGTTACTGTAGAGGAAGATGGCCAAAAACCTCAAATCAGGTTAGTTCAAATCAGGGGCTTGTAAAAGAGAGTCCAACTTATACTATTGAAAAGTTACCAGAAGGAGTACAGAAGACGACAGTTCTAGAAGAAATAAAAAATAAACGTGGAAAAAACCGTCACCAAGAAGATTAATTATGCCAAAAAAAAAGGAAAAAATGAATTTTTAACTATTAAGGAGGAGGGTATTTATCAGAAATGACTGTGACAAAAAGTTTAAAGACAACCAAAAAAAAATTATGAATATTTAAAAAGAAACACAAGATTTGGCGTTTTTTCCTCAAAGTTGCTACCAAATCACAAAGGTGAACAAAAAAGTTTGAGCAATACTGGGCGGAATCAAGAAAAAAAAATAAGATGCCACAACGCTGTCTGAGTAAATTTCTTGATTTTCTGAAAATCTCAATATTGTCATGAGCATCAGTGACATTGACCGTTTGAGCAACATCATCTTTGTCAGCGAACACTTTTGTCTTTTGTGCAGTGCCCTGGCGTTTTTTCGGACAAACACGATGCTTCTTTACCTCATTTTCTGGTTTTTCGCTGACTGCGACATCAGTTCTTTGTCAGTGCCTTTTTTTTCTATTTGGCATTGTCTTGACGGTCTTTTGAGGTGAGACGGAGCTTCTTAACTTCTTATTTCAGACTGTCGTTTCCAGAAACTTTGCCGCGCCTCTTTTTTTCTTCCTTTTGAGGCTTCTGTTCAATCGAAGCTTGTTCATTTTCAGCCATCTTCTTTTGATTTAAAATTCTTTCTTCTCTTGTCACTTTTTCTTTGAATTCTGGATCTTCTCCTTTCCTGGCAATGTATTTTTTGTGCCACACTACTCTCTCGTGAGGACGCCACAGCCTCAGTAACCATAACCGCATCAATATGATTACTAAAAAGTGGTACCACCAAAAGAATTGCACTAGAAGAACAGCAGCCTAATGTTGACCTGCAACTGGTCAAAAAATTGTTGAGGAATGGCCAGATATGGTAAAAAGGGTGGGATGGTAAAAAGCTAATTATTTCAATGGAATTTCCTTAATTCTCGCCTTTGCGTACCACACCATAATCTCCGTGTAAAGAAAGTTTTCTTCGAGAATTGGGATTCTATGGAGGTCAGTTTGTAGTAAACAAGATCTTGCGTGAAAAGCTGGTTAAGTTTTCAACTTGGAAGGGTCATCAAATCAATTCAACAACAACAATATATAACCATTGGGCAATTCGTATTGATTACGGTTCTAAAGGAATGTTAGGTGGAAAAAGGGTATATAATGATGGGAAAATGAAATATGCTAAATCTTCCATTCTTCTAAAAGTTTAGATTCCAGTGCCGAATGACCGTTGAGACATCAAACATCATTCAAATCAATCTTGAAGAAATCTAGCAAAAGAAAAATAATCTTTCTAACCACACTTCGAAAACGCTCAATAGAACGACACATACCGGACTTGGTAATTCTATTTTTACTGATTTTGCTGAGAATAATAAGAAACTGCCTTACTAGAAGTTCTCCATATGGAGAACCAGAATTTGAAAACTACCAATAGAGAATTCCAACCCTTTTTCGATACTTAAAGAGAGCAGAGTTATGTAACAAAAGTAGAAATACTTGATTCTACACTAGCGCAGGCCTGCAGAACCAGTACAAAGAAAATGTCCATAATGCATGTGATGCTTCAAACATGTTGTAAATACTTATTAAAATGATAATTAATTGTGTGCCAAAGTTAGTCAGGAGTTTTTTACTTGTTCATCTGAAAATACGTAAAGACCCAAGAGCTCACCACACTTCCATTGCACAAAAAGGATTGAAGGTCAAATAGCATTTATTATTAAAAAAATCAACAAAAATTGATAAAACTAACAGCAAAGAATTTATAAAAATTAGAAATTTTATTAAGGGCTATAATGGAGGACTGCTCTGGCCCCCCATGTCAACAAAGTTTCTTCATTCACCAGATCAGATTTTAGAACTGCTACTATAGAAGCTAGCTTGGATTCAGTCTTAAAATCACCACTATTTAATTATGGACTAATCACTCTGTGGTGACTTTAAGGGTGAGACTTTACCATAAAATTTTAGTACTATTACTATGGTGACTTTAAGGTGAGACCATCAAATTTAGAACTATTAGTATGGAAGTTGTCATGAATTGGATTCAGTCTTAAAATCACCACTATTTAATTATGGACTAATCACTCTGTGGTGACTTTAAGGGTGAGACTTTACCATAAAATTTTAGTACTATTACTATGGTGACTTTAAGGTGAGACCATCAAATTTAGAACTATTAGTATGGAAGTTGTCATGAATTGGATTCATTCTTAAAATCACCACCGTGCGGATAGTTCTAACCTGAACTAATCACTCTGTGGTGATATTAACCACTGCAGGATTTAGTCCTGTTACTAAGGGAGAACTAACATCTGTGTACTAATTTTAACCCGAACTAACCAACTGTGAGGGGATTTTAAGGTTGAAACTTTAAGGTTGAGACTTTAATCATCAGATTTTATCACTCCTACTATGGAAGTTGGCCAAGGGCCAAAATTAGCACACAGCCATTGGTTCAGGTTATAACTATAATAATAGTTACATAGTTAGCAGCTATTATAGTGGTACATTCTACCATGAGATTTTAATAATACTAATATGAAAGTAGCCCATGAATTGGGTTCCTTCTTAAAACACACGTGTGCTGTTAGTTTTAACCTGAACTAACAACTGTGTAATTCTGACCTGAACTAAACATACTTTGGTGATTTTTAGGCCTATTAATGGATTAATTTTTAAAATCACCTGTTACTATGGTGGTCGTCTAAAGCAGAAATTTATTCTTCTTAATCTGAACTAATAACTGGTTGGTGAATTTTATCTTAGCTTAGCAAAAAGGCAGCTTTTCTCAATGATAGATCTCGAAATGTGTTGTAAACCGTTTCCTTGTGACTAGCAAGACGACAGAGAAGGATTGGAAAAAATTGGCAGAAGTTCCATTTACGAACTTCTTCAAAAAGATTGGCATTTTGGGTGACCAAAAAGGTGTTCCTATTGTGATAACAACTGATGCGTTATGTGAAGCATTGCAATAGTTGCATTGTCTAATACTAGCAGAAGATAAACATCCAACATCCTTGTATGTTATTGGAGATATCAGAAATCCTTTCAATATTTAGGTTTATCCAAAACACAGAAAACAAGAATTAATTGATTTTAGGCCTCATCATCTCTTAGCATGATTGATTAAAAAGTTTAATGGGTCAAATAAGAGATCAATGTAGTGGAGAACTATTTTGCCAGAACTAATAAATGACGACATAGAACATAAAAAAAAGAATGAGCTAGCTTAGCTCATATACTTTACAGAATCACTGGAAGAGAGACGGCTGCTGATCTTAAATAAATAATAAAATGAGTGAGAATGGCCTAAAGAAGTGTCAGGCAATATTAAAAACCTCGTAAAAATGATTTATTGATGGAAAATAGAGCACTGTTTTGAGTCAATGTGTGGCGATATTAAGAAAATGTAAACGATATTACTATGGGTTCAATTAGATTTCAAATATGCAGGTATTAAGAAGCCAATAGCAGGATCATTCATACCACCAAAGACTGATTTGACTTTTTTTTTTCAAGAAAAAATATTTCTACTGGTTGTATGAAATTTGACGAGGTATAAGCAAGATTAAGGAAATTAGTTGCATTTTTTGGGTTAGTAAAAGCAATTGTGAGAATAGGCCTCAATTTACAACTTCAATAAGCAGAGCTTTTGAGGGAAATGGTTAGTAAAACGACCATAATAGACAGGTTGAGGTAAGAGCAAATATTTTCAATAGTAAAGTAAGTCAACAAAAGACCCAAGGAACAACTAACCTGTAACTCTTTCGATTTCACAATTTCTTATGTCTTACAGAACAACGGAACACAACTTTATAAAAGTAAATCCCTGCAAACTTCTCTGAAAGCTCCGTAAGAGCTTGATGGATATATTTGAGAGAAAATGAGGCGCTAAACAAGACCTAGAAAGTCCAGCTATAAGAAAGGCAAAGGGAGCAGGAAGCAAGGAAGTACAAAGAAAGAAGGAGACTCTTCAAGAATGGACAGCTAGCATTCTGAGGCAAGTTGGGAGACAAGAATTAATTTCTCTATATTATTGGAAACAAAAATAGATCAAATAAGACAATTCCCAACAAAAGAAAAACCGCGGGGGGGGGGGGTAATGAGTTTTAAGGAGTGCAGGCTCTGATAAACGTCACAAGGGCAAACTTGCTGTCAATCGCAAAGACTATACGAAAGACTATCTCATTGATTGGCGCCTGGTTCCTTTTCTCAGTAGTAAATAGAACTTTTACTAGACTAGTAATGAAACTAAAAAAAATACGTGAAAGCCCTTTTGAATCGACTTCATAAAACTATAATTCTTTCATAATTTAGCCCACTTCTAACTTTGCTAGTTTCTGAGATCTCTTCAGTGAATTTCAAAAAAACTCACCGTGTATAGCTTAGAAGTGATTGTTGACCGTAACAACTTGGGGACGTTTCCGGTGTTTAGAGTAAAGCACACACTAATGTACAGGGGTCAGGTGGGCGGATAATTCGCTGAGAGGGTGTGGGGAAAATTGTATGATATTTGGCAACAGAACTTGAAGACGTTATGGAAAGGCATAGAATTACAAAGGTGTTCCCTAAGAAAATCCTGAAAGTCGAGTGTACCGAAATCATAGCAGTATGTTGCAAAAGAAAGCAAGTTAATTGATTGAACCACATGATATGATCATGTGGCGCGATATTTTTCAATGAAAATGTGATATCCTATACATATTAGATTTTACCCAAAACAAGTTTGTCTATATATGCAAGCACACAAAATACTTACAGAAACCTCAGTCGTAGTATGTTCGTAAGTCAATCTGTTCGTGTTTTGATTAAAAATACTTTTCCGTATTTCGGTCGTCTTAACGTACTCCCTGGCTTGTCTTCGTGGCTATAATGTCGCATTGCAAATGTCAGAATGTCACTCGCACGAATGTATTTTAATTGGTCTCACCCTGATGCTTGTAGACGGAAAACGTGCACTCACCTTATCTAATTGGTCGTTGTTGGCAGGCATGGCCAGGCCAATCCCGATCAAACAAAAACTCACTAGAATGACAAGTTTCGTCATTTTCAATCTGCAACCAAAAGAAACTTTATAACGTTAATCTCCAATGCCAATCGTACCGTGAAATGATATGTTAATGTCGCGTTTCTTCATACCTCGACGTTATTGTTCACCGAGCTGCCCTGATCTAAACTCTAGTCAGAAAGCACACTATTTATTTCAATATTGTATTGTAGTGTCGAAATCGACCAGTAAATAATTACCAAATTAATGCACTCGATGCTTAGTGGATTGGGTTAATGAATGCGAAATATGACCCTATAACTTATAGACTGTCGCGAAAATTTGGAGCAGATAACCAAATAAAATTTTATCACCAAAAATGCAAAATAGAGTTTTGGGTGCAACAAACTTTCTGGACCTGATAAAATCGGTATAGCTACAGAAGATTACGTGGATTACTCACCGGTAAATATCGCACTCGCAAACGGAACCACCGTAACGGTACTCGGTACTGCACTCGACTATGCTATGAGCGAAGGAAGTGTGCAGCTTATGCGCCTGTAGATTTCTCCTTCTTCGGCCATATACAATTTTAGCAACAATTATCCTCTATTCTGCATTTCCCGTTTGCGTTAGTTTTAAGGGTAATGATAATTATTGCATAATGAAATACACTTGTTTAATAATAATCATTAACCTAACTTACCATATAAATCTAGAAACAGGACCTTAGGGTTCGATAATCATCGATTACTCATGATTTTAGAAAGGAGCACGAATGTATCAATCGCGGATAGCGCAGGGTACCATTCTAACACCAGACCTGCTGAGTCATGTTTAGTAGAGAGAGAGGGTTTTTGGTAGATAATGTTTTCTACACAATGTTTATTAAAACTGTCAATAATAATGTGTCCATTTGCAAGTTCAAATTACGTCTAGTGTAATCTTGTCATGGAGAGTACTAAAATCTTAAATTAATAATAATTTCATACGCGAAACTCGAATCACGTAATACATCGAGCTTTTGAGTTTGGCATAAAACTTTAAATTTAGTCATCCTTAAAATTACCAAACACCGGTGAGTTCAAGTAAAAATCTCCACACAGCCAGATCAGGTCAGAACTAATCACATAGAGCATGATTCTGAGAATAAATCCTGTTCATCAGGAACTCCCAGAGTAGCAGAACTAAAATCTGGTTGTAAAGTTTTACCTTTAAAATACTGGTAAAAGTGAAATCCAGAAGTATAACGATGAGCCCTAATGAAGTAAAACGCTCTCCTCGCATCCAACTCACGACTCTACTTGTATTCACAACTGACAACTAGAACATATGTATAAGTAATCAATACCTAGATGACGCATTAATGCTTCTTATTTTTGAACTCCAAACCAACACCCCCACTAATTCAAAAAAATATCAACTACAACATAAATAGCAGATGTACTATATATAATCATTATCCAGTACTTACAATGTAGGCCCAAGACCCAAAGTATTTAAAAACTTCACCAAGAGGTTTTGTTAAGATATCAGCCGGCATTTCATTTGATTGTAGATACTCTGTATGTACCAAACCACTCTCTACAACATCTCGAATAAAATGATGTCGCACATCAATGTGCTTAGACCGTTTGTGGTAAACTGGATTTGAACTTAGCTAAGTTTTAAAGCACTTTGGCAGCAATATAGAATCAAACAAGCCAGTCAGCTCTCGCAACAAGTTAGCCAGATATGTTACCTCTTTTGAGGCCTCCATTAAGGCCATATATTCGGCCTCACTTCTAGACAATGGAATTGTCTTTTGTTTGTTGCTTTCCCACGAAATTGGGGCACCTGACAACCCAAAATAGTAGCAAGTATATAACCTCCGATCCGTGATATCACTTTATTTAATTATTTAAATTATTACAATTTTCTTGAGGCAATAATCTTTCGTTTTTTAAGATATCTTAGGACCCTCAGAAGTGCCTGGTAACGGACGTTATCATGACTCGTAATGAATTGACTTAAATAACTGACAAAATATCTAATGTCAGGTCTTGTCATAAGACCACCTACAATTTTTTGATAAGGAATATCTAAGTTGCAACACTTATTTTTTATACCCTTAACAAGATTTGGATTCTTTTCCATAGGTGTGTCTACCGTTTTACGTTTGACATGTTCCATTTACTCAAGAAACTGTCAATGTATCCGCTTTGATCTAAAGTGACATTTCCCTGTTCCTTATTAATAATATTAATATTCCTAAATATAAAATTTGCTTTGCCTGTCCGAGGTTTTTTAGCTGAAAATTACTAGATAAATCCTGCTTTAATCTCCTTGTCTCAATCAGAGTTATTTGAAAAAATAAAGAAATCGTCGGCATACAAAGCAATTATAGTACAAGAACTATTCTTGCACTTCATAAATACACAGGGTTCATATTGAGATTTTGAAAACCCCAAATCATTTAATAAGGATTCAACTTGTTTATACTAGTTCCGTCACTGTTAAAGGCCCCTGCACTTTTAGTGGCACCATCTGTCAGCACATCCGTTAATTTACCTTTTATGGAGTCGGCGGTAATATTGATCCCTGCATGCTCAGTAGCCATCAACATTGGTCTGAATTTATCTGGCAAACCTGCCAACAACAAGGAACCCACCCATTCATCATTGATATCGAAACCGGTTTTTCTTAACTTCTGTGAAGTTTGTGAGGTAGCTGAGGTAGGAAGAAAAAGCCAAACAGGAATTCCTCGAGATACAAATAATGAAATCATAGCTGGTATCGAGAAGAAACTAAAAAGATGGAAGAGTTACGTGGAGGAGCTTTTTGATGACGACAGACATGAGATTCGTAAGGTAGTACCCACTCATTCATCATTGATATCGAAACCGGTTTTTCTTAACTTCTGTGAAGTTTCGATAACTTCATTGACATAGGTTTCCATTGACTCACTGTTATCGAGACGTAACAAGATCAACTTCCTAAGCAGGCCAAAATTCATTGTCACACCGGTTCCTCGCAAGTTTTAGCTTCTTTCACATGTACGTACATTGATGATTAAGACTAGCTTAGCCTTTGCCTTTGCTACCAAGACCACACATTTCTTTAGGCCCTTAGCACGAAGAAATTTTCGATAGCAAAACACTACTCATCACAGTTTTCTATTCCGAGAAGTTTCGGGACGCTATTTAAGTAGTTGACTGAGATTTTCTTTGGCTGATGTAATCGAGGACTGTTCGACGAATTTTAGTTCGCGAAACACGGTTTAACTTTCCTGTAGGGAACACAGGGAGCTTACTGTAAATTCTGGGCCCATAACCTATTGGTAAAAGCGAAATCCAGAAGTTCTAGCTTTAAACCCTAATGAAATGGGAGGTTCATTGCTAGTACCAAGCTGCTCGCATCCAAGTCGCGACTCTACTTTTATTCACAACTGACGACTAGAACATTTGTCACAGGTCATACCTATAAGTAATCAATACCTAGATGACGCATTAATACTCCTTATTTTTGAAGTCCAAACTAACAAAAATCACCATAAGGTGCCTAATTCAGGTCAATATTACACAGTTGTTAGATCAGGCTAGAACTAAACGCATGAGAGTGTTTTAAGAACGAACCCAATCCATGGGCCACTTCCATAGCAGCAGTACCAAAATCTGATATTAGAATCCTGCTCTAAATATCTATATAACCACTAGGAGGTTAGTGGTGGCTGAACGAATGTGGTGATTTCAATATTTACTGCAATCCACGGCAGCAGTATCTACTAAAAACTCGTTTTGGATTAGTTATTTCTCAGTTAAGTTTTCATGTTTTTTTTGCATTTTTATACTTCTCTTCTTTACACAAATGTGGATAGCTTAAGCTGGCCATTCATTAGGTGTCTTGTATCAAATTTTATACTATATCTGCGATTTAAGCAGCTGGCCCAGTTGCTTTTCTTTCTATGCGACGTTTGCTCCTCTTCGTCTTATTCTAACCTTTTCTAACCTCCAGTTTCAACCTACCTGTGCTTTTGTCCCAGTTAGTTATTTCTCAGTTAAGATTTATTGTTTGTTTTGTATTTTTATGTTTCTCTTCTTGACACAAATTTTTACACCAATGTGCAAACCTAGGCTGGCCATACATTAGCTATCTTGTATCAATTTTTCTACTATATCTATGATTTTAGCAGCTGGCCCAGTTTCTTTTCTTACTGTGCCACTTCTTCTTTTCTTCGTCTTATTCTATCCTTAGTCTTTAAACGTGTGTGGTTAGTTGGATCTTCCATTGGACGCCTCCCCAGGTGGCAGATAAGGGACTGCCTCCCAGATATGGGTGGTACCGACGAAATCAAATAGTTGAGGCGAATCAAAATCCAACACCAACCTGGGGAAAGGCAGCAGTTTCAAGAAAATCAGAGTCTTGGCACGAGAATAATGACTTTGTAGTGGCAGATATTGAAAACTAGAGAGCAAAAACTACTTCCAAATTATCTTCATGGCTAACAAAAACAGACGAGAGGCCCTCAGTCCTGGGCACCCCTTAAATGGGGAGAGGGTGCTAAGAATTCCCCCGACTACATAAAATGACAAACATGACAAGATTAAACTCTACAACAAAATAGTACGCATTGCAACATGTAACAAACGCAGCTTATTCATGGCAGGGATTGTACAGTTCTGTAATGAAAATAATCTCTTTGTATCTAACACCTTTTTCAAAAAACATCCTGGACGGTTGTATACATGGGTCTCGCCTGCAAACCATCAAGGCAGAATAGTAAGGAATCAAATAGATTATGTATTGATGCGTCTCGAGCTAAAAAAGTATGTAAAATCGGTAAAACCTATCCGGGAACAGATGTTGACAGCGACCATAATCCGATAGTCATAGATTTCATAGAATGAAGCGCTTCAAAAAAGTGAAACGCGAAACCACAAATAAACAAGTAGATATATAAAAACTGAACGACCCGGAAACTCATGAAGAAATAATGGCGAAACTGGAAAAAGAACTGAAAAAGATACACTCAAGAATGCAACTGGACACAGAGACCACATGGGGGCAGATGAAACACGCAATAATAAAGATTCAAGAACAGGAGATCGGTTTTAAGGACCAGGACATTAAGAAGAAGGAATGGATGACGAACGAAATTTTAGAACTTGTGACACAGAGAAGGATGGCCAAATCCACACCCTTAAAATATAAAGAACTCAATAGAGTTGTAAGGAAGAAATGCAGAGAGGCAGAGGAAAAATGGCAAGCCGAGAAATGTACAGAGATCAAAGAACTACAACAAAAACATTACTCTTTTAATGTGCTCAAGAAAGTTAGGGAGATAGCTGAGGTAGGAAGAAAAAGCCAAACAGGAATTCTCAGAGATACAAATAATGAAATCATAACTGGTATCCAGGAGAAACTAAAAAGAGGGAAGAGTTACGTGGAGGAGCTTTTTGATGACGACAGACATGAAATTCGTAAGGTAGTAACTACTGAACATGGGGAAGAGGGACCAGCCATTACAAAAGTGAGGTCATCCACGCGCTGAAGACTCAGAAAAACAGAAAGGCTACAGGAACCGACAAGGTACATATGAAAGACCTCTCCCAGCTGACTCAAGTCTACTTTTATAACGATCCCGAAGAAAAGAAACGCATCACAATGCGACGACTATCGCATGATTAGTCTAATGCCACATATTCGTAAAGTTTTTCTGAGTTTAATTCACACTCGAATATACAAGAAATGCGAAGAACAATTAAGCGACACTCAACTTGGATTCCAGAATAGACTAGGCACTCGAAAAGCCCCCTTCTCCTTAGGTGGTTTAGCACAGAGATGCAAAAATATGAATATGGATGTCTACGCTTGCTTTATTGACTATCGAAAGGCATTCGACTGCGTCAAGCATCAAACAAAAGATAGTAGAAACATTATCCTTAACCGGGATTGACAAAAGAGATATTACATTTATAGTAAATCTCTACTGGAACCAGATCGCCGAAATAAGAATAGACGGAAGAACATGTGACACTATGTCAATCCGAAGGAGCGTGCGACAGGGCTGTATTTTGTCACCACTCCTGTTCAACATATATTCGGAAGATATTTTCAAAAAAGATTTAGGGGAAGACAGGGGAGGTATCAAAATAAATGGAGCATGTATCACCAATACCAGATACGCAGACGACACCGTAGTCCTTGCCGATTACATATCAGATCTGCAAAATATGATGAATAGAATAACTGAATGTATGACATGAATATATCAAAGACCAAACTGGTAGTCTTCTCCAAGAGACTGCTGAAACAATTTTGATTAACGGCAATCAGATCGAACAAGCCTCGTGTTTTAAATATCTGCGTACCATAGTCAACGAGTGGTGTGATCCGAAACGAAAGATCCGTTCCAGAATCGAACAAGCCAGGATAATATTCATAAACATGAAAAGATTGTTCACTAGTCCTGATCTGAGTTTGGACCTCACGGTTCGCATGATTAGATGTTATGTCTTCAGTGTGTTAGTGTACGGATGTGAATGCTGGACCCTGGACCCCACAACTGAAAAGAATATTGATTCGTTTGAATATCTGTTTATATCGCCGTATGCTTCGCATATCATGGGTCCAACGAATTACGAACGAAGAAGTACTTAGACGAAAGAAGAAGCCGAAAGAACCAATGGAACCAATGGAACCTCATCAAAGAAAGAAAAATTACATACATATGCCACATTATGAGAGGCAACAAGTATGAAATGCTGAGACTAATGATTGAAGGAAAGATTCAAGGAAAAAGATCTATTGGTCGTCAGAACTACTGGCTGAAAGACCTCAGAAGATGGTTTGGGTGCACTTCCATTGAAATCTTTCGAGCTGCTGTATCCAAAACTATGTGGATGGCCAACCTTCGAAATAAGGCGCCATAAGAAGAAGAAGTTTTTAAACCTGTTTTTAATATTTCTTTTAAAAATCTATTTCCAGTTTCACCCTACCTGTGTCTTCCATTTTTATGCTTCTCTTCTTTACACAAATGTGGAAAGCTAAGCTGGCTTGTACCACTTTTTAAACTATATCTATGATTTTAGCAGGTGGCCTAGTCAAGTTTCTTCCTATGTTACGTCTTCTCTCCTTCGTCTTATATTTTCCTTAGCTTTAAAAAATGTTTTCAATCATTTCTTTAATAAGCTATTCCCAGTTTCATCCTGCTATTTGTGCTTAGTGTCATCTTGTTATGAAAAGTTACATCCGTTAGTTTTTGATCAATGAAAATTTAATGTTTGGTTTGCATTTTTATATTTCTCTTCTTTACGCAAATGTGGAAAGCCAGACTGGCCATACGTTAGTTGTCTTGTATCAATATTTATAGTACTTGTATGATCTTAGCAGTTGGCTCTGTTGCTTTTCTTCCTATGCTACCGTCTTCTCCTCTTAGCCTTACTCTACCCTTATCCTCTAAAATGTTTTAAATTTTTCTTTTAATAATCTATTCCCAGTTTCAATCTATCTGTGTTGAGTGACATTTTGTCATATGGTTGTTTCTTTGTTTTCAGTTTTCGAGATTTCACGTTTGTTTTGCATTTTTGTGTTTCGCGTCTTTGCACAAATGTGGAAGCTAGGCTAGCCATTTATTGGTTATCTTGTACCAATTTTTAAACTATTTCTATGATTTTTATAATTTTAGCAGTTGGCCCAGTCACTTTGTTCCTATGTCACGTCTTCTCTTCTTTGTTTTATTTCTTTAGCTATTAATTTTATTAAATGTTTGTTTAATAAGGCTATTCCCACTTTCAACCTACCCGTGATTAGTGTCACCTGGTCGTGAAAAATTAGTTCCAGATCGTTGTTTCTCAGTTAAGATTTCATGATTATTTCCCATATTTATGATTCTCTTCTTTACACAAATTTGGACAGCTAGGTTGGACATACGTTAGTTGCCTTGTACCAATTTTTAAACTGTATCTATGATTTGAGCAGTTGGCCGAGTCACTTTTCTTGTTTTCTTCGTCTTATTCTTTCCTTAGCATTTAAGAATATTTTCAACTGTTCTTTTAATAATCTATTCCCAGTTTCAACCTATCTATATTTAGTGCTATCTTGTTATGAAAAGTTAGTTCCGTTAGATTTTGTTCATTGAAACTTTAATGCTTGGTTTGCATTTTTATATTTCTCTTCTTTACGCAAATATGGAAAGCCAGACTGGCCATAGGTTAGTTGTTTTGTATCAATATTTATACTATTTGTATGATTTTAGCAGTTGGTTCTGTTGCTTTTCCTCCTACGCTACCGTCTTCTCCTCTTAGCCTTACTCCACCCTTATTCTCTAAAATGTTTTAAATTTATCTTTTAATAATCTATTCCCAGTTTCAATCTATCTGTGTTGAGTGACATTTTGTCATATGGTTGTTTCTTTGTTTTCAGTTTTCGAGATTTCACGTTTGTTTTGCATTTTTGTGTTTCACGTCTTTTCACAAATGTGGAAAGCTAGGCTAGCCATTTATTGGTTATCTTGTACCAATTTTTAAACTATTTCTATGATTTTTATGATTTGAGCAGTTGGCCCAGTCACTTTTTTCCTATGTCACGTCTTCTCTTCTTTGATTTATTTCTTTAGCCTTTAATTTTTTTAAATGTTTGTTTAATAAGGCTATTCCCACTTTCAACCTACCCGTGATTAGTGTCACCTGGTCGTGAAAAATTAGTTCCAGATCGTTGTTTCTCAGTTAAGATTTCATGATTGTTTCCCATATTTATGATTCTCTTCTTTACATAAATTTGGACAGCTAGGTTGGCCATACGTTAGTTGCCTTGTACCAATTTTTAAACTGTATCTATGATTTGAGCAGCTGACCGAGTCACTTTTCTTGTTTTCTTCGTCTTATTCTTTCCTTAGCATTTAAGAATATTTCCAACTGTTCTTTTAATAATCTATTCCTAGTTTCAACCTATCTATGTTTAGTGCTATCTTGTTATGAAAAGTTAGTTCCGTTAGATTTTGTTCATTGAAACTTTAATGTTTGGTTTGCATTTTTATATTTCTCTTCTTTATGCAAATGTGGAAAGCCAGACTGGCCATAGGTTAGTTGTTTTGTATCAATATTTATACTATTTGTATGATTTTAGCAGTTGGTTCTGTTGCTTTTCTTCCTATGCTACCGTCTTCTCCTCTTAGCCTTACTCCACCCTTATTCTCTAAAATGTTTTAAATTTATCTTTTAATAATCTATTCCCAGTTGAATCTATCTGTGTTGAGTGACATTTTGTCATATGGTTGTTTCTTTGTTTTCAGTTTTCGAGATTTCACGTTTGTTTTGCATTTTTGTGTTTCTCGTCTTTGCACAAATGTGGAAAGCTAGGCTAGCCATTTATTGGTTATCTTGTACCAATTTTTAAACTATTTCTATGATTTTTATGAATTTAGCAGTTGGCCCAGTCACTTTTTTCCTATGTCACGTCTTCTCTTCTTTGTTTTATTTCTTTAGCTATTAATTTTTTTAAATGTTTGTTTAATAAGGCTATTCCCACTTTCAACCTACCCGTGATTAGTGTTACCTGGTCGTGAAAAATTAGTTCCAGATCGTTGTTTCTCAGTTAAGATTTCATGATTATTTCCCATATTTATGATTCTCTTCTTTACACAAATTTGGACAGCTAGGTTGGACATACGTTAGTTGCCTTGTACCAATTTTTAAACTGTATCTATGATTTGAGCAGTTGGCCGAGTCACTTTTCTTGTTTTCTTCGTCTTATTCTTTCCTTAGCATTTAAGAATATTTTCAACTGTTCTTTTAATAATCTATTCCCAGTTTCAACCTATCTATATTTAGTGCTATCTTGTTATGAAAAGTTAGTTCCGTTAGATTTTGTTCATTGAAACTTTAATGCTTGGTTTGCATTTTTATATTTCTCTTCTTTACGCAAATATGGAAAGCCAGACTGGCCATAGGTTAGTTGTTTTGTATCAATATTTATACTATTTGTATGATTTTAGCAGTTGGTTCTGTTGCTTTTCCTCCTACGCTACCGTCTTCTCCTCTTAGCCTTACTCCACCCTTATCCTCTAAAACGTTTTAATTTTTTCTTTTAATAATCTATTCCCAGTTTCAATCTATCTGTGTTGAGTCATATGGTTGTTTCTTTGTTTTCAGTTTTCGAGATTTCACGTTTGTTTTGCATTTTTGTGTTTCTCGTCTTTGCACAAATGTGGAAGCTAGGCTAGCCATTTATTGGTTATCTTGTACCCATTTTTAAACTATTTCTATGATTTTAGCAGTTGGCCCAGTCACTTTTTTTTCCTATGTCACGTCTTCTCTTCTTTGTTTTAATTCTTTAGCTTTTATTTTGTTTTTAATTTTTTCTTTAATAAGCTATTCCTACTTTCAACCTACCCGTGATTTATGTCACCTTGTCGTGGAAAATTTGTTCCAGTTCGTTGTTTCTCAGTTAAGATTTCATTCATCATTTTCAGTTAAAATTTTATTTCATCAAATTGTTTCGCATATTTATGATTTTCTTCTTTACACAAATTTGTATAGCTAGGCTGGCCATACATCAGTTGTCTTGTACCAATTTTTAAACACTATCTACGATTTTAAGAGTTGGCTAAGTCACTTTTCTTTTTTTCTTCGTCTTTAAGCCCTTAAAGCCAATTTTACCAATTTTTATACTATATCTATGATTTTAGCAGTTGGCCCAGTCACTTTTCTTCCTATGTCATGTGTTCTCTTCTTCGTTTTATTTTTTCATTACCTTTTAAAAATGTTTTCAATTTAATTTTTCCTTTAATAGGGTATTCCCATTATCCTATACTTAGTGTTATCTTGTCATGGAAAGTTAGTTCCGGTTAGATGTTTCTCAGTTAAGATTTTATGTTTGTTTTGTATTTTT
The DNA here is from genome assembly GCA_951812265.1 of Taphrorychus bicolor. Lineage (NCBI taxonomy): Eukaryota > Metazoa > Arthropoda > Insecta > Coleoptera > Curculionidae > Taphrorychus > Taphrorychus bicolor. The sequence continues at coordinate 27,583,709 of OX638302.1, read as the reverse complement.
ATTATTCTTTCCTTTACAAAAATTTTTACATAAATATGGAAAGCTATGCTGCCCATACATTTATAGAAATTTTTATTTTATATCTGTGATTTTAGGAGTTGGTTCTGTCACTTTTTTCTTAGGCTATGTCTTCTCTTCTTCGTCTCATTCTTTCCTTAAAAATGTATTTTTTGTCATGCCCTCTCCATTAACATAGATCAATCGTTTCAACAATTAATAGTTCCTCTAATAGTACTATTAACAATTATTTACTAGGCTACTACTAGACAATTATTTTTATTTACTATTAGAAATTCCCATTTTTCTATTAAAAGACTGATTAAAAATTATTCTGCATAAGCCAAAATGTATTCTTCAGCTAAACAAACTATGCAACATAAGTTAAAAATGGGGTAGGTGGTCACCAATTTGTCGATCAACCCATCTGCATGCTAGTTTCAGGGTCTACCCCTCATCAGTACAGCTTTGGCTGGTCTGAATTAATTTGACTTTCCTTCTGTAAATCTGAGGTTCGCCATTCTTTGTTAGCTTTTAAAAAGGTGTTTTTTGTCGTGCCCACTATTGGGCAGTTTCCTTTGTTTTATTGTACTAAATGAGTAAGTTGAAAAAGTTCAACAGGTGTTAGGTGTTTCATAGTAAGCCAGACTGACAGAACATGATTTTCTTTTCCCTATTTAGACACAGACAGACAGAACAGGAAAATTCTATAGAAAATTTAAAGTCAATATAAAATCACAATTTTTTCGGTACATTAGTATCTTTAAGTTGTTGCTTGACACAGTCACAATGTTAGTTGGTTAAAAGACACTTGTTCTATTCCTAAGAAGTGTCAGGAAAACGGCAATTACTGGCATATTGCTCAAAATATCGTCAAACTGATAATATTAGTACCAAATTAATTTCCATGGAAACAATTGTTTCCACATTTCTTTTGTGTATGTCAACACTCGTGTAGAAAAGTACAACCTTTTGCATTAAAATTTGTGCCAAAAAGTGAACATTTCCGCACGCGAATAGGAGAATAGTATATTAGATACCGGGGTGGGAAGTCGGAGACGGTAAGGAAACTTCTTACCGAGGTGCGTATATTATTTTATTTATAACCTACATAATATGAATTTATATTTTTCGTATAAGATATTTATCAGATATTTCGTATAAAATTATCAGTTAACTATCTTATCTAGTTCGATGCTACTAGGGACACCTCTTTAATGCTATAAAGACATTAAAATTTAGGGGCCAAGAAACAAGCATGGAAAATGAGGCTTGATAGACCGCCCTTGGATGGTAATGAATACCCATTACCTACGCCTAATTTAGACGCCTAATTTAGACGTAGGTAATAGGTAATTTCCCACCTCCTATGATGTTGGTAATGATAGCGTTACATATATGGTTGTAAATAAAAAATTAACAAACCTCTTCAACATAAATGACGTATATTTAAAAATCTTGTATAAAAAGTAAAAAAAAGATGTCTTTTAAAGCATATTCAGTAATGTGCCTACTTCCTATTGATAGTTTTCGATACTGAAACCGATCCAGAAGCTCCTCCGGCGATATTTCCCACCAAGTTGCTGACCGCCCCCAACGTGGCAATTGGTATCTGAAAATTAAATACATGTCTGATTAATAATTAGACATTTAGATTTATTTTAGGCAGTTAAAATTGAAATGTGAAAACCACTTCTTTATCGCACTCGTGCGATAGCGCAGTATACCCAATCTGCTCTGTACAACATCTCATACACAATCTTGTTGTACAATACACTGTTGAGAAAATTTGAATAGTCAAATGTGAATTTTACCATTATAAGAGGTTTGAGCTATAATTTAAAAATGCCAACATAGTTTACACAGGGTCGGATATATTTTTTAAAACATTATTATTACATAGTTTACAGAGGGGGGAAGAATTAACTGGTTGGTTAAATAGGGAAAAAGTCGAGCCTTTCAATGCTTTCTACGACTGCGCTTTAAGTTTCTAATTATTTACAGGGCTTTCAAACTGTTTTCGACTTCAACTAACAAGTTGGATTTTATAATTTTGCAAATATCTAGTTAACCATAGATATTAGGTCAAAATGTTTATCACAACAAATACATAGTGAAGTCAAATCAAGACAGTTTGTCTGCCGAGGTTGTCGTTTCTCACAGACAGATTGCCTAGATTCGTACCTATACCGTCTGGGGACGACGTTCAGCAGAGTATCAAATTCATTTTTCTATCAGGCAGAAGAACCAGAGACCGGTTTTGCTCTTATTGGAGCTCATCATTATGGTATAACTTAAACCTGACAGAAATATGAGTTCGAAAAATACTTGGTCTCCTCTCTTGCTCAAGGCACCGTGTATGTATGCTAGTGGCGCCATCGGACGACGGCAGGTGCCACTAGGACCTATACCGTTTGGGGGCGACGTTCAGCAGAGCATCAAACCCATTTCTCTATCAGGCAGAGTTAAGACCGGTATAAGACCGGTTTCGCTCTTATTGGAGCTCATCAGTATGGTATACCTCAAATCTGACAGAAATACGAGTTGGTTTCACACCTCTTGGTTTTACTTCACTATTATCTCGCATGCCCTAGTGGAAGGACCTGTCGTCGCCCGATGGCGCCACTTGCATACATACACAGTGCCTTGAGCCAGAGAGGAGACGAACTATTTTTCGAACTCGTATTTCTGTCAGGTTTGAGGTATACCATACTGATGAGCTCCAATAAGAGCAATACCGGTCTATGGTTCTTCTACCTGACGGACGGACTCTACGGATCCAACGAATTTTTGGTCATTCACCATTTTCTTTTGACATTTCACAGCCAACTAGATGATGTTTTTAAATGAACATCTCCTGTACTTTATATGAAGCTTGTCCTATACCTAACTTTAATTGTTACCAAAACAATGGCCCCTGAAAAAATACTTTTTGAGGTGAAAAAGCTTCCAACCTGTTTAAAAGGGGGTGCCACAGTTTGGACTTTGGTATCTTAGTTTTGAAAGATTTTTTTCAATTGAAACATTTTGCAAAATTTGGCAGTTTAATAAAAAAACGTATCTTTATTTGGTGGATCTTTCAAAACTAAGATAAAAATGTGCAAGCCACTTCCCTCTGTCATGAACCGATACATTGCTCATAGATTATAAAAATGTAACAATTTAGTAAATATGCAACTTTTTCTCGGACACTTTATAGAGGGTGTTCATTTGAAAACGTCATCTAGTTGGCTATTAAATGTCAAAAGGAAGGGATGAAAGCACAAAAGTTTATTTACTATAATTATGTCATCCTTTTTTTCGAAGGCTCATTGCGGACATAGTGGCGATAGTAAGTCACCCTGTATTTTTTTTTGATACATACAAAGCGTTTTAATATGCACTTCAGAGGTAACTTAAAATTTGACTTTCAACTTCTTTAATAATTGTTATTATAAATAATAGCTAAAGTGTGATTAAACCAGCGAGGTGGGCAGACGCTGGTTTTTCACAGTTTTGGCCTCCCCGTTTAGAAGCGGGACATGCAAAAATGGCAGCGAAATCGGAAAAATGTGAGGTCACTTTACGTCTTGTTCGAAATCCCAATTCGCCAGTTGATGTGCTTTGACGATGACGTTACTTCATGGGTCCCACAAACATGGCGGAGCTCCGGGACAAATTTTAAGAAATTTTTTGCTATTCTTAATTTAAAGATTAAATTCAAAAATTATGATATCACAACGTTCACTTACATTGAATATATCCTTCACTAGGTTTCCATTGAACTGCTTCCTAACTGTGGCGCTGTACGTGGCACTTGGAGGTGGCGGTGGTGCTGCGTAATAATCGGCGAAAGTACCGAAAGTACCGAAGCCTCCATAATAGTTTTTGATCGCATTTGATGAGGCGTCCTTTGCCACCACACCTCCATAGTAAGGAACTTCAGCAGAGTTAATGTTTCTGAAAGATATATTGAAAGCTTAAGCTTAGAGCATCATTTAACGGGGCCATAAATTTAACGACTTAAGCTATTACTAGATAATGGAATTTTGAGGAATAAAAACCCAAATAAGTCTGTAGACTGGGGAATTCTTGCTGGGTTGGATTTGGTTTCGGAAGAAATGCAAGACCTAGGTCAACAATCAATTTGGTGTTAGAAAGCTACTTCAAAAACGAACTGAGCAAGAACACATAACCATGTAAGAATAGATAAGTAGCAGCTATCAGATTATACTAACTATTTCTGAGTCAAACAAGGAAAAAAAGAAAGCATTCTGAAAGGTATTTGAATAGAAATTGAGATTTGGAAAGACTAATAATCTCATACAGACAAGATGGAGAAAAATAGTAGGTGGTCACCAATTTGTCGATCAACCCATCAGCATCTAGCTTTGGGGTCTACCCTTCATCAGTACAGCTTTGGCTGGTCAACAAATTGGAGACCGTTTGTCGCGGATTTAAACTGAAAAAGGTACAGAAGTACAGTGAGAAGTTGTCGGAACACAAACGAAGTGTAAAGAGTAGGTTGGAGAAAAGATGGAGAAAGATGAAAGGTAATGAATTGCTTTCTGTTTGTTAGTTATTAAAAGCAAGATATAAACTATAATACTTACATGCGCTTTCTTAGTTGTACCCATGGTCTCCTGCGAATTTTTGTCCTTGTCTTGACAATTGTGGCTACTGGAAAATCAGTTTCATGTACAGCATATTGTTTCCTGAAAAATTCCATTATTTTGTAAATTTTTTTTTGCAAAAGTTGCCTGTTTGCACATACGTCTTCGTTACAGTTTTAACGGGCTCTGGCACTTCGATTTCCTTTTCGATAATCGTTGGTGCAGCAGGTACTTTTATTCGTTTTTCTACTACAGTTGGTACCCTTACGGTCTTCTCCACATAAGATGGTACCTAGGAAAAAACAACACGTTTTAAAATTTATTCCATGAAATAGTAAGCTAAATTATTTGAAAACATATTTCACCACTAAAGTGTCACGATTAGTGACTAGCTGTAGGAATGACCTAACAACAAGAATGGGCAAAAAGAAGCTGGAAGAACAAGGAACACAGACGAAAAGAAAGGAAAATGAAGGAACATGACTGAAAGATACAGAGAGTATTAAAAAAGCCTACAACCCAATTCTAAACCCTTTCAGAGGAAATGACGTCACAATACAACTTTCAATGTCAGGTGCGCAATGCGAGCTTGAAGTGTGTGAGGAGAAAGGAAAATGAAAAGGAGTTTGAGTGAGTTTGGTTTCAAGGGAGAGAGTCAAAACAGCAATAATTTTGAGGGCCTAAAGACGCAGTTAGAAAAACAAGACTAACGTGCTGCACTATACAATATGTTCAACTATTAACATGAATTTAGTCAGCATGTAGCATACGGAATCATCGAGAAGAATATAAAAAGTCATCAGAATATGAATGGGTCAACAGAAAAAGTCCAGCCTGGGATGTTTATTGTTGGTCTGCCTATAAAGATTGGTGCATAGAGGAACAAAGTAATGTGTGTGTGAAGTTTGTGGAGAGATGTGGGAGGACAAAAAAAGAGATGTGTAAGACTGAGGCCAATGGTGACATGGAAGATAATGGTGATCTCGCATGTAGAGAAGGTGGAAAGGGGCAAAACGAGAGTCAGATGGGTTAAGAATTACTGAGGACCAATAATTAAAACTATTTATTTTTCGAATTTATGTATATGACACAAGGAAGTTTTAGAGAGGAGAACTGTTGAATAGAAGGTATACAAGGATGGGGCAGACACAAAGAGTAACCAAATTGTAGATTGGAGGTTATGGGAAGTGAAAGAAGAAGACAGATCTCGATGAGTTTATGTTGAGTTAGAAAAAAAAATCTGCAACCTTGGACTGGAGAAAATTTAGACCAAAAACAAACTGTTTTGCAAGTCAAGGACTATGTTGATCAATGGTCTTGAACCACAGCTGGCAGCGCAAAAATCCTCTGAGTTAATCAACCCAGGTTTTCCTCCCCATAAAAGGTGCTATTTGCTCAAATAAGCAGAAACTGGCATCCAATGATGTGAAGGATGAAGGAGCTTCAAAGCCGGACAAAAAATTTTGGGTCTGCAAACTGCTGAAGTCTGTTGTAGGAAGTAGGAAGCTCCAATCCTGCAGACGCGGATTGGAGAAAACTTAGACCAAAAACAAACCCTTTGCAAGGAGTATGCCTGTGGTGCAAATCATGGGCTCGGTTGATCAATGGTCTTGAACCACAGCTGGCAGCGCAAAAAGCCTCTGAGTTAATCGACCCAGGCTTTCCTTCCTATAAAAGGTGCTAATTGCTCAAAGAAGCAGGAACAGGCATCCAGTGATGTGAAGGATGAAGGAGCTTCAAAGCCGGGCAAAGAATTTTGGGTCTGCAAACTGCTGAAGTCTGTTGTAGGAAGTAGGAAGCTCCAATCCTGCAGCCGCAAATTAGAAAAAAGTTAGACCAAAAACAAACTCTTTTCAAGGAGTGTAAACCTGTTTTGCATGTCAAGGACTCGGTTGATCAATGGTCTTGAACCACAGCTGGCAGTGGAAAAATCCTCTGAGTTAATCGACCAAGGCCTTCCTCCCCATAAAAGGTGCTAATTAATCAAAGAAACGGAACTGGCATCCAATGATGTAAAGGATGAAAGAATTTCAAAGCCGGGCAAAGAATTTTGGGTCTGCAAACTTCTGAAGTCTGTTGTAGGAAGTAGGAAGCTCCAATCCTGCAGCCGCGGATTGGAGAAAATTTAGACCCAAAACAAATCCTTTGCAAGGAGTACAGGCCTGTTTTGCAGGTCAATGTCTCGGTGGATCAATGATCTGGAACCAGAGCTGGCAGTGGAAAAATCCTCTGAGTTAATCGACCAAGGCTTTTCTCCCCATAAAAGGTGCTAATTAATCAAAGAAACGGAACTGGCATCCAATCATGTAAAGGATAAAGGAATTTCAAAGCCGGGCAAAGGATATTGGGTCTGCAAACTGCTGAAGTCTTTTGTAGGACGTAGGAAGCTCCAATCCTGCAGCCGCAAATTAGAGAAAAGTTAGACCAAAAAACAAACCCTTTTCAAGGAGTATAAACCTGTGTTGCATGTCAAGGACTCGGTTGATCATTGGTCTTGAACCACAGTTGGCAGCGCAAAAATCTTCTGGGTTAATCCACCCAGGCTTTCCTCCCCATAAAAGGTGCTAATTGCTCAATGAAGCAGGAACTGGCATCCAATGATGTGAAGGATGAAGGAGCTTCAAAGCCGCACAAAGAATTTTGGGTCTGCAAACTGCTAAAGTCTGGGGTAGGAAGGCAGGTTCAATATCAATTTACAGACAACAAGCCCTTGTAGAAGTATAAAGATACAATTAAAAGAGAAGGAAATAGATGGGAGAAACTTAAAATATTAAGCCGAGAACTGATATAAATAGATTTAAAAACGGAAGATACTGAGAAAGTACCGAGAAATAAAAATGAATTAATCAATTACTTGCAAACATTTGGATAGATTCAAAGGTACCATTCAAATAACAATAAAAGGTCATGTTCTTTCTCTCTTAAAACTAGGTTGTCATAACTTAATCCTTAACAGAGTAGTATATGTACTGTCTCCACATCTATTGAGACAAGACAAAGACAACCATAAATCATTCCCACCTGATGGTAGCGACGTTGACTCATTGATGTTTGAATGATCGATGACAATGACTGAACAGTAAAATCATAGATGTGTATAGTACATGATGGACGGACAATTCACGAAAGCATTGATGCGATCAGAAGTTGAATTATCGATAGGAGAGTAGATACGTAATGAATGGAACAAAAGAATGAACTCTGGTAAAACAGTTTTGAGGAAGAGATGCAGGCAGAGGAAATGACAAATAAGGTATAGTTGAAGAAGCTTAGAATTTATGGAATAAGGAGAAAATTGAAGAACAGGGTTGGAGAAGAGTGGATGAAGTGGCAGGTGAGATTAGGCAATGATGGAAATTTTTGAAATTACATAGTGACTGTAGAGAAGCGAATGAAGATATAATAAACTTTAAATCTGAGATACGTATAAGACTTTCAAGAGATATTTACTTAGGTACGGGGTGGAAACTAAGGGCGGCTAAATGCTTGTAAGTCAAAAGGTTAGAAAAGGTGATTATCTGGAGAGTAGTAGCAATAATAGAAACGGAAGAGGTCAATGGGATAATTTCCATTTAATAAAACTTAAAACTACGATTATGTCAGCACCAAATTACGAAGCTTTACAAAATTAACCAACCTGAACAGTTTTCTCTACATAATTTGGTATGACCGTACGTTCCACATACGTCTTCTTCACTGCTGCAGCTTGCACAGGCGCTTCTTTGACTACCTCAATATCTACTCTGGAGTTGACAGGTTGAATTGGACTTTGTTTGACAACTTCTACATCTACAACTGTGGCAGCAGGAATTTTCTGGACGTTTACAGCTCCCGAAGCAGAAACTACACAAATATTCCATGTTTGATTAAATTACAGTAGCCTAGAGTCCAATGCCATCAGGCCCACCACATGTTAACAAAAGCCTTAGAATATATTTTTTAGAGAAAAAAAAAATGTTTAGATTTACTTGTTAATAAGCATTGTATTATTTAGTAAATAGTTGTTTTATTCGCATAGTTTCAGAATTAGTGGGGATATATATTCACACAAGGAGGGTATGTAATGGAGTTACCAAAATAGCAAAAAACTGAAATAGATTTTATTAAACTTAACAATTTAATAGAAAAAATATACAAAATTGTCATGCATTCATATGCCTTTACCCTGTTGGGCCTGCACCTCGTCATCATCTAGCAATTGTTACTAACAAGGATGCAGGAATAATATGACAAACTTCTACCTGCAGGTGGTGCGGGGGCCGGTTTGAAAGTTTCTTTAATCACGGACTTGCCTACTCCTCCTGCAGAGGCCCCCGCATACGACCGCCCATATGATCCGTCTTCGCCTGCGGTTCCGTCGAGTCCTGCTGCGGCACCAACACCTCCGCCCGCGGTAGCTCCTGCATACAGTCCGCCCAACGACCGCCCTTTCGTCGACAATTCGATTAATTAGTGTCCAAGACATAACAAACAAAAAAAATTGTCTCATGGCTTACCATTTCCATTAACACCTCCTCCAAGACCGGCTCCAGCTTTCTGACCAAAAGGAGTCTCGGCTTCGGCATGAAGTCCCCCTTGACTGGCGTCACCATTTAGGAGTCCCCCTAAACCTGCTGAGGCTTTGAAGCCGAAAAAGTTGACACCAACGTTGCCGTCTTTGAATGTTAGAAAGGGTGGAATCTAGGGGGGAGATATATTTTTTTTAATATTGAATATGTCTTTACGTACCAATAATTGGTTATTATGCAAAAACTTACCCCTATAGTGCCCGAAGCACTAACTTCTTTGTCATCCGGACTCGGGGCTGGGGCTGCAAAAATCTGCGATGCCAATCCATAGAGGATTAAAACAATTTGTGTAATTGCCATTTTTTTCCTTTGTCGAGCAAAGGGATAAAAATCCTTTGTTCTTGCGCAGATTTCTAGAGACAACCCAACTTGTTTGTATCTTGGTTTATCTAGTTTGAGAACGATGTTTAAGCCGGATTTAATATCTGCTTTGAAACTACGACTAAGCAGAGCAAAATTATGAACAAACTAGTCTAACGAAGGTAATCTGTGTCGGTTTGTTATGTACCTAGTATGACAAAGCAGTTCGCAAATGTATTTTTCCTTACATCTCAATTAAATTCAAGGTCCAAAGGCAACAGCAAAGTTTTTTTATTACACTTTGTGCATGCATTATTATTTCTATAAATTCATTTTTTTTATAAATGAACTTTGAGTTTTGAATGAATGTTGTAGAAAGTAGGGAGCTATAATAAATAATCAGTAAATTTCAAATATAGTAGTTACACAGCAAAATAAGGTTAACGATACCATCGCTGCCGTTGGTATACATCTCTATAGTATAGTACCCCAAAAAACAGGTTTTCTCGATTTAAGTGAATTTAAAAATTTATTAATTCATATTGCTCATAATTGAACTTGCGTTGGTAAAATCCATCTATTTAATATGGGCAAGAGGGCAAGGAACTGCTTAATACGTCATTCGATTCAAGCTCAGTCATAAGTGCTTCAAAACTGCATAGCCATTTTTATTGATTGATTTTGGTCATCGATAAAAAACACAATACAATCTTTTTATTCTCATTTCCTCCAATATAATTTAGAGCATAAAGTTAAACATGAAGTTAAATAAAGAGAGTGTGTTTGTGTAGTACCTCTCAGCTTGTGGTGTTTTTCTAATAATTACATCAAAACTCAAGCTTCCTCAAAGTGCTCTCCAATCGTACTGGTGTTGACTTAAGCGGGACTTTAAGCACTGTCTAGTTTACCCTATATAAACTTATCACAATAACTGCACGATATCTTGTATACAACATTAGATGAGAGTCAATTTTGCAAATCGACATCAATAAGATGTCGATTAAGAAGCTACAAGTGACCGTTTTTCAAGATTGACTATAAAAATCTCGGTTATTTGAAGAGATACAAAGAAGGTTAAATTAGGGTAAAGTTGCGCCTTTAAAGACTATAAAAATAACATTTTCAAATGTCGAACATTCTGACTGGTTTTGGAAATATTTGAGAATCAAAATTTTGAAAAAAGGGTTTTTATTTTTCCTGCATGATAATGTTTGCATGAAAACAAAACGTCGGATTTTTAATTTGAAAAACCACTTGATGAGAGCAAAGCAAAATGTGGCAATAGCGTCAATTATTTTCAATTATCTCTTTAAATTAAGATTAGAGAAAATAAAAATTATTTTTTCAAAATTTCGGTTTTTTGAAAATATTTCCGGAACCAGTCGGAGTTTTCGAAACTAGAAAGTGTCTTAATTTAACCTTCTTGCATATCAGTTGAAGTAATCGAGATCCCCGTGGTTTAACTCGAAAAACGGTTACTCTGTATTTTTATGGTTCCGGCTATCCGGGCTATCACCCTCGATAGAAAACCGGAAAATGGTTGTATTATATTGTCTTCATTCTTAGTCCGTGAGTCTTAATTTGTTGTTAAAGAATGACTCCTTTTTTGCAGTTGTATTAGTACCTAATGCATATTATTTCTCAACTACATTTAACGTAAAAAATTTATAAATTACTTCGCATAGTTTCAAGGTTTTTTTTCTGTTCTTTTTTTTGACAAAAATTGTCAGATTGAATGTTCAAGAATTAATTGCTGGGAATGATTGATACTCTATCTGTGGATCAATTACAAAAAATTGATAAATACGAATTATACGGTAATTTCTGACCAATTTCTGGCATAAATATCTGTATGTTTACTAAAACTCTAAAGGTATAAAAAATTGAAGATATCAAATGTAACGAGATGATAAAAATAAGTGAATGAGGTATACTCACAGCAATTACTACACGCACATCAATGAACCTAAGCACAATTATCTACACATCACCAATTACTATAATGAATTACGACTGACTGGCAGGTTCCGAAAAAAATACCGTTTTCGAAACGTTATGCTTCTCCAAATCCCAATGACACGCGCGATTTCCGCTACTCTCTTTTTTTGCAACAAAAGCCAACACCAAACTGAAACAAAAGCACTCAAATTTGAATAATAAATGAAGGTTGTTGCATGCGTCCTAGCGGAAGGAACCCGCGAAGAACCAACCCACAAGGGAAACTGGTTTTTAATTAACGATTACAAGAACGAGAGAACGGCGTATGACGTCCATGTCTTAGTGCAAACGATGACAAAAAAGCTGTTTTTAGTACGCTACATTTAATAGTATTTTTCCATCAAAGTGGATTCTACAGTGTGGTTGGGTGGAAAACCCGCCCAAAATGTGGGATTTTTCTGAAACTTACGTAGACGTTCAGGAAAGTTTAAAGAATTAATTATCATATAGGACACAGTATGTTTGTTTACATCTCTAATTAAAGTATGTTTTTCTTAAAGTAGTTATTAAAGACGATGCAAACTAGGCACAAAACGTATGATTTCGACTTATTGTGTAGGAATGCTGCAAATTATTCTATAATATTGGTTTTATAAAGTTAATGGGCTAATCTTCGATGATATGCGAGGTCAACTAGTCTCATTCTGCATTAATTTATTTTTGCAGCATCGACATGGTAAATATCTACAAAGAAGATCGAAATGAAACTTTTCAGTTTCTTATAAGTATGGCGAATGTAGGTTTTAACAGCCTTTAAGCATCGGACGTCTTCAATTTATTGTTTAATTTAGTTTTTTATTATTTCTTAGTTAAAATATTATTACTTTTAGATTAAATTTAACATCCAACAGTGGATCTGATATCTCATTGATGACTCAAATTGAACTTTTGCAAGTTGCAATAAGTAATCCAATATTAAGCGAAACATCTTGGACTTCCATTGTCTTTATTGAGTCTTTTACACGACGTTTCGATTTGTGAAATCTCTGCTCATTTTCAAGTAACACTGACCATTAAGCTCGAGGCTACTTGCTTATGTACTAATACAGCTAACCACACCCAACATTCCTATGGGCCGGATCGTCGCCACCCCCCAGTACACAGTCGAACGTTGTTTAAACGTAAAATCATCGTTTGGTCCGTTGATTTATAGTTGTCACGTTGATTTTAACGTGTTGATTTCAGGTTGATATAAGCGATAGTGCACAATCATGATTTTCGACGTTAAATCAACGTTGTTAAAACGTGTTTTGGGTGAGTTTTGATATTGGTTAAATGTATCCTGTTGATTAAACATTGCAAATAGGTGACAGAAATTAAACCGTTACGAATGCGCGGTTGCGAAATGTCTTTTAAAACTTATCATCATTTGTTCGGTTGATTTATAGTTGTCTTTGATTTTAAGCTGTTGGTTTTTGGTTGATTTTTTCGAAAATGAACAACCATGTTTTTCGACGTTAAATCAACGTTGCTAAAACGTGTGTTGAATATGTTTAGATATTGGTTGAATTTATAACGTGGATTAAACGTTGAAAATAGGTTTACATGTCACATACTCTGAGCGCTAGGTGGCGTTGGCGTAAACGGCGGACGACCCAGATTCCTACAACGAGGCTTAGAGGGGTAGGACGTATTGCCACGATCTCCGGCGTTTATCTTTCTCCCGCGTGTCGGGCGTCGGCACTGTCGGCCGCTTGAGACTTGAGATGTTATTGTCGGCCATGACACGACGTTCGTTGTTGTTGTTCGTTTCGTTCTGTTTGTTTACCGTTTTTTGAGGGTAAAAAATTTCAAAACGCTTAAAAGGTGAGTACTCATGGGTGGAGAAATTACTGTTTTTTAAGATTAGAGACAAGATGGCTGGAATCTCACTACCACCAATGGTTTTGATGAGTGTGGCTATACTATTTTGCAGGCCAACTAATTTAAGTAAATATGGTTAAACTAACAAGTGAAGAATTGACCAACTCAAAGTCAAAGTCTCATAATATATTAAATAATTGCGTTACTCGAGTTTCGCGCCTGAGAGCATCATCAGACGCATTACGTTTTCTTAAAATCTACAACACACTGAACATCCACCTACAAATACATACTAAAATCTTTTTAGTATGTATATGTATATGATTCGTCCGTAAAGTGTTATTAGGAGTAATTTTACTGTGAATTGTGGGAAATTCTTTTTCCAACAATCCAAAATAGTCCAAAAAGTGTATGATGTAGACATTACCCAAAAGTAAGTACTAAAAAATTTAATTTTTGTTTAACATTATTCCTAGTTTACAGTCACCCTCAGTCAACCCGTAAGTGCTGTCCTACCTTTGGTTTTAAGTTTTAACATATATATCATCAAAAACGAATTTATAAAATGTAACTATTTTATAATGATTGTAATTAGCTAATTAAGTATTATATTTCCAATAAAACATGTTTAAAATATTTTATGATTTTTTTTATGTTAAAATGCAAAGTTTGATATATTAAATACGTAGTGACGTCAACAAATAGACGTCCTGTGAATGTGACATGTGACGACGTAGTGTGTTTCGTGTTCAAACACTTTTTTTGTATGTGCTTTTTAATTAAACATTAACGCTCTGTATATTTTTAACAGCATTTTTGGTTTACAGTTTTTGTCTTAAACTAAAATTGAAATTCATTAAACAGGTTCACTAATTTCAAACCCTGGTAAAAATAGATGAAAACGTTGATTTAACGTTTTATGTAAGATTGATAGATACGTTGAATAAACGTTTTAAGCAAGGCTTACTAACGTTTTAAGAAAACGTAGATTAAACGTTTTAACGAAACGTAGATTAAACGTCTTAAGCAAATGTCGATGAAACGTTTTAAGAAAGGTCGATAAAAACTTTGATTCACCGGACATAACTACGTTGAAAAAACGTTCGGTTACAGGTTTTTTTTTAGCGTTGAATCAACGTTCAACTGTTTACTGGGCCGTCGCGCATCAAGCGACCAGCACTTGTCCGCCGTATCAACGGATGCCGTACCGAAGAGACGTCACAACTTGGTTTACTAAAGACGCCCTCATTGCTTCCAATGAAGGCTGCTTCCTTATACTTTGGTTTCTTCCAGTACTGTTCCCTATACATTTGGGCTGTTGTATGTTATTACACACTTCGCCCCCTTACAATTTCAAGATATATCTCACATATTTTGTCAAAAGGGGAGGTGCCAAATAGTATAAGCCAGCACATATTATGATCATGTAATGTAAATTGTCTAAACTTTATAATAAAAAAAAAAATAAATAATAATTTTCTGTCCCTTGTTGTGGGTTAGGTTTTCACATCCAATTTATTCTCGAATTTTTCTTCCACTCTCTAACTGCAGTTAGGTTTGAAGGGTTTGTCAGTCGCTTCAAGGAGCTTTATCTCTTATACTACGAGTGTTTGGCGTCCCAATAAACTAAGTAGTAGGTGGATTAGCGGGATGGGGACAAATGAAATGAATTGTCGTTATTTGTCCCCATCCCGCTAATCCACCTACTATTTATCTTATATCTTGTCACATTAAATACCTCTCGCATGTCTTTACAATTTCTAAGATTTCAACCTCAACAGGCTTTCTGCCTACTTTTATCCTAATAAATAAAAAATTATATTTTGTTTTATTCTATAGTTTCACTTTCTGACATTTCATCCTTATCAGATTTTTCTTTATTACCAGTTTCTTTAAGTATCCTTCTTCTTCTGTCTCTTTAGTGAATTCGTCAATAAATAGCTTCTGTTGGCGTTGTTCTAGTAGTCGTGCTTAATTGATAACTGCAGTTTTAATTCTTTACCTTCTATTCAATTTTTCAGTTTTCCTGTTTATTTTTTTTTCTCTATTGTTCGTTTAGTCCTTCTTTCTCATTTCAATAATTCGATGTCATTTTTGACTTTCTCAAACTTCCTCAGATGACACACTTGTGTATCTACTTTGGCTGTAAATTTTTGAGCCCAGTCAGTGTCTTTAGGGAGCTTGCTCTCTTTTCCAGTGACATTAGCAGTGTTCTGCCTCTTCAGTCAGTTAGTTCTTTGACCTATGAAGGAAACTTCAGAGACCCTATTGTTCTATCGCAGTAATGAGCTATCGCACTTTCTGAGATGTTATTCTTAGCAGGCTTTTATTTTGCCTATACGCTTCTTCTTTGCTTGCCACTATCCGCTTCGTTAAAACCTTTTTTCCTGCCTCTTGAGGTAGTTCCACAAGAAATGACTGCTCTCGAGATTATTGTAGATATCCTGCCAGTAGTAAGGGTGGTTTCTAATACTTTGATGATTATTTGATCTTAATATTGTTCTTTTTTGCCTTTTTAATGGTTCGCTATAATTTTTCAAACCGTCCTAGATTCTACAGTTCCTGGGAGTAATTTCAGAGCGCCTGCCAGTAACTTCAAAAAGCCTGCTCTCTTTCCCTATCACATTAAATACCTCTTGCTTGTCCTCAAAATTTCTGAGATTTCATCTTTATCAAGCTACTTACCCAGTTCCTTTAAAACTTTATTTTTCTCTCTCTCCAAACACTTCCTCCATAAATGGTAGAAACTTTAGAGAGTTTCCTCTCTTACCCTATTACATAAAAAATTACATCTTGCTTATATCTGAAAGGTACACTTTCAGAAACTTCATCCTTATCACGCTTCTTCTTTTATGTTACCCATTTTTTTAAGACTTCTTTTCTGTCTCTTTAGGCAGTTTCTTAAAAAATGGTTTGTATCGAGGATATTCTGGGGGCTGTGAGTAGTAACGTTAGATAAAGAAGTGACGGTGACTTGTTTCTTTGCTAGTATGGTTTCACCTAAACGGAAATACACTTCTTAGGCCCTTGTAACATTTTTTCACTAAGTGATTTATAGTTTCACTGCCAATCACAAAGAGTATGTTTTCTTCTTGGTTTTCAGACACCGCAGCATCCAATGAAAATTGCTCCATGCTGTTTTCAAGCTTGGAGGTCTACCACTTTCTGACCTTTCATACCACAATTACAAAATTTAAACTAAAAAATCTCTAGAATATTGCTTCCATAACAATCTTGGTTTCTTGCTTAAAATTTCCTATGGCTGCAAAAGCACGTACTCCATCTTGCTCACAGTTTCTAACCTGCGTTTCAGTGACTCGCCGAATCTCTTGCACTTAGAGCTTACTTTTCACAATTTCCAAACTTCCTGCTGCAATATTCTGGAAATACATTACATCGAGAGCACTAGCAGCTCCTTGGTACAGTTCAGGCTTTGCTGGCAACAGTTGTGATATCGATCGATGAACCTCGAATTGCTGGGTTGTCCCACCAGGGTTGCTAAGCTTACTGACTATCTTCTGGTATTCCAATAATAATAAACTTAAAGTTAACTTTCCCAAGTTCTTTAGATTTCGAAAGCCTATAGCAACCGTATTTGATTAACAACGCCAGATTATACAAAAATTCCTTTAAAGGTGTTATTAAGAGTGATATAACTTTATTTGCAGTGTTTTTCTTCCTTAAGTAGTTACAATGCATTGTCAGTCAAGGGTTAAAGCCTTAATATCATTGTTTTTTAAGGCTGTAAGTTTTGTTGGAACTGCTGGAGAACTGCACTTAATATTTCCAATGGTGTACAAGCTGAGAACTTGCTCGAAAGTCCCAGTTGGAACACCCTGAACCATCAAAGAGCTTGAGGCCGGGAGCATGAGGTTACTCTGCCCCTATCGGCAATATTGTAAAGGCTTGCTTATAGTCACGTTTTACATGCAGCAGCCACAACCACCAAAATTATTTGTACTCCAGTTGTCCAAATTCACCAAGAAATTGCACTTAGTATCTCCAAAACCCAACTCTCTTTAAGGTTTTCTTGTTTTCCAGTTAAAACAAACATTCCAGATTTAAAGTATTACATTCCAAGGCATTTTTCGAGAAATATAGAACTCATTGAAAATTGATAATGTATGGTCCATGAAGTTAAAATACTGCTTCACTTATTCACCGTGCCACTGCCACACTCTCCATAAAATATCAACAGGGTATGAGCCCAAAACAAGCTCAAAACATGCTCAGTTAACATAACTTTTGTTTTATGTAAAACCATTTGATGGAAAAGGATACACAAATTAAAAAATTTTGCTAGAGCAACAATTTGTTTTAAATGTACTAACCGAAGCACTTCAACCGAGGAAAGTGCTTTAAAGAAATTTAGAGATTTCTTTATTAGACACACAAACAGACACATTGTTAAAGCACGTATCGCAATACAAGCTATTGCTGAAAACATCTTGGAAATAATGAAAAACAAAACAACAGCACAGGAGATAAGATTATGAAGTGCTTAAAAGAGACGTGTTCAAAGGAATTATCGCGGCATGTCACTCTACAAAGAAAATTCAGAAATCTCCAGTTTTCTGAAAATGTTGCTCTCACCGAGTATTTAGCAAGGTTTAAACAGATAGTGGGTGAATTAAGGGCTGCTGGTTAAAACATAGAGGACAGTGAAGTTGTTCTTCAACTTTTGTCCATCATGTCAAGGTCATATCAGGTGGTAACTGCTGCAATAGATATAATTTATAGCCAGATTCCAAGCCAAGTTGATCTATTCTGCCAAAAAACTTTAAGTTTGGCTAAAGTCGAAATTGCAGTCCGATAATTATAGCTTGTTGGAATTCTGCTAGCCGAAATAGTTTCTAGGCTACTAATTCGAGGAGGTACAAATCGAGGTTATAAAATATAGTCGCCACAACTTGGCAACATTTTTATACCACGATACCAAAAAGAAATACCGCGGAAACTGACGTAAATAACCTCACAATTGCATATAAAGAAAACTAGTCAACAAAATAAAAAACAAGGAGTAGAGATTCATAGATCTTATAGAATTCATAGTGAAATTTCAAAATTACAGAAGTCTCGGCGTAGGCACATTGCATTTAGAAGGAACTAAGAAAGGCGGTGAAAGAAGTTATGGAGAGGTTTCCTGACAATTTCAAGGCCTTCTTGACTTTTGATCACTTAAATTATTCGAGAAATTGGTCTTTAACCAAGCAGAGGTAGGCAAACCCCAAAAAATTACAATTTAAATTGAATTTTGTTTACTTTTTACAAGAGTCACTTTACCAATCTGGGGACACACTGTAGGTACTTACCTACCTTTAATTCTGCAGATATCCCATCTGCTGGATGGCATGTCAAAAGAGGCCTAAGCCTATTAGTTATAAACCTTGCCGTCTCCTTATTTGCCCTGAAAGGCCTCCTAAACTCTAAACTGGACAATTCAAATGGGTTTGCCCTGTCTCTTAAAACTTTTATTTCAATATTGAACTCTCGTTCTCTTCGCCGCCTCTATGTTTTTTATGTACCAAAACCAATATCGGCCATTTCTTTTACTTCAATTTGCTTCTACTAAAGATTTAATTTATAGGCGAGTCAATTAGTTTATAGGCGGTTTGCCCATTGGTTACAAAAACGACTCCGATCACTTTAAGCATATTGACCACAAAGGATAAACTAAGTCAACAACAAGACTAGATAATCCATATCTAGCCAGGCTACTATTTAGCAGCATAGCTCTGCTGATCTCTGTAAAAGGTAGACTATTACTGGTCGGCGTTACAAATGTCGGCAAGGAAAAAGAGGTTTTAACAGAAATATCCTGCAAGGAAGTACTCCAGGCAATAACTCAGAAAAAGGTAGTGGAAATAGAACTGATTCTAGAAACCAATTAGGAAATGTTTCAATCTTTCAGTGTAAATATCATTACTGTAATAAAATCGGTCACACAATTTCAGAACGTCCTCATCATAGCAATCAAAGAAGTCATTTCTCACAAGGTCACTTCCAATCCAAGAAAAACTGCAGAGGATTTTCAAAAGGAGCCTACAATACATGCAACGGTCTAGAGGAGGAAACCCGATATTCTACTTAACGTACTAAAAGCAAGTTTCAGTGATGAACTAAAACTAGCTTTGTAATGGATAATGGAGCTACTAACCACTTAGTTAAGTGTAATGTTGATCAGTATCTTGTCAGTGTCACTGAATGTATCTTACAATAAAAATGTGGCTAAATAAGAAGAAATAATTGTACCAGTGTAAGCAGGAACATTGAATTGTCTATATGTACTCAAAGACAGAATCAAATCAATGACTTTTACGTATGAAAAATAAAACTTATAATTTGCTTTCTGATGCAAACTGCAAGAAAACAAAATTACTATGCTTTTCAAACACAGGAAAGTACTCGTTTTAAGCGATGGTGATGCCTCGTGAACCTACATTCACTGGCAATTTATATGTCATTAAGTTTAATAGGTCAAACAATTTTAGAAAGCCGGGAAAATGGGTCATAGTTTGGAGTTTTTCACACCATCAAGAGCTTGTAAAATATGCAGTAAAAGCGAAGAGAAATTACCGAAAAGAATATTTTTCTCATTTCACTATTTATAATCCATTCACTTATTTCTGTCGTCAAATTGGCGTTGGAAATCTGACATATTTCACCCGGTATAACATGACTGACAGTGACAGTGATTATTAATCGGTGTGAGGTTAAGATTATTGGTTACAGATATGCTCACATAGTTGCCACATAGCTTTTTTTTTGTTTAAGATTTTAATAATAATGATTAATAACTGAGAATCTAGTAATGGACAGAGGCTCTTCGGTAGTAGGTATATTATATTTTATTAATATATTTGAAAATAAATCTTCCAAAATGAGAGTAGAAGAGATTCAGTTTTTGGTGTAAATGTGTGTTGAGCAATGTATTCATTCTACATAAGTACTCGTCACAATATCTATAAAACATTTTTTTTGGACCAAGAAAAGTGAAATATAGATATGGCAGAACAAGGACAATTTTATGTGGCTGCGGCAATTGGAAGCATGAAAAATTAACAATAATGCTGACTTTGAACTCAAAGCTGACATTGAGCACATGTTATATGTAGAACTGAACTCATTGTTTCTTAATTGTTTCATTGCCCCACTTCAATGCTTGATTATAGTTCAAAGAAATTCGGAAATGGCTATAGCTGAATCCTAGAAAAAAAAAAATACCAATTTTTATGTCATAAATGCTAGCTTGCAAGACTTTGTATTAATGCATATTTATTAATAACAATACAATAATATAACATTGAATATACACAACCCCCGAAAACCGCTAAAGTGTTTCTTTTTGTGCAGCTGGAGATTCGAACTGTTGAGTTTGCCGTTCAGCTGTGTTTATACATAATGTTCCTCTTATATGGTTGTTCGTTTAATAGCAACAGAAGAAACTGTTGGTTTTAGTGATCTTAAGTAGAGGGTTTCATTTAAAAATATCAAATCTTCATCAAGCAAATGATGAGTCACAAAAAACATGCTTTAGTAGCACTAGTTGCAATATGACAATTATTATGCCAAGCTCCATCCTGATCTTTAATATATTGCACAAGATAAGGAACTAACTTATGAATAATTATGACCTCTTTGCCATATAATTATTTGCTCATCCTTAGAAGAAAATAATGCGCCCCAACTTCAATAAACCGCCCAGACATGACTCTCTCTGATGAACTCCGCCGTTGCCGGTCCCAAGCCCGGATGGAAAAGGAGGAGGGAGAGGAGTATCAACCTCGTTAAAAAACCATGGTTCAGCTGGCCCGGCTGATAGTACCATGTGAGGGCTCCTGGCGAGGATACACGTGAAACCCGGCCAACGGCTTTGGAAGCGGAAGAGTATTGTTTATTTACATACCAACGGTGAAGAAGGCGGAAGAACCAACACTGTTTGCCAAGTGCAAATATGCAGCGTCTAACCCAGAGTGGGCGGCTGCAGACAGCGTCTGTTTCTCCATGTTAGGAGCGGCTGAACAAACTCACCAACCCGTCTGGCCAGCGTGGTGAGTTATGGCTAAAAACCCCCTATGAAAATGCCAGTTACAAAACTTCAATTACCCCAGGCGAGTAGGACAATAGTTCCAAAATCTCGCACCGATGAGAAATCGGTCTGTCCCAAGGATTCTGGGGGGGACAATATATTGGCAAATCCTATAAAACACCGAAGACTAAACGTGGCAACATACAACGCACGGACATTGCTATCGGACGAAGGACTGGTCGAGTTGGAGATGGAACTGGATGAGATAAACTGGGACATAGTTGGTTTGTGTGAGGTAAGAAGACGAGGCGAACAACACTCCAAATTAAAATCCGGACATGACTTCTACCATATAGGCGAGAACGACACCTCTGTAGGAGGAACCGGCTTTCTGATACACAGACGTCACTGCAATAACATTGTGGCCATAAAGGCAATATCAACAAGAGTGATATATATGGTTCTTAAGCTAAACGCAAGATACAGCATCAAAGTGGTACAAGTATACGCACCAACGACAGGACATACCGATGAGGAAATAGACAAATTCTATGATGATATTACAATGGCCCTAGAAGAAGAACGAACGCACTTTACTATCCTGTGCGGAGACTTTAATGCTAAGGTGGGTCCAAGGACCCATGAGGCGGAGATTGCGGTAGGAAAGTTTGGTCTAGAGGGCAGAAATGAACGTGGAGAAACCCTACTGAGTTTTTTGCTGCAAAATAATCTATACCAAATGAATAGCTTCTTCAAGAAAACACCAAACAGAAGATGGACCTGGGAAAGTCCAGATGGCCGTACCAAAAACGAAATAGATTATATAATAACCGACAAAAAACAAATAGTCAAAGACGTTTCAGTCCTGAACAAGCTGACAACGGGTAGCGACCACAGAATGGTGCGAGCAAAGATAATAATTAACATCGGCAAGGAAAGACATAAAATGATCAAAAAGAGCGATTACAAAAATTGGACGAGCCCGCCGGATATAGAAAGATTCTAACAGACAATCGAGAACAGACTGAAAAACTCTAATTATCACGACGACATGGACGTACTGAATAATGCAATAGTTACGGCCATACAGGAGAGCCAGAAAGAACACTGCCCAAAGACTAAAAAAGACGAAAAAATCAGCATAGCCACCAGAGAACTGATGAAGGAGAGAAGAGATAGAAGAGGTCAAAAATCAACGACTCGCGCAGAGCTCAAAGAAATGAACAAACAAGTGTCCACGGCCATAAGAAAAGATATCAGAACATACAATAGAAACGCAATTGAACAGATTATAGAGAAGAACAAGAGCATGAAAGTACTACGTAGAGATCTGGGAAGTGGAAGAAGAGAGATAACGAAACTCAAGAACAAACAAGGAAATATAACAGCAAACAGAGAAGAAATACTAAAAGTTGTGGAGGACTTTTATCAATCACTATACAGGAGCCACAGAGAGGAAAATACAAATATGGATCTAGAACCTGATATGATATCAGCCAGGAAAGGTGTTATAAATCAAGGCTCTGAGGAACTACCGGATATCTCCCTAGAAGAAATCAAGTTTGCTTTGAAAAAGACCAAAAACAATAAAACTCCTGGAGATAAAGATAGGAGGTCCCTACGTACTCAAGAAGATAAGGGCGCTATTCAACCTCTGCCTATTTAACAGCACAATACCAGAGAAATGGCACAACGCGACTGCAATACTTTTACACAAAAAGGGAGATATAACCGAGCTAGAGAATTACAGACCAATAAGCCTCTTAAATCACCTCTATAAACTTTTTACGAAAATAATAACAAATAGACTAGAGAACAAACTTGACTTCTATCAGCCACTGGAACAAGCGGGATTCCGCACCGGTTTTGGAACCAACGATCATCTGCAAGCCGTAAGGGCACTGATTGAAAAGTCCATAGAGTACAATAAACCGCTAGCTCTGGTCTTTGTAGACTTCCATAAAGCCTTCGATACAGTTGAGCCAAGCGCCATTTTAAAAACGCTGCAGGAATGTCGCGTCGACTATCGTTATACGAAGTTAATCTACAACATCTACAAGAATGCGACTATGGTGGTAAAGCTACGTGAAAACACCGAACGTATCCCAATCAGAAGAGGAGTACGACAAGGAGACACGATGTCCCCAAAATTATTCACTGCAGTCCTGGAATACGCATTTAAGAGGCTCAAATGGGAGGAAAAAGGCATAAGCATAGACGGCAAGAGGCTAACGAACCTGCGCTTTGCGGATGACATAGTACTGACGGCCGATAATCTGGGGAACACCAGAGCAATGCTACAGGAACTTCAGCAGGTGTGTGCTGAGGTCGGTCTACATATTAATATTTCAAAAACAAAGTTCATGACAAACCTGGTTCCCAGTGGAAACATCTTAGTGGACGACAAAGTGATAGAAATGGTAGACAAATATACATACCTAGGCCACGAAATCCGATTCTCTAGGGACAACCAAACTTGCGAATTAAGTAGGAGAACAAACTTGGCATGGGCGGCTTTTGGAAAACTCAGGGACGTGCTGAAGGGCAACCTACCAATATGCCTAAAGAGAAAAGTCTTTAATCAGTGCGTGCTGCCGGTCATGACGTACGGAGCCGAGACACTTACCCTAACCACCGTATCGGCCAACAAACTTAAAAGAACACAGCGTAAAATGGAGAGGTCAATGCTGGGCGTGTCGTTGAGAGACCATATCAGAAATGAAGAAATACGACAGAGAACTGGCGTCACAGACGTTATTGCACGTATCGCCAGGCTCAAGTGGAACTGGGCTGGACATTTGGCGCGACTAACAGACGGCAGGTGGTCAAAGAGGCTACTAGAATGGAGACCTCGAGCCGACAAACGTAATAGGGGAAGACGTCCAACGCGTTGGACGGATGACTTAAAGAGAATCACAACCAACTGGATCCAGACGGCCCAAAATAGGAGAGAATGGGCAGAGAAAGGGGAGGCCTATGTTCAGCAGTGGACACAGAGAGGCTAGTTGATGATGATGATGATGATGACTCTCTCTAACTCCAATGCAGAACCGATTAACAGGGTTCTGCAATGGAGTTAAATAACCTCTGCATGGGTTAGCTTCATGTGTCCATATAATCCCAAGTATTTTATGCTTAGTAACAATATCTTGTTACCTTTCAATCTTTATTTTCTATACACTTCTTCTTTTTGTTTGCTAAAATATAATAAAATAAAGCCTGATGAAGTTTCAAAAGTCAATTTTTACCTGAAGCATTTATTTGCAATAGTGGAATTTTTGGTCATCTTTATCCTGTTCTTCAGGATACATTATTTGTTATCGGCATTGGAGAGGGGTTAATTGCAGTGTGCAAAGCTTGGTATTAAATTGTGGCTTTCTTAGGGAAAGCTGAATCCTCCAGCTTTCCCTAAGAAATATCTTCTGTGCAACTGGCTCTTCCCATTTTAAAACACCTCAAGGTCCTGATCTGACATATCATACAAGAGGATATATCTTGCAGGACTTTTTTCTACTCTAATGGGCTTTAAGAATTGTCCTGTTACTTTAAACTTGTAGTTTTGATAATTTTTATAGTTCCACCAACCTAAAAATTAAGATATAACTATGTTTGAAACACACCATCTAATTAACAATTTAATTTAATAATTCTCTCTCATTTTTTTTTCTTAAACTGAAAATGCTACTAAACGTAAAAGTTTGAGTAACAAGAGCAACCAGAGTATACACAACAATCTTTTTTTACATTTGGAAAAGTAGGTGTATCAAATTTCATATAGGAAAACTGTCTACAGCTCTACTAGAGGACAGTAGAGTGGGTGTATTTGTATTCTTTGTTAACTCAAGAGAAATCTAATTTGTAAATTTATGCTTTTAAAAAAATTCATTGGTACCTATATGTAACCGCCTTTTGGCTCAACCCTACTGAGGGAAGTTTGAATTTGAATAGCTTTTTGGTTTTGGTATCACATCAGTTTCTGCATGTCGCTGAGCTTACTGTCTCGTACCTATACTGTCAAATAGACGTTACATGTTGGGGCTGCTGGTACTTGCATAGATTGTTTTGCTTTGCCTGCCTCCGTTAATGCAATTATTGTTATTGCACTATAAGGACTAAAAAACAAATAGATAACGATAATTCTTTTAAATTATTATTAACAAAGTAAGCAGGAAGACATTAAGTAGAATTTCCAGTCTTCAAATAGGTCCCACACCCAATACCTAAAAATGTAGATGTAAGCATACTTACCCCAAAAATATTGGAAATCTACTCAGCTAAGGTGATGCCCAGCAAGTTTGGATCTTCGCATTAACTACTTTCGGCATTTTAGTTGCAAAATAAAGTTTATAATATAGAAATGCACTTGATAATATGTAAAAAATCGGCAACAACTAAATTTCAATGACACTTTTTGACAAATTTGTTTTGACAACAAGCAAAAGCTATCGATGTTATACTGGGGAAATTCCATGGCATGGTTTGATGCCAAAAATAACGGAATCGATAATAGCTAACGGTGTTAGTCGACCAGTTACAAAAGAAGAGAAATCTTTTTTTTTATTTATCAAATTAAACATTTGCAAGTTTCAATAAATAACTAATTAGTTGCTATGGAACTTACGTTCAGATTGAAGTAGTATACATATGCGTTTTGACATGTGACGTATGTGGAGTTGACTGAAAAGTACTCTCTTTAGGTTTTTCTAGTTTTTCCAATTGAAAAAAACCATTCCAGGGCATTCTTCAGGAAATGGAGAATTCACTGTGAGTGATACTAAATCTTTGTCTAGTGCTTCACTTATTTATCATACCACTGCCACACTCTCCATAAAATATCAACAGGTTATAAGCTCAGCACATTCTCACTATGTGCAACACTTTTAATTTGCTAAATTGTGATTGCGATTATAAAAAGGAAAAGTGATTAGTGATTGTATTCGGACAAAAAAAATCGGAAAGAAATTGGTCGACAAAAGTTACTGCTTTTTATGTAAAACCGTTTGATGAAAATGGTTACAAAATTTTGAAATTTTCTTTTGTTTGAACCAGAACCAAAGAGTGAATTAAAGGCTGCTGGTGGAATGACAAAGAAAACAAAATAATAAAAACAGTGAAGTTGTTCTTCAACTTTAGCACCACTACAATAGATATTATGTATGGAAGTTCTGTCAGTCTTGGACTTGGAAATATTTCACTAGCACACCCAAGCATTATGGAGTTGACCTTATTGTGTATACTTACAAAAAGTTGGAAATATATTTATTTCGTGCGGATTTATATGAATATGAGTCCCAAAATAGTTAAAATTTCCATAAAATGCACCTTTTTTCTTTTTTGAAGACTTACATTAAAATAGTACAGTACCATGGGATCTCAAAGATCTGTGGGTGAAGTGGTTTTCAGTCAGTTAAACACACTAATGAAAAAAACAGACGAGCCGCAGAACCGAAGTCGAAAAATAATACTATCTTCCGATTTTTTTTCCTTGCCCTTTTATACCCTGGTTCCTATTTGCTCGAATTTTCCGTAATATTTAGTGCTGCTTAAGCAGGCACGTTTCTGTGCACCTTTATTGGCCGGCCTTTGAGCGGTTTTGAAACTGAAGAAATTGAATTGGCACAATAAATCCAAAGTGCTTGATGAGCGGCTAGCTCAATTTAGCCCGTAATAAAATTGGTGCTAGCCAGGTTTGGTTGTAGGGTGTCGCCACAGATCAAAGAGCACCAATTTGGGCAAGGCTTTGTGTCTCAAGAGAAATTGAGGTTAACTTATATATCATCAAATTTGCAGCAAGCAGACATTTTAACAATATCTTTAGCTTTGCTAAAATAACATCAATTCAAAAGTGTCTGAATGTTGTAGATGTTTCTAATATGTAGATTCTGTTAGTATTTTTTATTTATTTGTTTCTAAAAATTACTTGTTGCAACTTTGTTGAATTTGAATGTCAAAAAGTGTCAAAATCAACAATTGAAATTAGTAATCAACTAGTTCCAGTGGATTGGAACTTATGTTCAGAAGCCAGTGCCTGTGTTTAAACTTGTGACATGTATGACGTTGACTGAAAAATTATCTATTTAGGTTTTTCTAATTTTTTTGAGTTAAAACAAACCTTTACAGGGCATTCTTTGGGAAATGGAGAATTCACGCAGAATTGGTAATTGTTCTTTAAGTTTTAATTATTCTACTGATAAATACTACACTTTAGTCATGCTACTGATACAATCACTCTGTAATATACATACAGTATCTCATAATAGAGTAAAATCAAAAATGGCTGGTCTGAAGCCGGTTTTTTTACATTTTTTAAAGTCTTAGATAGAAAAGTCATACGGAATGCAGACTATGTTTGACAATTTGTCCAAAATCAATCAATTAATGTCAAACGCTATTTTGTTGTTGTCTAAATTTGAATTTAGTTTAAGTTTAACCTGTGTTTATGCCATGTTTCAGTGTGTTTACTGTTTCGAGGAATTTCTAATAATAGCTATAATAGTAATTTAGTTTCTAGTGTTTAGTTATAAACCGCGTTATCTAGACAATATGGGCAGTGCAGGCTATGCAGTCAGAGCATGCAAGCCATCCCGTAAAAATGGGAGATATAGATTTCCTCATCCCAAACTAAATCCGAATGTGTTCAGGGCCTGGAAAATGTTACTAGGAAATTTGTAACATTTCCAGTATTGTAATAACATGGAGGTGTACTGCAGGTAGGTGCTAGACATGTATTATTACACAGGTTTTTCCATATGTTTTGCGATTTTGTGATGAACGAGAGAGAAGAAGATGAATTTTTGGTATATTACATATCTCCTGATGTTCATCTAATATTTATAAAACCTAGGTCTTTAAATCCTATACTGCGATTAGGATTTAACGAAGTTTCAATCAGGCCAAGGTGCAACCATTATACTTCAAATTTTAGATATAAGCTAGTAAGTTCAATAGTGGCGAACATGCTTGAAATAATTTTCATTAAATTGTTTGATTGCTCTGGATAATCAGGCCATGAAAAACTATATCATGTAATACAAATCCCTACAACTTTTATTTTTAACATTATTTGGTAAAGTCATTGACATTAAATAAATTCACATATCGATGGGTAAAGTTAAGACCTACCTAGCTGGTGTGATAAGGATATGGCAAAAGGTACACTTTAATTTTGATTTATAACTTTTTCAGGTACATTGTTTGTGAGAAACATTTTGATCGAGTTGACTAAGCAAACTGGGAGAATCAAGAAATTGAAAAAAGGATCTGTTCCTTCTAGATATTTGCCTTGGCCTATAGAGCAGACAGCGGCTTTGCATGCTGATATATTGCATGACCACAACTATTTGTATTAATTAAAACCTTAACGTTCTTTTCTTTTGTTTTCTCTTTATATCTTTCTCTCCGCAATAAAAAATTGTGCTTAATTTAGGAAATAAATTATTATATAATCGTTATTGGTGTACAATACTGCATTGTGGGGGTGTTCAAAAGAAATCGGTCATCGAACTGGATGGGAATTGTCAGGAGAAAAGATAAAAGAAACAAGAGTCTTATCAACTTTTTTTATTAATTCAATCTTTCTTTATCAAATTTTTTTTCCAAACTGATGACTTTTTCTTAGGGATCACACACAATAATGAAAAACTTAAACAATAAGTCTGTGTTTTAAGTGTTTTCCTTCATCTGATTGGCCAAAATTGTGCTCTTGCCAATCAGATGAGGGAAAACACTTGAAACATAAAACTTATTGCTCAAGTTTTTAATAATTGCGTCTGTGCCCTAATGAACACTGCTAGAAAAAGTGTATTCAAATCAACCCCTCAAAATTTCTGAAATTAATGAATAGATGGCGCTGATGCTAGTTGAGAGCATTGTATTTCAGAGTAATCTCAGTAACATCGTCATAATAACAATTTGACATGTTCGGTCAATATTGTCAAATGATTGACGTAACGTCCTGTACAGTTTGTCAATGTGAAATGACGCCGCCTGGCGGGATAATGTATCGTCAAAGTCTTTTATGAACTGTCTTAAATTTCTTTAGGCTTCACCTGTTTTTAATGGAAGATTTCAATCTAGTAGTTAAGTTTATCTATGGTAATATATAATAAAATATCAAAGTAACCACCATTAAAAAGAAAATGTGTGTCATTTTCGAGCAGCAAGCGGATTGATACTGCCAAAAAGATATTTTTAAGAATAACTATAAATATATAAATTTAAATCGAAACGTTGCTGTCAATACTGTTAATATTTGGAAATCCTTAACAACTTAGCGAAGCCCTTGTGCACAATTATCAACACATGATTTAGGGACATATTACTTACGAAAAAGTCCCAATATCTCTTGATCTACTTGTTTTACGAGTCTAATAATACACAATTAAAGAAAAAACGCAATACTCACTTGTGAAAACAAATAGCACATATAACAACTGAACCGTTCGTACACAATGTCTTAATAACTATTCTAATGGTACCACACCATTCTGGAAGCTATTAGTCCCCGTATTCGTAGCTAGATGCGAAAATATGCCATCAAGGTTGAGGTTAATTCAAATTTAACTGTTTATTTATGGAAATTTGGTTCTAACAAAATAAATTTGCACAGAGTGTCGTTCATAATTAATGTGCCTTTTAGAATGGAAGGTACCTCTTCAAACGCAATTACGTAAATGTTAGATGGTACCACCGCTCATTGCTACTGAAATTTTAAAAATCGATGCAACACTTAGTTCCTCAATATTTGTTATTATTCATAGACACTTTCACTTTACCTACTGACATTTATTACGTTCATAAACGTATAGTTTTCTTCTAAAGTTTGGTGGTCATCCGCTGTAATACATCTCTTTTACAATAATTATTACTACACGTTCCAACAGCTTTAATTTCGATAAACAACTTATTTAACTGCTAGAAACAAACAGCTCTTTATTTAAACGTTCTGCCCTCTGAACCCTGATATATGGCCCCGATAAGAAGCAATTTTCAAACTGAAAAAATCAGTTCAATTCTTGTTTAGCCGCACGCACTACCATTGATAAAGGGCTCTGTAAATCGGACTTTCTGGCATATCAAGCGTTTTTAATAATTATAATGAGGTTTAAGAACTATTTTCTTTTGTTGTGTGCCTGTGTATCAGTCAAGGGAATTCCCTCCGGGCTTTTGTACGAGTACGATACACCTGGTGCCCAACACCTACCCCCTGAAGATGACGTCTCCAGTGACGAAATTCAGCTACAAACCCCAGTGGTTTTCTACGGGGTGCCCTACAAAAGCATTTTTGTACGTATTATTTCATTTACCACCACTAGGCAACTAATCTAGGACAGAGATAACGCAGGGTCAATGACTTACAATTACTTAATGTTATATTTAGGTGAATTCCAACGGTTTCCTATCGTTTCAAACCGAAATTCCCCACTTTATAAATATGCAATTCCCTCTGGACTATGCCATAATAGCACCGTTCTACTCCAACGTGGATATCACCGCAGCCGGTACCATATCGTACTACGAAACACAGGATCCGGCTTTATTGCAACGTGCCACTGAGAATGTACACGAAAATTTTCAGGAAGCAGTGGAGTTTCAGGCAAGGAGTCTGTTTATTGCCACCTGGAATGGTACTGTCAGATTTGGATAATAGTTAGAGTGGAAGGACATTGAGTTTTTTTGCAGGAGTGGGGTATTTTAACAGGAGAGCCGATAAACTTAACACTTACCAGGCAACGCTCATTACGGACGGTAGGGAAAGTTATGTTGAGTTTTTGTATCCAGAAAATGGTCTACAATGGATCCAGGTAAGAAAACGGCACTAAACTGAAAGTTAGTTACATTTATTATTTGCGCATATTCATTCATTTTATTATTTTCTTCACTCTCACCTCCTGTTTAATCCAAGATTAATATGTGGTTTCTGTTCAATATGTGGTTTCAGGGTTGTAGTCATTATATACGTATGGTAAATCATCTTGAGTAAAACAACCCAATAGTTTTTTTACAAGAATTTTGTTGAATGGAAAGATAAACCAGTTTAGATCGATTCATTATATTATGTAGGTGGGAAGCAGAGAGGACAAGGTGATAATTTGGAGGAACTAGTTTAAATAGTTTAAAGAGTTGGGCACACTCTTCTAGGTCTTCCAAAAAAGAAAGGAATATATGTTAGAAAAAGAACTAATTGTTAAAAGTCTTCAGTTAGGAAAAGAGAGAACAACTGAATAAAAAAAGACTATAAGTTGAAGGATAAAATTTCGTAATGCTAAAGCTCTTGAACATTAAGCCTGATTACGCGAAGCAAACTTTGGATACATCAAATGTTAAGCAAATAATGAAGGCAGACGAGAATGAGAATCCAGACACGCGAAGATGATAATTTGGAAGAACAAGTTCAAGGGGCTGGAAGCGTTATCCTAGGCGTTGGAAATCATGGGGAAGAAGAAGAAGGGGATGAATATATATTTGACGCACTTTGGATGCTGCAAACTGGAACCCTTGACAAAGGAAACAGAGAAGGGAGACCAGATAATCCAAAGATATAAAGATAAACTTTAGAAGGACAAGTTTAGGTAAATTCACGTAAGTTCTTAGTAAAGAAAAAATTGTCTTGAGTTAGAAAAAAAAGACGATGTGTAACTCACCAAGCAAGGACAGAAAAAAAATATGGAGGAACAAATTGTAGGGGGTAAGATCCTTAAGAAAGGAAAGTGAAAAGACGATACCTTGAAGATGAAAGTTCACAATACTAAAGCTTTTGACCATTAGAAGGTGAAGCCTGCATTTGGGGAGCAAGCTTTGAGTGCTGAAAGTCTTAAGTAATGCAATGGAACAGAGACCAATTAGAGTAGTAAGTTGTAGATGCTGATAGTTCAAAGAAAAAAAAAAGATAGAAATAGGTCCGTTATAGGAGCAAGTCCAATATGTCGATTAATTTGAGCCAGAACAGGAAAAAATGGGATACGTTTCTCGTTGGAAGCTTAAAATGCTACTTTAGAGAAGCAAGATTGGGATGCAAAAAGGCATTAAGCATAGAAGAGAAAGGGAAAAGGAAAATACTCTGGACGAGCAAGTTCAAGGTGTTGAGTGATTTGAGCAAGGAAGGATAAAAGTGGGTACTTTGGAGAAGCAAAATGTTAAAAAGAGCAAAAGGGCCAGATTAGAGGAACTCAAAAAAGTAGGTAGTCAAATACTTAACAGTAAGGAAAGAGAGCAGGAGGATAGGTTAGAGGTGCAAGTTCCAGGTGTTGAAAGCTTTAAATAAATAAAAAAGATGTTCTATGTATTGTAGAGGCAAATTCTGAAATACCTGAACAAAAATGTAGAAACGGTGGATAAATTGGAGGAAGGAGTTAAAAAAAATATAAACTTCAATAACGATGAGGAAGGGGGCTGCTTTAGAGGAAAGAGTTCGTGGGGCTAAAGGTTTTATATAGGAGCTCCGTGATAAATTGGCGAAGCAAGGTGTGTGTGTAGATAAAGATAATGGAACACATTGCAGGAGAAACTTCAAAATGTAATGGTGACCAATTTGTCGATCAACCCATCTGCATACCAGTTTCGGGGGTACCCCTCATCAGTACAGCTTTAGCCGGTCGACAAATTGGGGGCCTCGACTCAGCGGCTTAAAACCGGAAATGTACGGAGTACCGTTGAGATGTTATATAGAACAGGAGCAGGCGACATCCACCAGCGTATTTTAGATCTAATACTGCATGACAGATGGCTCGCAGTTCAAGAAGCAGCCCATATTGCTCTGTATCTCGCTGGTTATCGGAACCAGAACGAAACGAAACCCATCTGCATACTAGTTTCGGGGTCTACACCTCATCAGTACAGCTTTGGCTGGTCGACAAATTGGGAACCTCGTTTCAGCGGTTTAAAACCGGAAATGTAAGGAGTACCTTTGAGATGTAGTACAGAGCAGGAACAGGCGACATCCACCAGCGTATTTTAGATCAAATATTGCATGGCAGATGGCTCTCAGTTTGAGAAGCAGCCCATATTGCTCTGTACCTCGCTGGTTATAGGTGGGGTATAGGTGGTCATCGATCAACCCATCTGCATACCAGTTTCGGGGTCTACACCTCATCAGTACATCTTTGGCTGGTCGACAAATTGGGGACCTCGATTTAGCGGTTTAAAACCGGAAATGTACGGAATACCGGTGAGACGTTGTACAGAGCAGGAGCAGGCGACATCCACCAGCGTATTTTAGATCAAATACTGCATGGCAGATGGATCTCAGTTCGAGAAGCAGCCCATATTGCTTTGTACCTCGCTGGTTATCGGAACCAGAACGAAGAGAAAAGAGTATAGATGTTCACCAATTTGTCGATCAGCCCATCTGCATACCAGTTTCGGGGTCTACCCCTCATCAGTACAGCTGTATTGCCAAAGCTGTATATATTATAAGAACAAGTTCAAGGTATTGAAAGATCTGAGAATTGGTACAAAAGACAAACAAGAAAATAGGAAGAGGGTTACATTAGAGGAACAAAGTTTGGGTGCTATAATCCTTAATCAAGAAAATAGAGCAGTGGGATCAACAGTTGGAGGAGTACGTTCTAGGTGTTAAAAACTTTAGGAGAAGAAAGAGAGAAGATTATTTATTAGACGAACAAGTTAAAAACCTGAGTAGAAATATGGAGAGAGTTAATTAAAATTGTTAAAACCTTTGAGAAAAAATTGAATTAAATTTGTATATTAGAGGAGCAACATCTAGATGGTGAAACCTTTAAGAAAAATTTACATAATGATATACATTGTAGAGACAAATTCAAGTTGCTGAAAGACCTAATTAAAGATAGAAAGAAAATAGTTTGGAAATGCGAGTTCGAAATGTTAAAGGCTTTGAGAAAAAAAAAGGAGAATAGAGCAAGTTATAAGTCGTAAAACTAACCAAATAGAGCCGGGTGATAAATTGAAAGACCATTTGGTGGGTGCTGAAAGCTTGAACCAAAAGAAAAAAAAAGGAAAAAATAAATTGTAGTAGCAAGTTGAAGTTGTTGAAAACCTAGGAAGACAGAGAAGACTTGAGCAAAAAATATGCAGAAGAAACACATTAGAAAATTCTTAAACAGAAAAATAGAGCAGGTAGATAAGTTTAAAAAGTAAGTTCTAGGTGTTGAAAGCTTTAACAAAAGAAAGAAAGAAGAAAATACATTCTTAGAGTTGATTCAGGGTTTATGAGACCTGGGCAAGAACACAGAAAACTTCAGCAACAAAGGAGGAAGAAGGCCACATTAGAGGAGCAAGTTCTACATGGTAGAATAATGGCCAGCAATTATATAGAGCAAAAGGATAAGATGTTGCATGATCAGAGTAGGTATAGGGAAAAGGCGAATAAATGATAAAACTTTAAAATGTCAACATTGTTGAGCAACAAAAGAGGGAGAGGATTACACATTAGAGGTGTTGAAAGTCTTAAGCACAAAAAAAGAGAAGGATAAACGTTGTACGATCATGGTGTTGAAATATTTGACCAAAGAAAAATGTTAAAAGTCTTCTGCAACCAAAGAGAGATCTCTATGCGAATTTTAGGTACTCAAAGCGTTAATTAAAAAATAAGAGCACCCAGGTAAGTTGGAGGAGTAAGTCTTAGGCGTCGAACGCTTTAAGAGAAGAAAGGGAGAAGGGGATATATTGTGCAAACAAATTTGAAGTGCTGAAAAGCCTGAGCGAGAATAGAGAGTCGAGAAAAGTTAGCCAATTCAGATCAAAATATCTAAAAACCTTGATTGGCAAGATAAAGAACGGGTCAGTGGAAGAATGTGGAGAAGAAAAGAGAGGGGATAAGTTGCTTTATGTTGTATAAGTACATATATTTGAGCAAAAATAGTTGGAATATGTTAAATATGCTGGTTCTTAAGCTTACACCACAGATAGTCTTTAAACGCAATTTGGTGTCGATGCATACAACAAAAGTTACATAAATACAGGGTGTCCGTTAAGTATGTGGCATAATTTCGGGAGCGTATAAGGGAGGCTAAAATAACCATAGTTTGTCATATAAATTTTTTTCTTAAAGTGCTTCCTAACGGAGATACGGTGCCTAAAGGTTGCCCAGCGATTTAATTTTTTGGCTATAACTTTTGAATCCTCTTGTATAAATTATTAAAATTTTGATATTTAATGTGGCGCATAAACCGTCATAAAACCATACTATAGTACATGTTTTATGCCCCCAGGGTAGTCAGGAACGGATTTGCCGCGACAGTCGTTGGGCAAAAATTTTGACACGTATTATATTACAGAGCTAAAAACCTAATATTTAAATACCTTGGACGTTCCTTTCTAAAAAAGGTGCTCTTCATTTGTTTCGATAAAAGCAGTCGTTTTCGAAAGAAATAGATTTGTTGTGTATCAGGTTATTGCAATAGAAAATTAAAATACTAACGGCTATAAAACACCAGTTGCTTTTATTCCGTTTACAATGTGTTATTGAGTACGTTCCTGAAAAGTGTGTCGGCGGAACTTATTACTTATACCCATTGTCAAAAGTTTTTGAATATTTTCTGATTGTCTGAGTACGCAAAACTGAAATAATGGAGCATACTTCAGTAGCGAATATGCTAACATGCATCTACTTTATGGACAAGCACTCGGCAATTGTGTAGAGGCAAGAAGAATTTATTCCGATATATTTTCAAATCGACGTTTACCGCACCGAAAAACTTTTGAAAGGGTTGATTACGAGAAACAGATTAACATTCAAGTAAAGTAAAATAAATGCTAAAGTAGCTATTCTTTGTTACTTAATTTTAGGAAGTTTTTTACCGCTTCGTGGTGGAGAAAGACCTCCCAGGAGAGCAAGACAACCTCAGCTAGAGGAGGAAATTCTGGATGACATTGCTGAAAATCCCTCCAATAGTGTAAGAAAGTTGTCGGTCCAAGTTCATGCGACAAAGTGGGCCGTTCACGGACTTTATCACGTCCACAAAGTACATGGTATATCTTCTGCGGATTTCCCTGCAAGAATGAATTACGCAAATTGGTTTTTGCAAAAACAGACACATTCCAAATTTTACTAGTATTGTTATATTCACGGACAAAGCTGGTTTCACCCAAGACGGAGTAATAAATTGTCACAATTTACATATGTGGCACGAAGAAAATCCGTATGTGATAGTGCAGACAAAGCGTCAACAAAGATTCATGGTTAACGTGTGGGTGGGAATTATTGGAAATCATCTCATTGAACCGTTCTTTCTTGAAGAAATATTGAACGGTGCCAGATATTTGCAATTCTTGCAACAAAATTTAATTTGTTAGAAAATGTGCCTTTAGAAATTAAAAATCAGATGTGGTTTATGCATGACGGCACACCGCCCCTTTTTAGCATTTTGGTTCGTCAGCAATTATCAAACACTTTTGGTATTGGATGGATAGGTCGAGGTGGGCCTCTTTTACCAGCTACCAAGGCCACCAAGGTCGCCTGACATGAACCCATTGGATTTCTTTCTATGGGGAAATTTAAAAAAACTTGTATATTCGACACCAGTTAATACTAGAGATAACCTGATAGAAAGAATAAGACATCAATGCAACGAAATTTGAAGCAATCCTGGAATGCTCTTAAGTACAACAATAAAACGTCCGCCGGAGCAAAAAATGCATAGAGGTCCAAGACGCCCATTTCGACAATCTGCTCAAGTAAACGAGAAGAAACACATCTTTGGCATTCTTATCATTCTTGCGTTTAAATGATTTTCGAAATGTCAAAAGGGTTCAGTTTTTAGTAGTTTTAGTGATTTAACTTGTTTTCTTCACCTTGTTGTTTTTAACGCTTTTTCCTGTTTCTCATAAGCTACGGTCGACCATATCAAAAGTTCTTGGATGCGGAAAACGTCGATTTGGAAATGTATCAAGATCAAGTCTTCGTGTATTTACACAATTACCGAGTGCCTATCCAAAGTTATACATAATCTGAATGTGGAGATTAATAAGATATCACAATGCAATTACTTATTACTTATGATGTTATTCGATTAGTTTTAATAAGTCTAACTAATTTTAATAAAGTTGACTATTAATTGAATTTTAAAAGTCAATGCTTAAAAGTGTCCCGAAATAACCTATTTTATTTCGAAAACGGCTAATTTTATCGAAACAAATGAAGAGTACCTTTTTTAGAGAGAAATGTCCAAGGTATTTAAATATTCGATCTTTAGTTCCGCAAAATCACACCTGTCAAAATTTTGGGCCAACAATTAAGGCGGCAAGTCCGTTCCTGACTACCCTGAGGGCGTAAAACATGTATTGCTGTATGGTGTTATGAGACTTTATGCTCTACATGAAATATAGAAATGTTAATAATTTATACAAAGCGATTCAAAAGTTAGAGGAAAAGAAACTAAATCGCTGAGTACCCCTTTAGCACCCTGTATCTCCGTTAGGGAGCACTTTACAGATTTTTTTTATATGACAAACTAGGGTTATTTTGGACTCTCCTATACGATCCGGAAATTATGCCACATACTTACCGGACACCCTGTATACGGCTTTCTTTAAGATGGCGCCACTGTCTCGACCTTCTTTATGATAATACTTTAAAAACTCATCTCTCTAGGGAACAGGCGACGAGTCCGGCCTTCCAGACGCCAGAGCCCAAGTGGGCTTCCTTTCGGCAGATGGAAAATTGCACACCTTGCCCGGTAGTGCCACAGAACACGTACGAAACTTAGAAAAGTAGGTTTAGCTTTAAATAATGCAGAATACCCTTATTCATTAGCACTTCGTTTTGATTTCAGGTGGACCAATATGGGACTTCCTGGTCAGTTCATATTCAAAATTAGCGAAAAAGAGATCGTAGAGCCTGATGCCTATGAACATAGTATGTTACGAATTTAGTCACACATCAGTTATGGCTATGTTAACGCTCTTTTATTGCAGAGTCCCAGCTTGAAGCCGCTACATGCGCTGACGTACCTACGGCATGCCACAGCCATGGCACTTGCGTAGACTATAAAGAAGGTTTCTGCTGTAAGTGCGACCAAGGTTACTTTGGAAACGGCAAGTTTTGCGTTCCTAATGGTAAGTTTAAAGACTTTAAGTAATCTGCGAAATATCCAGACTAATTTGGCCATCAATATTAAGGTGTTCCTTTAAGAGTAACAGGCAAACTAAATGGAAAACTAAACGGAGAACGCCTAGAAAATCTAGACATGCAATCATACGTGGTGACGTCTGATGGAAGAGCCTATACCGCAATATCAAAAGTTCCAGAGTCTATTGAAGGTGACATTCAAACACTCCAGATTTTAGGTAGTGTGATTGGTTACTTGTTTGCTCAGCCAATCAGAGGAGCCGTAAATGGGTTTGTTAAATATCAACCGAATTTTCTTATTGGCAATATTTTAAACAATTCTTAGGTTTGCAAAAACTGGAGGTCAAGTAAACCACAGCGCAACTGTAACTTTTCTAAACACCAGCCAGGTGGTACTTACTATTCAGAAGTTTTCTGGATTGGACGTATTTGATCATTTAAGAGTGGATGTCGATGTTCAAGGGGAAATACCGACCTTGGCTCCAGATGCACGGGTATTACGTTACATCTTTTCTATAACTCGGAGCTTATTCTTGTATACTTTCCAGATTGACATTGATGAATACCAAGAGCAATACACACAAACAGGCCCCGGGCTGATTCAGATGACCTCCGAGAGGCCTTATACTGTTACTTCTCCTAACGGTCAA
Source organism: Taphrorychus bicolor (assembly GCA_951812265.1). Classification (NCBI taxonomy): domain Eukaryota; kingdom Metazoa; phylum Arthropoda; class Insecta; order Coleoptera; family Curculionidae; genus Taphrorychus; species Taphrorychus bicolor. Next base: position 27,544,725 of record OX638302.1, on the reverse strand, counting down.
TCTCAAACTTTCGTATTTAGAGTGGAGCAGACATTCGAGTTTGATACCTGCGCTCACGACAATGACACCACCGGCGAAAGTTCGACCCTGAAAGTGGGCAGGAACTTCATCAGTTTCGAAGCGAGGGAACAACTTGTCAGATTCGGTATCAGCAACAAGATCACTCCAATCGGAGGTATGATTATGATACTGGCTCTCAATTTCTTTCAAGCTATCCAAATTTTTTCAGAGTACGATCCATGTATTGAGGGAAGGGAATCTTGTGGAGCCAATAGCGCTTGTGTAGTAGAAGGCAGTTCGTTTTCGTGCATTTGCAATCCAGGTTATCAGAAAATTTATTCTGGGAATGGACAGACTTGCGTCGACGAGAACGAATGTCAAACGAACCATGAGTGCGACAGCAATGCACAATGCTTCAACACCATAGGTACGGATAGATTTAGACACTTATTTAAGGCTTACCACATCACGCTACTACGTTATTGTCATATCATCCATGTATTTCTCAGAATTTTGTGTGAGTAGAAGCAAAATACTTACAGGAGCGGTGTAGTGAACCCAGTAGCACGATGACATGAAAATGACGTTACACCAGTTTAGTGACTTAAAACTGACGCCAGCTTGGGACGTGATAAAAACCTTTAGAAATGACGTAACTGAGACGTCAGTTTAAGGTCAGAAATATTTTGCTATAAATAAATATCGGTCCATTCTAAAAGCAAAATGTTTAATTCCAAAGTTCAAGTTATTTTACATTATTTAGAAAATACAATTAATGATTCTTGACCAACCCTAGCAGTAACAGCATTAATTGCAAGCGATTAATTGCAAAAGAGATAGATATCTCCAAAGTCATAATTTGGCGATCATTTCGTAATCCTTGGTTAACCCTTTGGTTAAAAACCCTGTCAAAAGTTATTACGGAATTATTACGGCACCTTGGCGAAAATGGAAAACTTTTACTTCGTCACTATTAGGCTTTTGTGACTAATAATTTGGCGAAATCTTGTCTCCACTTTCTCCCGAACCTTGACTGCTAAAAAGTAGCTTTTCTTACTAAAAATGTTAATACTTACTGATCGTAAAGCTAATTTCGCGTTTTAAAAACTAGAATTTTACCATTTATTGCTTATGTGTCCAAATCTGTTTTTCATCAAACCAGCTGCGCATGGAGATTCAGCATGCCTGTTTGAGGTATTTTATATAAAAAAATAATTGATCTTAAGTTATTTTTTATTTTTTTTTCAATTTTCTCTACAACTGGTTTTGGTGGTCAAATCTCTACAACCCGCTTTGATATGTCAATGTATCAAAATATTCTTATCTTGAAGTTAACAATACGAAATAATTCAATAGATGCCTCTGTAACTCTGATTCGTATTAAGTTAATTTACGTTCATAGGGGTTTGAAATCGTCGGATTTCGATCGAAACCAGCCATAAAAAATTCTAAATTTTCTTTTGAAAATAATCAAAGGTAGAGGGGGTATATGTCTACTTTTTTACCAAATTGCAAATTTGTCTGCCTATAACTTTAGAATGAGTGGACCGATTGGAGCAAATCCGACAGTTTTTTGGTCTCCTCCTACCAACGGAGTTGTCTTATTGGTTCAATTATTAAGGAACGATTTTTTTTACTGCTTTTAAAAAACTCACGAGACTACATTAGTTTCTTATGCTCACAAAGGATTTATATCGTCAGATTTCGTTAAAAAAATCCAACCTATTTTAAAAAAAAACCCATATGTCTTTTCCTTTCATTCTTTAAAAATAAGAGGTACTAATTATCTCAAAGTGAGTGAAAGTTACGTCAAAACCGACTATGACATCGTTTTAGTTGGAAAAAATTAGCTGAAAATGAGTACACACTTCATATTCCCATTTTTTAAATTCAGGCAGTTGCCTGAAAATGATATTTGTTTAGTTGGGAAAAATTAATTGAAAAGAAATACCCTCTCCATAGCTTTATCTTTAAAAAGAGAGTTAAAGTTTTCTTGCACTGGGTGACAGCTAGACAAAACTAATACCGACATCGTTTTAGTTGAAAAAAAATTGCTGAAAATGACTACACATTTCTAAGTCTATCTTTGAAGATAAAATAGGAACAGTTTTTTCGAACTGGGTGAAAATTAATGGGTCAAATCCGACAAGGGTATTATTTTAGTTGGCAAAAATTAGCTGAAAATAATTACCCTTAATGGGTCCATCTTTAAAAACAAGAAACTTGCAATTTTTTCAAACTGGATGAGAGTTACGTCAAATCCGACAATAACATCCTTTTAGCTGGAAAAAATTAGCTGAAAAGGAGTACAACTTCATAGTCATTGGAGCCATTTTTTTAAATTATAAATTATTAGTTGAAACTGATGTTGACGTCGTCTTAATTGGAAAAAAATAGTTAACAATGGATACAAACTTCAAAGCCTATTTTTAAAAGTAAAAGAGATACAGCTTTCCCAAACTGAATTAGCTGAAAACCAGTACATATTTCATAGGTCTATCTTTAAAAATAAGAAAATTCCAATTTTCTCAAACTGGGTGAGAGTTACGTCAAATCTGTCTCACTCTGTAGAAATATATTTAATAAAAACGAGAGTTAAAATTTTCAGGAACTGGGTGAGACCAAACCTGACACTGACAACGTCTTAGTTTGAGAAAGTTTGCTGAATTTCCAAATTTGACGACCTGTAACTTTAGAAAGTGTAGACCAATTGGAGTAAATCCATCAGTTTCTTAATCTTCTTGACGTCCTCTTCTACATCCCATCAATCAAAGTGGCACTGGTTCAAGAATTTTGGAGATAGACCCTTCCGCTGGACCATTTTTGAGCACTTTAAGAACAATCGACTTTTTTATTACTTTTAAAAAACTCATTTTATTAAGACTCGTATTAAGTTGCTTCCATTCATAGTGGATTGAAATCGTCCAATTTCGATCAAAAATCCAAAAATTTTTTTTAAATATTCAAAGGGGGTTAGGCTTTCTTTTTCTCAATTTTCAAAATTGACGGTCAATAACTTCAGAACGAGTGGATCGATTGGAATGAAACGAACATTTTTTTTGTTTTTCTCGGTGTCCTCTTCCACTTCCCACCAAAACAGATGTCCCATTGATTCAATAGTGTCGGAGATAGACCTTTTTGATATTAAATTTTTAAGCACTTTTATAATTCACTTTATTACTACTTTTAAAAAACTACTCTGACTATTATTACATTTCTTACGTTCATAAAGGATTGAAATTATGTAATTTCAACAAAATCGGATTCAAAAACACCTCTAAAAAAATCAATTTGTTTTTTTTTAAATAACCAAAATAAAAATGTTTCTTTATTAGCAAATCTTAACAAGAGGTGACCTTTTATGCCTAACTATTGTGACCAAAATATTTCTTAAATAAATGGCTACCAAATCCCTGCTTTTTACTACTATATGACTATCTATTTTCCATTGATACTATTTGATTATTTAGGGCTACTTAAGCACCCAAAAAAATGGAGGCCCGGCCGGCCATGTATTTGTCGCCGCTGGCCCTTGAGGGGTGCTGATGATCCCCAGGGCCGTCTACTGCCCACTTTCAGTACCACTTGATATGTTAGACTTAAAAGCTTAATAATCGCGTTTTTATCACGTTAGTTTTATGACGTTTTTAAGCCGTGAGTAACATGTGCATCATATTATTTGGTCACCGGTTTCAAACCGACGACATTTCGACGTCGCCGTGCTACTGGAAAACTCAATAAATCATAACATTAGTGAATAATTTTATAAGTTATAAATCATAAAAATAGTGAATTTCAATTTCACGAATCAGCGATATGGCTTAATCCTAACCTGACTATATTGCAAAACACCAAATTTTCATTTTAATACGTTTTAAGCCAAATTTAATTTATTTTTGTCCAAAAATGTATTTTGCCCAAAGCAAGAAAATATTGGCTTGTTGTTTTAGATTAAATTTTTTGTCTTACATTTTGTCCAAAAATGGAGTTTATCCAAAAACAAAATAATTTGCAATTTCTAAACGATGTGGGTAATTTTTAATCGATTTTAGCCCTTCTTAGTTTAGAAGAAGGCTAAACTGGATTTCTCTAGAGGCTCCAAATTTGCATTTTTTTTAACGCTTTGAGTCATTTTTAAGCGATTTGGTTTTTATCTTAATCTGACTCTATCGTAAAATACCAAATTCACATTTTAATACGGTTTGAGTCAAATTTAATATGTTTTAGCCCGAAAATGAAATTTTGCCAAAAGCAGGAAAATATTGGTTTGTAGTTTTGATTCAATTTTTTGTCTTAAATTTTATTCAAAAATTGAGTTTATCCAAAAACAACACAATTTGCAATTTCTAAACGATGTGGGTATTTTTTAGTCGATTTTAGCCCTTATTTTAAACTGGATTTCTCCAGAGGCTCCAAATTTGCATTTTTTAACGCTTTGAGTGACTTTTAGGCGATTTGGCTTTTATCCTAACCTGACGGTATCATAAAATACCAAATTTGCACTTTAATACGATTTGAACCAAATTTAATTTATTTTTGTCCAAAAATGAAATTTTACCAAAAACAAGAAAATATCGGTTTGTTGTTTTTGATTCAATTTTTTGTCTCAAATTTTGTGCAAAAATTGAGTTTCTCCAAAATCAACACAATTTGCAATTTCTATACGATGTGGGTAAATTTTAATCGATTTTAGCCCTTATTCTAAACTGGATTTCTCCAGAGGCTCCAAATTTGCATTTTTTAACACTTTGAGTCATTTTTAAGTGATTTGGCTTTTATCCTAACCTGACGCTATCGCAAAATATCAAATTTGCATTTTAATACGATTTGAGCCAAATTTAATTTATTTGAGTCCAAAAATGAAATTTTACCAAAAGTAAGAAAATATTGGTTTGTTGTTTTTGATTCAACTTTTTGCCTTAAATTTTATCCAAAAATTGAGTTTATCCAAAATCAAAACAATTTGCAATTTCTAAACGATGTGGGTAATTTTTAATCGATTTTAGCCCTTATTCTAAACTGGATTTCTCTAGAGGCTCCAAATTTGCATTTTTTTTTAACGCTTTGAGTAATTTTTTAGCGATTTAGCTTTTATCTTAATCTGACTCTATCGTAAAATACCAAATTCACATTTTAATACGATTTGAGTCAAATTTAATATGTTTTAGTCCGAAAATGAAATTTTGCCAAAAGCAGGAAAATATTGGTTTGTAGTTTTGATTCAATTTTTTGTCTTAAATTTTATTCAAAAATTGAGTTTATCCACAAACAACACAATTTGCAATTTCTAAACGATATGGGTATTTTTTAGTCGATTTTAGCCCTTATTCTAAACAGGATTTCTCCAGAGGCTCCAAATTTGCATTTTTTAACACTTTGACTGACTTTTAAGTAATTTGGCTTTTATCCTAACCTGACCGTATAATAAAATACCAAATTTGCATTTTAATACAATTTGAGCCAAAATTAATATGTTTTAGTCCAAAAATGAAATTTTACCAAAAACAAGAAAATATCGGTTTGTTGTTTTTGATTCAATCTTTAGTCACAAATTTTTTACAAAAATTGAGTTTCTCCAAAAACAACACAATTTGCAACTTCCATACGATGTGGGTAATTTTTAATCGATTTTAGCCCTTATTCTTACCTGGATTTCTCCAGAGGCTCCAAATTTGCATTTTTTTAATACTTTGAGTCATTTTTAAGTGATTTGGCTTTTATCCTAACATGACGCTATCGCAAAATAACAAATTTGCAGTTTAATAAGATTTGAGCCAAATCTAATTTATTTTAGTCCCAAAAATGAAATTTTACCAAATGCACGAAAATATCGGTTTGTTGTTTTTGATTCAATTTTTTGTATTAAATTTCTTCCAAAAATTGAGTTTATTAAAAAACAACACAATTTGCAATTTCTATACGATGTTGGTAATTTTTAATCGATTTTAGCCCTTATTCTAAACTGGATTTCTCCAGAGGCTCCAAATTTGCATTTTTTTAACACTTTGTGTCATTTGGCTTTTACCCTAACCTGACGCTATCGCAAAATAACAAATTTGCAGTTTAATAAGATTTGAGCCAAATCTAATTTATTTTAGTCCCAAAAATGAAATTTTACCAAATGCAAGAAAATATTGGTTTGTTGTTTTTGATTAATTTTTTTGTCTTATATTTTGTCTAAAAATTGAGTTTATTCAAAAACAACACGATTTGCAATTTCTATACGATGTGGGTAATTTTTAATCGATTTTAGCCCTTATTCTTTCATTTTTTAACACTTTGAGTCATATTTAAGTGATCTGGCTTTTATCCTAACCTGACGCTATCGCAAAATACCAAATTTGCATTTTAATACGATTTGAGCCAAATTTCATTTATGTGAGTCCAAAAATGAAATTTTACCAAAAGTAAGAAAATATTGGTTTGTTGTTTTTGATTCAACTTTTTGCCTTAAATTTTGTCCAAAAATTGAGTTTATCCAAAATCAAAACAATTTGCAATTTCTAAACGATGTGGGTAATTTTTAATCGATTTTAGCCCTTATTCTAAACTGGATTTCTCCAGAGGCTCCAAATTTGCATTTTTTTAACGCTTTGAGTCATTTTTTAGCGATTTAGCTTTTATCTTAATCTGACTCTATCGTAAAATACCAAATTCACATTTTAATACGATTTGAGTCAAATTTAATATGTTTTAGTCCGAAAATAAAATTTTGCCAAAAGCAGGAAAATATTGGTTTGTAGTTTTGATTCAATTTTTTGTCTTAAATTTTATTCAAAAATTGAGTTTATCCACAAACAACACAATTTGCAATTTCTAAACGATGTGGGTATTTTTTAGTCGATTTTAGCCCTTATTCTAAACTAGATTTCTCCAGAGGCTCCAAATTTGCATTTTTTAACACTTTGAGTGACTTTTAAGTAATTTGGCTTTTATCCTAACCTGACCGTATAATAAAATACCAAATTTGCATTTTAATACAATTTGAGCCAAAATTAATATGTTTTAGTCCAAAAATGAAATTTTACCAAAAACAAGAAAATATCGGTTTGTTGTTTTTGATCCAATCTTTTGTCACAAATTTTGTGCAAAAATTGAGTTTCTCCAAAAACAACACAATTTGCAACTTCTATACGATGTGGGTAATTTTTAATCGATTTTAGCCCTTATTCTTAACTGGATTTCTCCAGAGGCTCCAAATTTGCATTTTTTTAATACTTTGAGTCATTTTTAAGTGTTTTGGCTTTTATCCTAACCTGACGCTATCGCAAAATAACAAATTTGCAGTTTAATAAGATTTGAGCCAAATCTAATTTATTTTAGTCCCAAAAATGAAATTTTACCAAATGCACGAAAATATCGGTTTGTTGTTTTTGATTCAATATTTTGTATTAAATTTCTTCCAAAAATTTAGTTTATTCAAAAACAACACAATTTGCAATTTCTATACGATGTGGGTAATTTTTAATCGATTTTATCCCTTATTCTAAACTGGATTTCTCCAGAGGCTCCAAATTTGCATTTTTTTAACACTTTGTGTCATTTGGCTTTTACCCTAACCTGACGCTATCGCAAAATAACAAATTTGCAGTTTAATAAGATTTGAGCCAAATCTAATTTATTTTAGTCCCAAAAATGAAATTTTACCTTTTACCAAAAATGCAAGAAAATATTGGTTTGTTGTTTTTGATTAATTTTTTTGTCTTAAATTTCGTCTAAAAATTGAGTTTATTCAAAAACAACACAATTTGCAATTTCTAAACGTTGTGGGTAATTTTTAATCGATTTGAGCCCTTTTTTTTAAACTCGATTTCTCCAGAGGCTCCAAATTTTCATTTTTTAACACTTTGAGTCATATTTAAGTGATCTGGCTTTTATCCTAACCTGACGCTATCGCAAAATACCAAATTTGCATTTTAATACGCTTTGAGCCAAATTTAATTTGTTTTAGTCCAAAAATTTAATTTTACCGTAAGCAAGAATATATTGGCTTGTTGCTTTTTATGCAATTTTTTGTCTTAAATTTAGTCCAAAAATTGAGTTCATCCAACAATAACACAATTTGCAATTTCTAAACGATGTGGGTATTTTTTAATCGATTTTAGCCCTTATTCTAAACTGGATGTCTCCAGAGGCCCCAAATTTGTATTTTTTAACGCTTTGAGTGACTTTTAAGCGATTTGGCTTTTATCCTAACTTGGCTCTATCATAAATTACCAAATTTGCATTTTAACACGATTTGAGCCAAATTTAATTTATTTTAGTCCAAAAGTGAAATTTTACCAAAATCAAGAAAATATTGGTTTGTTGTTTTTGATAAAATTTTTTGTCTTAAATTTTGTCCAAAAATTGAGTTTATTCAAAAACAACACAATTTGGAATTTCTAAACGATGTGGGTAATTTTTAATCGATTTTAGCCCTTATTTTAAACTCGATTTCTTCAGAGGCTCCAAATTTGCATTTTTTAACACTTTGAGTCATTTTTAAGTGATCTGGCTTTTATCCTAACCTGACTCTATCGCAAAATACCAAATTTTCATTTTAATACGATTTGAGCCAAATTTAATTTGTTTTAGTCCAAAAATTTAATTTTACCAAAAGCACGAAAATATTGGTTTGTTGTTTTTGATTCAATTTTTTGTCTCAAATTTTGACAAAAAATTGAGTTTATCCAAAACAACACAATTTGTAATTTCTATACGATGTGGGTAATTTTTAATCGATTTTAGGCCTTATTCTAAACTGGATTTCTCCAGAGGACCCAAATTTGCATTTTTTAACGCTTTGAGTGACTTTTAAGCGATTAGGCTTCTACCCTAACCTGACTGTATCTTAAAATACCAAATTTGCATTTTAATACGATTTGACCCAAATTTAATTTGTTTTAGTCCAAATATTTAATTTTACCATAAGCAAGAATATATTGGCTTGTTGCTTTTTTTGCAGTTTTTTGTCTTAAATTTGGTCCAAAAATTGAGTTCATCCAACAATAACAAAATTTGCAATTTCTAGACGATGTTGGTAATTTTTAATCGATTTTAGCCCTTATTCTAAACTGGATTTTTCCAGCGGCTCCAATTTTGCATTTTTTAACGCTTTGAGTGACTTTTAAGCGATTTGGCTGTTATCCTAACCTGACTGTATCATGAAATACCAAATTTGCATTTTAATACGATTTGGGCCAAATTTAATTTATTTTAGTCCAAAAACGAAATTTTACCAAAAGCAAGAAAATATTGGTTTGTGGTTTTTAATTCAATTTATTGTCTTAAATTTTATCCGAAAATTGAGTTTATCCAAAAACAACACAATTTGCAATTTCTAAACGATGTGGGTATTTTTTAGTCGATTTTAGCCATTATTCTAAACTGGATTTTTCCAGTGGCTCCAAATTTGCATTTTTTAACGCTTTGAGTAATTTTTAAGCGATTTGGCTTTTATCCTGACCTGACTGGATCATAAAATACCAAATTTGCATTTTAATACGATTTGAGTCACATTTAATTTGTTTTAGTCCAAAAATTTTACTTTACCATAAGCAAGAATATATTGGCTTGTTGCTTTTTATTCAATTTTTTGTCTTAAATTTTGTCCAAAAATTGAGTTTATCCAAAAACAACACAATTTGCATTTTCTAGACGAAGTGGGTATTTTTTAGACGATATTAGCCCTTATTCTAAACTGGATTTCTCCAGAGACTCCAAATTTGCATTTTTGAACGGTTTGAGTGACTTTTAAGCGATTTGGCTTTTATCCTAAACTGACTGTATCACCAATAAAATACCAAATTTGCATTTTAGTAAGATTTGAGCCAAATATAATTTATTTTAGTCCCAAAAATGAAATTTTACCAAAAGCAAGAAAATATCGGTTTGTTGTTTTTGATTCAATTTTTTGTATTAAATTTCGTCCAAAAATTGAGTTTATCAAAAAACAACACAATTTGCGATTTCTAAACGATGTGGGTAATTTTTAATCGATTTTAGCCCTTATTCTAAACTGGATTTCTCCACAGGTTCCAAATTTGCATTTTTTAACGTTTTGAGTGATTTTTAAGCGATTTGGCTTTTATCCTAACCTGACTCTATCGCAAAATACCAAATTTGCATTTTAATACGATTTGAGCCAAATTCAATTTGTTTTAGTCCAAAAATTTAATTTTACCAAAAGCAAGAAAATATTGGTGGTTGTTTTTGATTCAATTTTTTGTCTCAAATTTTGACCAAAAATTGAGTTTATCCAAAAACAACACAATTTGCAATTTCTAGACGATGTGGGTATTTTTTAGTCGATTTTAGCCCTTATTCTAAACTGGATTTCTTCAGAGGCTCCAAATTTGCATTTTTTTACGCTTTGAGTAATTTTTAAGCGATTTGGCTTTTTCCTAACCTGACTCTATCGCAAAATACCAAATTTGCATTTTAATACGATTTGAGCCACATTTAATTTATTTTAGTCCAAAAATGAAATTTTACCAAAAGGAAGAAAACATCGGTTTGTTGTTCTTGATTCAATTTTTTGACTTAAATTTTGTCCAAAAATATAGTTTATCCAAAAACAAAACAATTTGCAATTTCTAAACGATGTGGGTATTTTTTGGTCGATTTTAGCCCTTATTCCAAACTGGATTTCTCCAGAGGCTCCAAATTTGCACTTTTTAACGCTTTGAGTCATTTTTAAGCGATTTGACTTTTATCCTAACCTGACTCTATCGCAAAATACCAAATTTGCATTTTAATACGATTTGAGCCAAATTTAATATATTTTAGTCCAAAAATGTAATTTTACCAAAAGCAAGAAAATATTGGTTGTTGTTTTTGATTCAATTTTTTGTCTCAAATTTTGACCAAAAATTGAGTTTATCCAAAACAACACAATTTGTAATTTCTATACGAGGTGGGTAATTTTTAATCGATCTTAGCCCTTATTCTAAACTGGATTTCTCCAGAGGATCCAAATTTGCATTTTTTAACGCTTTGAGTGACTTTTAAGCGATTAGACTTTTATCCTAACCTGACTGTATCATAAAATACCAAATTTGCATTTTAATACGATTTGACCCAAATTTAATTTGTTTTAGTCCAAAAATTTAATTTTACCATAAGCAAGAATATATGGGCTCGTTGCTTTTTTTGCAATTTTTTGTCTTAAATTTGGTCCAAAAATTGAGTTCATCCAACAATAACAAAATTTGCAATTTCTAGACGATGTGGGTAATTTTTAATTGATTTTAGCCCTTATTCTAAACTGGATTTTTCCAGCGGCTCCAATTTTGCATTTTTTAACGCTTTGAGTGATTTTTAAGCGATTAGGCTTTTATCCTAACCTGACTGTATCATAAAATACCAAATTTGCATTTTAATACGATTTGGGCCAAATTTCATTTATTTTAGTCCAAAAATGAAATTTTACCAAAAGCAAGAAAATATTGGTTTGTGGTTTTTCATTGAATTTATTATCTTAAACTTTGTCAGAAAATTGAGTTTATCCAAAAACAACACAATTTGCAATTTCTAAACGATGTGGGTATTTTTTTGTCGATTTTAGCCCTTATTCTAAACTGGATTTCTCCAGTGGCTCCAAATTTGCATTTTTTAATGCTTTGAGTAATTTTTAAGCGATTTAGCTTTTATGCTAACCTGACTGGATCATAAAATACCAAATTTGCATTTTAATACGATTTGAGCCAAATTTCATTTATTTTAGTCCAAAAATAAAATTTTACCAAAAGCAAGAAAATATTGGTTTGTGGTTTTTCATTCAATTTATTGTCTTGAATTTTATCCAAAAATATAGTTTATCCAAAAACAAAACAATTTGCAATTTCTAAACGATGTGGGTATTTTTTGGTCGATTTTAGCCCTTATTCCAAACTGGATTTCTCCAGAGGCTCCAAATTTGCATTTTTTAACGCTTTGAGTCATTTTTAAGCGATTTGACTTTTATCCTAACCTAACTCTATCGCAAAATACCAAATTTGCATTTTAACACGATTTGAGCCAAATTTAATTTATTTTAGTCCAAAAATGTAATTTTACCAAAAGCAAGAAAATATTGGTTTGTGGTTTTTCATTCAATTTATTGTCTTAAATTTTGTCCAAAAATTGAGTTTATCCAAAAACAACATAATTTGCAATTTCTAGATGATGTGGGTATTTTTTAGTCGATTTTAGCCCTTATTCTAAACTGGATTTCTTCAGAGGCACCAAATTTGCATTTGTTTACGCTTTGAGTAATTTTTAAGCGATTTGGCTTTTTTCCTAATCTGACTCTATCGCAAAATACCAAATTTGCATTTTAATACGATTTGAGCCACATTTAATTTATTTTAGTCCAAAAATGAAATTTTACCAAAAGGAAGAAAATATCGGTTTGTTGTTTTTGATTCAATTTTTTGACTTAAATTTTGTCCAGAAATATAGTTTATCCAAAAACAAAACAATTTGCAATTTCTAAACGATGTGGATATTTTTTGGTCGATTTTAGCCCTTATTCCAAACTGGATTTCTCCAGAGGCTCCAAATTTGCATTTATTAACGCTTTGAGTCATTTTTAAGCGATTTGACTTTTATCCTAACCTAACTCTATCGCAAAATACCAAATTTGCATTTTAATACGATTTGAGCCAAATTTAATATATTTTAGTCCAAAAATGTAATTTTACCAAAAGCAAGAAAATATTGGTTTGTTGTTTTTGATTAAATTTTTTGTCTCCAATTTTGTCCAAAAATTGTGTCTATCCAAAAACAACACAATTTGCAATTTCTAAATGATGAGGGCAATTTTTAATCGATTTTAGCCCTTATTCTAAACTGGATTTCTCCAGAGGTTCCAAATTTGCACTTTTAACGCTTTGAGTAATTTTTAAGCGAGTTGACTTTTATCCTAACCTAACTCTATCGCAAAATACCAAATTTGCATTTTAATACGATTTGAGCCAAATTTAATTTGTTTTAGTCCAAAAATGTAAATTTACCAAAAGCAAGAAAATATTGGTTTTTCAATCGTAAAGATAGTAAATCAATCTTGATCACCTTTCGAATTAAACTAGGTAGTCAATATTTTACTTACAACTGACTAAGATCTAGTTTCTCTAATATAGGAAGCTACCAATGCTCCTGCAATCCCGGCTTCGAGGGCGATGGCAGGCACTGTTCTCCCCTAAACTCGTGCCTCAACGTCACTTGCAACCCGGATGCGGAGTGCGTAGAGGTGGACAGCCTGGCTACCTGCAGATGCTTGCCAGGCTTCAGAGGTGATTTTTTAATTCCATTTCTGTCCTTTTTCATGCCGAAACTTTATGGTAGGCGATGGTTACACCTGTGTTCCTCTCAGCGGCCAAAGTTGCAACGTGTACAATAATTGCTCACCATACGGAATATGCAGTGTTGACCCCGGAACTGATCAATACAGATGTAGCTGCCACCCTGGATATCATGGTGATGGGTACCAGTGTTCCCCACTTCCACAGTATGTTACAGAACAAACTGCGGTTACTGACGGGAAGGAAGTTCCCCAGACTGACGTCACACCTGTTTATCAAGTGTGTTCCTCAGATAACGTGTGTTGGTGCCCCGAAGGATACCTCATTGACCAAGGAGGGCCTTACTGTAAAATCGCCGCAGAAGAAACTTCAGGTATGTAAAACCCAAAAATGTAACTTAAATGAAAGATAGCACGTGTGTAGATTTCAATGGGCCAGAAGTTCAATGCTTTAACGCCAGTCTTTGCTTTTGTCCCTTTGGTTATATTTACTATAAATCAAATGAGTCGTGCGTTAGCAGCAAGAGCACCGCTAGTACCAAGGGCTACAGTAGTATCCCTTGTAAGGGCTTTTGCTAAGAAAGTGCCGTCCGTATAAGACCTCTGGTACTTTTCAGATGATTGCAGAACCTTGCACAACTGCGATTTCAACGCTCAGTGTTCTTTCAACAGTGTTCTCCAAGGGTACATCTGCACCTGTAATGAGGGATTCGAAGGTGGGATAACCAGAAGTTGTATTGTAATTAAACAGCAACTCCTTACGGTTGTTTTGCAGGCAATGGGTTTTTGTGCCAAGAGGAAAGTGCTTCTTGTACGAAGCCAGAAGATTGCGGTACTCACGCTTCGTGCAATTACGACGAAAATATCGGGAGGTCACACTGTGCCTGCAATGCTGGGTTTGTGGGTGATGGATTTACATGTGAAATAGGTGGGGCCTATTGCACAATTTTTAATTAACATTTTTAATCTTTAAATTAAAATAAAATTAATTTCCATGTAGCATCGTGTAGCTCAGACACCGACTGCCTAAATACCGAGGACTGCGCCTATCAATCTGGCAAGTACGAGTGCATCTGTAAGGAAGGATATGTCAGGGATTCTCAACATATTTGCGTCCCTTTGGCAGCTTCTTGTGGGGGTAATTTTAAACGCTTCTTATCTAAAAAGCTTTCGAATAATCCCTGCTGCTTTAACAGGAGGAAGATGCGTTGAAAACGCAGAATGCGCTTATGACGATTTGGCTCAAACCCATTTTTGTAACTGTAAACCTGGCTACGTCGGTGATGGCATAACTGAATGCAGAGAAAAACCTGTAGGTTGTGACACTTTGAACAACTGCGGTTATCACGCTACTTGTCAGTACGAAGCCCAAGCCTACACCTACGTATGCAAATGCAATCCGGGATTTTTCGGGAACGGGATAGAATGCCACGTCGAACGGAACTGCCTGGTAGATCCTTCTATGTGCGATAGAAATGCCCAGTGCATAACGGATTCCAGGCGAAACTTTTTCTGTCAATGCAACGCGGGGTATGTGGGGAACGGGGCGGTCTGCAAAGCAGTGTCTAGAGAAGAAGGAAACTTTTTGCTTTTAAATCAAGGATGGGCCACTCATAGGATTCCCATGGAGCCCAGCAGGCGGGAACCAGGAAGGCCGATTCAGATTAAAAACTATCAAACAGCTGTGGGCCTGGATATTGATTGTCTGGAAGGGAGGTTTTACTGGAGCGACATCAGCTTGAGTGCCATAAGGACCGCTCGCTACAATGGAAGTGACAATGTAGATTTTATTACTAGTACGTTCATAACGTTGAAAAAGGAATTTATAAGTTTACTAACTATGTATTATTTTAACAGAGGATATCAAATCTCCAGAAGGTCTGGCTATCGATTGGGTCTCCAGGAATATATACTGGACAGATTCCACACTGGACACCATCGAGGTGGCCAACTTGGATTCGAAAAGACGCAGAACGCTTTTTAGCACCGGATTGGAAAATCCTAGAGGGATTGCCGTGCATCCGGAAAAGGGCAAGATCTTCTGGTCTGACTGGAATAGATTACATCCAAAGATTGAATGGGCTAACGCTGACGGTACTGATAGGCGGACCTTTTTCGATGGTAACAGCTGCTATACTGAGCTGAAGGGATATATACAAACTAAGTTACTTTTAGGTAAATCTGTGTCGCTGCCTAACGCCTTGGCCATCGACTACGACACCGATCAGCTTTGCTATACCGACGCCGGTACCAAAAAGATCGAGTGCGTTCACATAGAGAGCCGACAAGTCCAGACTATTGCAGTAAATTGCACTTATCCTTTCGGTATCACCATCACCGATCGCTTTGTATTGTGGTCAGACTGGATCTCGAAAAAAATCGAACGGGTTGACAAGTATACGTTAAACAGATTACCTTCGCTCAGCATCCCGGCTGGCGGTTCCGGAAATAAACTGTTCGGCTTGGTGGCGGTACCCAACCGCTGCCCAACCCTTACCAACATTTGCCAGTCTGCCAGGTGTCCCGAGGAGCACATCTGCTTGCCCAACGGAATGGGTGGCAAGAAGTGTCTATGTGCCAAACGTTTCGACGTTGATGAAGAGACAAATTGCATTATTTAAGGCCGTTTTTTGAAAGATTACATAAATATACCAGGTGCTCAATAATAAAAGTCATCAAGATTGGTACGGATTTTTGATAGGAAAGGTTTTAGTAATAAAAGTGTAGTGTTTACTTTATTCTTTTTTCCAACCAATTTGATGACCTGTTTCATTAGTTGAAAATGGAAAATTTGAGGAAATTGTTGAGAGTTATTATAAGTTTGGTATGTAGCTAGTGTAGTATAAGATATAACGATGTGTTCAAAAGTTATTTAATGGTTTAAATATATTGTATAAAATTTCTTGTTTTTGCCCTGACATGCAAGGTATTTAAGCAGCAAACTCATAAGAAAGTGTTGTGGCACATGCGTCTACTCGCCGAACAGACAGCATATTTTTGGTTTGTTTATTTCATCAAGTTTTATTTTATTAACTTTATTTCCTACAAGGGTATATACTACCTCACTCATTCCAACTGACTCCTCTGCATTCAGTGCGTCTTTTGTGTAATGGCCTAACAGATGACTTCAAGTTCCTCCCTTACTGGTGCAGGTTCTGATCTGCATCACTTAAAAATTTTTGTGATTGTTTTAGTAGTTAATGATCAAAATTTGAGTGAAATGCCTGCGATGAGCTTCGCATTTTTTTCGAACTTCAGCAATGGACTTTCGATTAAGGCTTTGTATTCACGCGTTGATCATTGGACAATATAATCAAGACTTCGAGAAATTATTCTACATGTATATTTGCAAGGAGCTTTAATTCAAAAAAACTTCACCATGATGAAATGCTTCTTCAAGTTGTCAAGCTCTGGTGAGAATAAGAAATAACAGGAACGAGCAAACTCAGTTAAAGTAAACTGTGTTCCATTGGCCTTGACGATTTTTTTTGGAAATAACCAAAATGAGGCCTCTTTTCTCTCAAATTTGGCAGCCTGAAACTTGAAACTAGAAGGGGTGGACCGATTGAAGTGAATTCAACAGTTATTTGTTCTTCTCTGTGTTCTCTTCCACTTCCCACCAACGAAAGTCCTATTGGTTCAATAATGTCGAACATATATATCCCTTTCGGTGATGAAAAAAAAACACACTTGCGCTACTACTCTGTTTCGCACTAAGTTTGTTACGTTCATAGGGGTTTGAAATCGTCTCATTTCGATTTCAAACCTAAAAAATGATGTATTTTTTTTCCAATTCTAACTTTGACGTCTTATAAGTTTAGGACAGCTAAACTGATTGGAGTGGAACAGTTTTTTTCAGTTTCCATTTCAGTGGTCGATTTTTGAGGACTTAGAATCGACTTTTTTTTACTGCTTTAAAAAAACTCACTTACAGGACTGGCCTGAATCGTATTAAGTTTGTTAGTTTATAGAGGATTGAAATCGTCTCACTTCGATCAAAAAAGGAGAAAAAATAATTAAAAATTTTGTTGAAAATAACAAAGGAGAGTATATGTTCTTAGGAGGGCTCATACGAGGGTTCTGTATTCAATATCCCACTTTGACGGCCTATAACTTTAGGACGCGTTGACTGATTGAAGTGAGTCTAACAGTTTTTTGTTCTTCTTGATGTCCTCTTCCAACTTCTATCAGTGGAAGTCCCATTGCAGTTCGGCATACTTCATTTCTAGTAAAAGATCTCTACGGTAAGGCTAGGTATGGTATAAATTTCTCTTGTTATTAAGTGTTCAGTGTTGATAGAGATATTATGAAATGATGGTTTTTTGGCATATTTTAGCCGTCAGTCTTAATAATCACTAATTATTGATTAATATGTCGTCCTTACAATGAGGTTTCGTTGAAGAATACTGGTCATATAGAGGTTTATTACTGGTAATTCGATACGTACCAGAGATTTTGGTATCGGTTGTACTTTGTTGGATAACTCTTGCAATAAAAAAATTTCAAACAATTTTCACAAATTTGGCTTGAAGATTTTTGTAAAGGATTTACACCCTAACCTACATTATACAAGGTGTTTCTGAAAATAGTACCATAAATTTAACCATTTATTCTAGGCTCCAATAGGTTTCGTGCAGCACGTGACCTGTCATCGAACTTGGTGATAAAACAACCTCAAAAAAATACATTGACGTAAATGGAAAAAATCTGCCTTCATGCATATAAATCCGTTTTTCTATAATATTTATTAAGATATTTACCCTGAAACAAGAGTGAGTTGTTCTAAGTAGTACATTTCCCATATCCAGGTCGGAGCTATTGGGTAACATTGCCTCATAACTATACAGGAATTACAAAAAATTGGAACTTTGCAGATTCTGCCTACACAGACGTCCTAATCTGCTTCAGGTACAGTTTAAAAGTATACTTTCAAATCACACTATTGATATCTGAGCATTGCGTGATAGGAACAACTGTTAAGAAGCCCATTATTTCAACTCCAAATATTGTGGGAATAAGAAATGCTGAAATCAGAATTTTGTTTCTTTCTACTTTGCAATGCCTGTCTTCATAGTGCTTAACTTAACCAAGGCCAAGGAAGATACAATATTACTAAGTAGATGCTTAAGTACAGTATTATACCCTCATTGATGCTTAACATACAGTTCCAATCATATTATTTTTGCTCTTTTTTGGTAATTGTTTAACTGGAGTTATGTTTTTAATATCTTAATAGCTTTATTATTGTTGTAGAGTATGGAAATGACTAGTAAGGAAGTAGCCAAGTAAGAAAACAGAAGCCATTCCATATAAGTAGTATGTAACGCAACGAAATATATTTATTTACGAATATATTTATATTCTAGCAGTATCAGTGAGATTGTATTGAAGAAAATCTTTGAATAAGTGTTTGTTATAATAAAATGTGTTCCATTAAGAGACAGGTTTTGTTTTAAGTTCTTCGATAAACAATTATAACCTCAAAGTAACAATGTTTTTATATTAAATTGTGGAGCAACATTTACAATTTATTCTAAATACCACATCTTAAAAATTATTTTGCCTTAATTTATCACCACACAGTTCAAGTGTTATCTATTTCTGACCATAGTAATCATCAAATTTTTTTGACAATTATTTCCTCGTAGACATAAAAGTGCTTGATTTATATGGATTTGGTGCAAGATTTCCAAGTCTAGGGCATTATACCTTTTCACAATCCACTCCTTTCTAGTTTTTATGACACTAAAATCTATTGTGAACACCAAACCTCTATTTCCATGCTCTTTTGTCTAAATTTGAAGTAGTTTTGAGGCATAAAAAGGTTTCGAGTATTTCAAACTGTTATCGTTCGTGTTATC
The DNA here is from genome assembly GCA_951812265.1 of Taphrorychus bicolor. Lineage (NCBI taxonomy): Eukaryota > Metazoa > Arthropoda > Insecta > Coleoptera > Curculionidae > Taphrorychus > Taphrorychus bicolor. The sequence continues at coordinate 27,525,600 of OX638302.1, read as the reverse complement.
TATTACTGATCACACCCATTAATTTTTTTTTTATAATTATTTCCTTGTAGACACAAAAGTGCTCAACTTATTTGGATTTGGTGCACGATTTTCAAGTCTAGGGCGTATATGACTAAGAATTCACACCTACAAATGTGTAAATATCTTATTCCAGCTTCTAGCCAAGTAATCATATTATACCTTTTAACAATCCATTCCTTTCTAGTTTTTATGGCAATAGAATCTACTGATGGGAAAGCCAAACCCCTATTTCCATGCTCCTTTGTCTGTTTTGAAGTTCCGGGTATTCATTATAAAACTTCATCTAATTGGCTGTGAAATGTCAAAAGAAAAGGATGGAGAAACAAAAGTCAATTTATTTTGATTATGTCATTCTTTTATGTCAAAATTTCATAGCCTGCTAGATGAAGTTTTATAATGAACACCCCGTAGTTTTGAGGCATAAAGGTAATTCTTTTTGCTTCACTGTCAAGAATGATGATTCTAGAAGGCCTCCAGCAAAATTTAAGTATCAGTCTATTTAAGGTAATTGAAAAAAATGTAATTAAATGCAAAGATATCATTAATTTACATGTATTTTAAATGGGTGAGGTTATGTTGTCATACCCCCCAGGTTCAAATTGTGATGTCACGTGCACGAAACCTAGGTATATGAAATAAACAATTGTATAAACATATATCGAAAAATGCTTTGTTTACCATATACAGCGTATGAAAAATTAAATCTTAAGGATGGTTTTTAATTAATATTTCCGAAACGTGTAGAGAATAATTAAGAAAATTTGTTATATTACCACAAATTTTGTGTGCCCTTTCTACAACCTAAATAGACTCAACTTCAGACCACATTTGTCTTAAGCACGCAAGGTGCTTATAACACTATATCGCTAACAGTAAGGTTAATACACTAATCTAAGTTACCATTTTCTTCTGAGCATATTTACAAGTCCCTGTAACTCTAAATACCCAATCTACGATGCAAATTAGCAACCATTTGCTAGTCAATGAGTTAATGGACAATTCTGAAAACATATTCTGAGTTGCGACGGGAAAAATGTCTTTTTTCTGAAGCATTCAAGATGCTTATAACACTATGCACACGCATTACTATAATTAGTGCAGTTATCTAAGTTACCATTTTCTTCTGAGCAGCTTTACAGGTTCCTGCAATCTTTAAAAACTCAGTCTACGAAGCAACTTAGTAGACATTCGTTAGATAATTAGTTAATGGGAAATTCTGAAAATATATTCTCAGCTTATGTGAAATGTATTCTAAAAATGTACCACTATCAGAACGCTTGGTGTACTCACCTAAGTTACCAGTTTCTTTTAAGCAGATTTTGCTGTAACTTTAATTACTCAGTCTAAGAAGCAAATTAACGGACTAGTCAGTTAATTAATGGACAATATTGAAAATATATTTTGAGTCTCTGTGAAATGTATTTTGAAAATATACCACTACATGCAAGCTTCGTGCACATACCTAAGTTACCATTTTTTGTGAGCAGCTTTTAGAAACCCTGTAACTTTAAATATTCAGTCTGCGAAGCAAATTAGTAGACATTTTTGCTAGTAAATTAGTTAATGGGACATTCTGAAAATATATTCCCAGCTTCTGTGAAATGTATTCTAAAAATATACCACTATCAGAACGCTTGGTGCACTCATCTAAGTTACCATTTTCCTATTTTTTTTTGAGCAGATATTTCCGTCCCTGTAACTTTAATTACTCAGTATACGAAGCAAATTAACAGACTAGTCAGTTAATTAATGGACAATTTTGAAATTATATCCGGGTTTCTGTGAAATGTATTCTGAAAATATACATTTGCTAGTCAAATAGTTAATGGAAAATTCTGAAAATATATTCGCAGCTTCTGTGAATTGTATTCTAAAAATATACCACTATCAGAAACTGCAACTTTAAATACTCAGTCTGCAAAGTAAATTAGTAGACATTTGCTAGTCAATTAGTTAATGAGAAATTCTGAAAATATATTCTTAGGTTCTGTGAAATGTATTCTAAAAATATACCACTATCAGAAAGCCTGGTGCACTCATCTAAGTTACAATTTTCTTTTGAGCAGATTCTCATGTCCCTGTGACTTTAATTACTCAGTCTAAGAAGCAAATTAACAGACTACTTAGTTAATTAATGGACAATTTTGAAAATATATTCCGAGTTTCTGTGAAATGTATTCTGAAAATATATCACTAACTGTAACCTTCGTGCACTTATCTAAGTTACCATTGCCTTCTGAGCTACTTTTCAGAACCCTGTAAGTTTAAATACACAGTCTGCCAAGCAAATTAGTAGACATTTGCTAGTCAATTATTTAATGGGAAATTCTGAAAATATATTTTCAGCTTCTGTGAAATGTATACTAAAAATATTGATGCACTCACCTAAGTTATCTTTTTTTTTTAGATGATTTCCATGTCCCTGTAACTCTAAATACTCAGTCTACGAAGCAAATTAACAGACTAATCAGTTACTCAATGGACAATTTTGCAAATATATTGTGAGTTTCTGTGAAATGTATTCTGACAACATACTACCAACTGCAAGCTTTGGGCACTCGTCTAAGTTACGATTTTCTTCTAAGCAGCTTTTCAGGACCATGTAACTTCAAATTCTTAGTCTGCGCAATAAATAAGTAGACATTTGCTAGTCAATTAGTTAATGAGAAATTCTGAAAATACATTCTCAGCTTCTGTGAAATATATTCTACAAATATACCACTATCAGAAAGCTTGGTGGATCCTCTAAGTTTCCATTTTCGTTTGAACAGATTTCCATGTCCCTGTAACATTAAATACTCAGTCTACGAAGAAAATTAACGGACTAGACAGTTACTCAATGGACAATTTTGAAAATATATTGTGAGTTACTGTGAAATGTATTCTGACAATATATCACTATTTAAACTTTAAAAATATACCACTATCAGAACGCTTGGTGTACTCATCTAAGTTACCATTCTCCTTTGAGATGATTTTCATGTCCCTGTAACTTTAAAAACACAGTCTACGAAGTAAGTTAACAGACTAGTCAGTTAGTTAATGGACAACTTTTAAAATATATTCTGAGTTTGTGTAAAATTTATTCTGAAAATATACCAGCAACTGTAAGCTTCGTGCCCATATCTAAGCTACCATTTTCTTCTGAGCAGCTTTTCAAAACACTGTATCTTTAAATACTCAGTCTGTGAAGCAAATTAGTAAACATTTGCTAGTCAATTAGTTAATGAGAAATTCTGAAAATATATTCTTAGGTTCTGTGAAATGTATTCTAAAAATATACCACTATCAGAATGCTTGATGCAATCATCTAAGTTACAACTTTCTCTTGAGCAGATTCTCATGTCCCTGTAACTTTAATTACTCAGTCTAGGAAGCAAATTAACAGAGTACTTAGCTAATTATTGGACAACTTTGAAAATATATTCCGAGTTTCTGTGAAATGTATTCTGAAAATATATCACTAACTGTAACCTTCGTGAACTTACCTAAGTTACAATTGCCTTCTGAGCTGCTTTTCAGAACCCTGTAAGCTAAATACACAGTCTGCCAAGCAAACTATTAGACATTTGCTAGTCAGTTAGTTAATGGGAAATTCTGAAAATATATTCTCAGCTTCTGTGAAATATATACTAAAAATATATCACTGTCAGAAAGATTGATGCACTCACCTAAGTTATCTTTTTTTTTTAGATGGTTTCCATGTCCCTGTAACTCTAAATACTCAGTCTACGAAGCAAATTAACAGACTAGTCAGTTACTTAATGGACAATTTTGAAAATATATTCTGAGTTTGTGTAAAATTTATTCTGAAAATATACCACTAACTGTAAGCTTCGTGCACTTCTCTAAGCTACCATTTTCTTCTGAGCAGTTTTTCAAAACCCTGTATCTTTAAATACTCAGTCTGTGAAGCAAATTAGTAGACATTTGCTAGTCAATTAGTTAATGGGAAATTCTGAAAATATATTCTTAGGTTCTGTGAAATGTATTCTAAAAATATACCACTATCAGAAAGCTTGGTGCACTCATCTAAGTTACAATTTTCTTTTGAGCAGATTCTCATGTCCCTGTGACTTTAATTATTCAGTCTAAGAAGCAAATTAACAGACTACTTAGTTAATTAATGGACCATTTTGAAAATATATTCCGAGTTTCTGTGAAATGTATTCTGAAAATATATCACTAACTGTAATCTTCGTGCACTTACCTAAGTTACCATTGCCTTCTGAGCTGCTTTTCAGAACCCCGTAAGTTTAAATACACAGTCTGCCAAGCAAATTAGTAGACATTTGCTAGTCAATTATTTAATGGGAAATTCTGAAAATATATTCTCAGCTTCTGTGAAATGTATACTATAAATATATCACTGTCAGAAAAATTGATGCACTCACCTAAGTTGTCTTTTTTTTTAGAAGATTTTCATGTACCTGTAACTCTAAATACTGAGTCTACGAAGCAAATTAACAGACTAATCAGTTACTCAATGGACAATTTTGCAAATATATTGTGAGTTTCTGTGAAATGTATTCTGACAATATACCACTAACTGCAAGCTTTGGGCACTCATCTAAGTTACGATTTTCTTCTAAGCAGCTTTTCAGGACCATGTAACTTTAAATTCTTAGTCTGCGCAATAAATAAGTAGACATTTGCTAGTCAATTAGTTAATGAGAAATTCTGAAAATACATTCTCAGCTTCTGTGAAATGTATTCTAAAAATATACCACTATCAGAAAGCTTGGTGCATCCTCTACGTTTCCATTTTCTTTTGAGCAGATTTTCATGTCCCTGTAACATTAAATACTCAGTCTACGAAGCAAATTAACAGACTAGACAGTTACTCAATGGACAATTTTGAAAATATATTGTGAGTTACTGTGAAATGTATTCTGACAATATACCACTATCTGCAAGCTTTGTGTACTTATCTAGGTTACCATTTTTTCTGAGCAGCTTTTCAGAACTCTGTAACTTTAAATAATCAGTCTGCGAAGCAAATTAGCAGACACTTGTTAGTCAATTAGTTAGTGAGAAATTCTAAAAATATATTCTCTGCTTCTGAGAAATGGACTTTAAAAATATACCACTATCAGAACGCTTGGTGTACTCATCTAAGTTACCATTCTCTTTTGAGATGATTTTCATGTCCCTGTAACTTTAAAAACACAGTCTACGAAGTAAGTTAACAGACTAGTCAGTTAGTTAATGGACAACTTTTAAAATATATTCTGAGTTTGTGTAAAATTTATTCTGAAAATATACCAGTAACTGTAAGCTTCGTGCCCTTATCTAAGCTACCATTTTCTTCTGAGTAGCTTTTCAAAACACTGTATCTTTAAATACTCAGTCTGTGAAGCAAATTATTAAACATTTGCTAGTCAATTAGTTAATGAGAAATTCTGAAAATATATTCTTAGGTTCTGTGAAATGTATTCTAAAAATATACCACTATCAGAATGCTTGGTGCAATCATCTAAGTTACAATTTTCTTTTGAGCAGATTCTCATGTCCCTGTGACTTTAATTACTCAGTCTAAGAAGCAAATTAACAGACTACTTAGTTAATTAATGGACCATTTTGAAAATATATTCGGAGTTTCTGTGAAATGTATTCTGAAAATATATCACTAACTGTAACCTTCGTGCACTTACCTAAGTTACCATTGCCTTCTGAGCTGCTTTTCAGAACCCCGTAAGTTTAAATACACAGTCTGCCAAGCAAATTAGTAGACATTTGCTAGTCAATTATTTAATAGGAAATTCTGAAAATATATTCTCAGCTTCTGTGAAATGTATACTACAAATAATATCACTGTCAGAAAAATTGATGCACTCACCTAAGTTATCTTTTTTTTTAGAAGATTTCCATGTACCTGTAACTCTAAATACTGAGTCTACGAAGCAAATTAACAGACTAATCAGTTACTCAATGGACAATTTTGCAAATATATTGTGAGTTTCTGTGAAATGTATTCTGACAATATACCACTAACTGCAAGCTTTGGGCACTCATCTAAGTTACGATTTTCTTCTAAGCAGCTTTTCAGGACCATGTAACTTTAAATTCTTAGTCTGCGCAATAAATAAGTAGACATTTGCTAGTCAATTAGTTAATGAGAAATTCTGAAAATACATTCTCAGCTTCTGTGAAATGTATTCTAAAAATATACCACTATCAGAAAGCTTGGTGCATCCTCTAAGTTTCCATTTTCTTTTGAACAGATTTCCATGTCCCTGTAACATTAAATACTCAGTCTACGAAGAAAATTAACAGACTAGACAGTTACTCAATGGACAATTTTGAAAATATATTGTAAGTTACTGTGAAATGTATTCTGACAATATACCATTATCTGCAAGCTTTGTGCACTTATTTAGGTTACCATTTTTTCTGAGCAGCTTTTCAGAACTCTGTAACTTTAAATAATCAGTCTGCGAAGCAAATTAGCAGACACTTGTTAGTCAATTAGTTAGTGAGAAATTCTAAAAATATATTCTCGGCTTCTGAGAAATGGACTTTAAAATATACCCCTATCAGAACGCTTGGTGTATTCATCTAAGTTACCATTCTCTTTTGAGATGATTTTCATGTCCCTGTAACTTTAAAAACACAGTCTACGAAGTAAGTTAACAGACTAGTCAGTTAGTTAATGGACAACTTTTAAAATATATTCTGAGTTTGTGTAAAATTTATTCTGAAAATATACCAGTAACTGTAAGCTTCGTGCCCTTATCTAAGCTACCACTTTCTTCTGAGCAGCTTTTCAAAACACTGTATCTTTAAATACTCAGTCTGTGAAGCAAATTATAGTAAACATTTGCTAGTCAATTGGTTAATGAGAAATTCTGAAAATATATTCTTAGGTTCTGTGAAATGTATTCTAAAAATATACCACTATCAGAATGCTTGGTGCAATCATCTAAGTTACAACTTTCTTTTGAGCAGATTCTCATGTCCCTGTAACTTTAATTACTCAGTCTAGGAAGCAAATTAACAGAGTACTTAGCTAATTTTTGGACAACTTTGAAAATGTATTCCGAGTTTCTGTGAAATGTATTCTGAAAATATATCACTAACTGTAACCTTCGTGCACTTACCTAAGTTACAATTGCCTTCTGAGCTGCTTTTCAGAACCCTGTAAGTTTAAATACACAGTCTGCCAAGCAAACTATTAGACATTTGCTAGTCAATTAGTTAATGGGAAATTCTGAAAATATATTCTCAGCTTCTGTGAAATGTATACTACAAATATATCACTGTCAGAAAAATTGATGCACTCACCTAAGTTATCTTTTTTTTTAGAAGATTTCCATGTACCTGTAACTCTAAATACTGAGTCTACGAAGCAAATTAACAGACTAATCAATTACTCAATGGACAATTTTGCAAATATATTGTGAGTTTCTGGGAAATGTATTCTGACAATATACCACTAACTGCAAGCTTTGGGCACTCATCTAAGTTACGATTTTCTTCTAAGCAGCTTTTCAGGACCATGTAACTTTAAATTCTTAGTCTGCGCAATGAATAAGTAGACATTTGCTAGTCAATTAGTTAATGAGAAATTCTGAAAATACATTCTCAGCTTCTGTGAAATGTATTCTAAAAATATTCCACTATCAGAAAGCTTGGTGCATCCTCTACGTTTGCATTTTCTTTTGAGCAGATTTTCATGTCCCTGTAACATTAAATACTCAGTCTACGAAGCAAATTAACAGACTAGACGGTTACTCAATGGACAATTTTGAAAATATATTGTGAGCTACATGTATTCTGACAATATACCACTATCTGCAAGCTTTGTGCACTTATCTATGTTACCATTTTCTGAGCAGCTTTTCAGAGCCCTGTAACTTTAAATAATCAGTCTGCGAAGAAAATTAGCAGACACTTGTTAGTCAATTAATTAGTGAGAAATTCTAAAAATATATTCTCGGCTTCTGTAAAATGGACTTTAAAAATATACCACTATCAGAACGCTTGGTGCACTCACCTAAGTTACCATTCTCTTTTGAGATGATTTTCATGTCCCTGTAACTTTAGATACACAGTCTACGAAGCAAGTTAACAGACTAGTCAGTTACTTAATGGACAACTTTGAAAATATATTCTGAGTTTGTGTAAAATTTATTCTGAAAATATACCACTAACTGTAAGCTTCGTGCACTTATCTAAGCTACCATTTACTTCTGAGCAGCTTTTCAAAACCCTGTCTCTTTAAATACTCAGTCTGTGAAGCAAATTAGTAAACATTTGCTAGTCAATTAGTTAATGGGAAATTCTGAAAATATATTCTCAGCTTCTGTGAAATGTATTCTAAAAATATACCACTATCAGAAAGCTTGGTGCACTCACCTAAATTACCATTTTCTTTTGAGGAGAGTTTCATGTCCCTGTAACTTTACATACTCAGTCTACGAAGCAAATTAACAGACTAGTACAAGGAGGTAGTGTGTAAAAAAATACCTATACTCTTGTGTTTGTGCTTATTTTTAAATAATATGTTTATTTTTAATAATAATTCTTTATTCTTATTATTATATGATAATGTATTAAAATAATTGGCAAAGCTGAAGATTTCTGCATAAAATAAAGGTATTCTTGTTTAAAGTCGCTATCTGCAATATTTCTCGAGAAAAATTAATTTTACTGTGAAAAGTAAGTAACACCATATTAATTAATACGTCGTATGTTTATACATGCGCAATTGAGATATACAAGGTGTTTTCGAAAATAGTACTATACCCAGTAGGTACATAACCACTTATTCTAGGCTTGAAAATAAGGCAAAAACATTACATAAGCATTAAACGAAAAATGCTTTGTTTTTCGTGTAGAGAGTATGAAGGCATATTTCCTAAGAGCATATGGCATAATTCTCTAAAATGGTTAATATATATTACTCTTCACAATAAAATTCTTTTTTTTTTCGAGAAATATTGCCGTCGTCTTTCAAAAAGAGTGCCCTTTTTATGTAGAAATCTTCAGATCGCACAAAAAAGTTTAGGTAGGTACTTTTTGCCCTTACTCCCTTCGTATCACCAGCCCCTGGACAAATGTGTCCATATCTGCTTAATTTGTAGAAAGGGCGCTCAAAAATATATTGTAACACACCAAGTTTTATTAATTTATCTCGACAGGTTAATTAATAATTAAAAATCATCCTCAAAATCTAACTTTGTTGGTAAAACCTGGTTGTAAAACCTTTTAAATGGTAAATAAAGCAATTTTTTCAATTTTTAACAGCAATTTTCAACAAAGTTGTTTTACAAAATTATTTTTTTTTCAAAACGCGTATTCTATGTTGTCTTCAATTTCCTAACAACTCGACTATATTTTTTGCTAACTTCTCAACTGAATTACTTGACCAACGCTATGGGTGCTATGTTAGAAATAGAGAAATTTCGGAAATTATTCAGATCATAAAAACATTTTTGATAAGATTTATTTTTAAACATAAGATATATGACAATTTCTTATCGATTGATAATAGAAGGACATTGAAAAATTGACAATTAGCACTATTTTGTTATTCCTTATCTCATTAGCACCTAACTCTTAGCCAAATTTATGTTCGGCTGCTTCTTCTTATGTCTTTATTTTATTTTAGTTGTCAAACTATTGAACTTGTGTTTGGCAGCAAATGGAACTTTGCATGAAAGCTAGATTGAAAAAGATAATAGTAAAAAGACGCAGCCAAGCATGCATTCAAATTATTTGGACAAGATTTCTATGAATTAAGTAATAAGAACAAATGGTGGAAATAATAAAAAACATAAATCCCCGAATTCACATGAGTTTCTTACTGTTTATCTAAAATGAAAACAAGCATTCTTGATATCTTTGTTGGGTAGCTGTGGCAATAAGGAAATTTCAAACAATTTTGAGATGAAACAAAAAAAAATAAACAAAAAGAACAAAAAATATTTAAAGTTAAAAACAATATATTACTTTATCACACATTTATATATACATAATACAGCTACTTAGCAATTTCATCAGTCTCCATACAATGGCAAATTAAGAACGTTTTAACGAAAGTCTTAAGTTAATATTACCTACTCATTCCCTTATTTTTGCCATCTCGTTACCTTCGAAATCTTCATTATTTTTTATACCCAACTCCTCTCAGCGTACTTGAGGAGATACGATAAAAATGTCAAAATCAGATTTTGGACGCCCACTTGATGACAATAATAAGTGAATGCCTTTGACATCGTTTACCTAATAATACTACTGGCTTAACTTTTCCTTAGTTTCTCTTACAAAAACAGGGTGCGACCTTTTCTGAACTCCCTTCACACTGGTGATCTCTGGAGCTTTCGTAGTCGTTCTGTCAATTTTCTCCAGCTTTTTTAAGGCAAATTCTCGCAACTTCCTGAAGGCGGGTCGTGAATTTTGAACCAAGTTATTCATTACTGTCAATGTTTTTATAGGAATCTAAAAGAATTTTAAATTTTATATTAGTAACTTAACCTATACCCACTCCCTTTACCTATAAGCATGGCGTCAGCAAAAATAACCGTGAGGAGATTCAACGGGCCGCCAGTTATGATGCCATTTTCCCCTTAACATACTGTCAATCTGTGTCAAAACGTGAATACTCACATTGAAGAGCATGTCGATCAACTGAGACCTTTCAGTACTCTCTGATGACGTATCTCTTTTCCAACGCGAATCGTCTGTCATAATATCTGCATACAAATTCTAAAAACATAGCAATTTAGATGAATTGGTTAAGATTGAAGAACTTTTAAAACACCTGTTGTTGATATTCGAGAGCACCTGCCCCTTTGGGTGTTTCCATAATACCGGCTAACTGAAGGGCTTGGCCGGTAAGGACGGTAGCTAATAATATAACAACAGCTTTGTCCAAAATGTATACCACACACTGAAAAAAGTGATGTTAGTAAATCTCATAAAAATCTCTCCGCCATTATATTCAGAATATTTGATTCTAGGCAATATAAACAGTGTTACAATGAAGTACACCAGTCCGTTAACCACAGATTGTTTAATCACATAATATGATAAAAAACCCAATTGTTATTTTTTAAATTTCCTTTCTCATTCCTTTTAAAATCTTTAATTTTGGAGAAAACTTGACAAGGCTTATTGTAAAAGTTTGTGGAAATGTACGTGACAGATGTTTAATTGAAAATGTTTAGATAAAAAATTACAAATATGGTGTAAAAGTAAATTAAAAGTTAAATATGTTTGCAAATAATGGAATAAGTTCTTTGAATGGGACTTGACTTGTTAAATAAAAATTATTAAAACTTTGTCACCCTGATTTTAAAATTAACAAATTGCATAATAAAAGTCGCACTATTTTTGTCAGAGGATCTGTGTTTAATGGATTGACCTATTTTTTTTGTAACATCCTATATATATTAATCTTTTATTTTTGTCAAGCAGTTAGCGTTGGAAATTTGACTTCGACTCGATTTGACTCGATTTTTTCGTGTCTTCTCAACATGTGCTGAAAGTATATAGATATAAAAAATGAAGATTTTTGAATATAACTAGGTGAAAATAATGAATAAATAATGATGAAAAATGAATCAAATATATCTATATTTTTTATACTACACAGGGTGTGAATTTTATTTTCAAAATGGGAAAGTTTTATTAAATCTTGAGCCCTCGTGGCAATTCCCGCTTAGGAGTAGACGTTACCCTTAGATGATACCCTAAATTTTAAATGCCCCAAATGAAAGGGACATTTACTTAAATTTTCTCTGATTATTAATTTTTGATGGGTAGTTTTCGAAAAGGCGCTTTACAGACCTGAATGAGATGCAGAGTTTTCAATTTCCATCAAAACAAAAATTATTGGTTAAGACTCTTTTTGATCCCGTTTGGAAAAGTAGGCGGTCCGTTCCAGGCATTGAGTAACAGGAATAAAGTGTGATTTCTTATTTGATGGTTTGCTTAAGTTTCAAAAAATAATTTTTCATTCTCGAGAAAGGTTTAAAAAATTAAACATTGAGTTCTACTTAGGCGGCATTTTATAAACTTTTCAAAATGTTGTTCATTTTGATCTAAAGAGCAATAACCCAAGTAGCACTATATGACCAAATAGCATTACTGCGGCAAAAAATTAGTCATAAATTAGTAATTTTTTCTCAATTCTCAACTTTGACCGCTTGTAACTTGAGAACGCTTCGACCGATTGGAGTGAATCCGATTGTTTTGTCTTCTTTTTGCAGTTCTCTTTCACTTCTCATCATCAGAAGTTTCGTAGCTGCAATATTTTCGGCGATTAACCCCTTCGAAAGTCGATTTTTAAGCACTTTTAGAATCGCCTCTATGGACCATTTTTAAAAAAAGCTTCTTTAGAGGGTAATTTCAATCGAATTGAGATTTTTACGTTCTTAAGGTATTGCAAGCTTGCCATTTCTATCAAAAACAGCAAAAAAAAATTTCACATTTGTTTTTGAAATTGTCCAAAGTGGGTATTACGACTTATTCCTCAATTCTCAAACTCTGAACGCCTGTAACTTGAGAACGCCTCGCCCGATTGGAGTGAATGCAATTGCTTAGTTTTCTTCTTGATGTCTTTTTTTACCTTCCAAATTGGGAAGTTCCGTAGCTGCCACTTTTTCGAAGATAGACCCCTTCGGAGGTCGATTTTTAAGCACTTTTAGAATCACGTTTTGCACCATTTAAAAAAAAACCTCTTCAGAGGTTAATTTCATTCGAATTGAATTTGTTACATTTTTTGGAGGTTGCATGAGTGCCATTCCGATCAAAAAACAGAAAAAAAAAATCCCAACATTTTTTTGAAAATGTCCAGGGAATTACATCTATGTTCTCAATTCTCAATTTTGACCGCCTTTAACTTGAGAACGCCTCAACCGACTGGAGTGAATCCAACTGTTTTGTCCTCTTCTTGATGTCCTCTTTCACTTCACAGAATTTGAAGTTCCGTAGCTGCCATATTTTCGAAGATAGACCCCTTAGTAGGTCGATTTTTAAGCACTTTTAGAATTGCGTTTTTGGACCATTTTTAAAAAAACCTCTTTAGAGGTTAATTTCATTCGAATTGAGTTTGTTAGGTACGTTCTTAGAGGATTGCAAGCGTGCCATTCCGGTCAAAGACAGCAAACAAATTTTTCAGATTTTATTACGACTTTTTTCTCAATTTTTAATTTAACTGCCTGTAACTTGAGAACGCTTCGACCAATTGGAATGAATCCGACTGTTGTGTCCTCTAATTGATGTCCTCATTCCCCTCCCAAATTCGGAAATTCCGCAACTGCAATATTTTCGAGAAGATAGACCTTTCGTAGGTCGATTTTTAAGCACTTTTAGTAGTGTGTTTTTGGGTCATTTAAAAAAAAACTTCTTCAGAGGTTAATTTCATTCGAATTGAGTTTATTACGTTCTTTGGGGGATTGCAAGCGTGCCATTCCGATCAGAAAACAGCAAAAAAATTTCTCAAATTTTTTTTGAAAATCTCCAAGAAACTTTTTTCTGAATTCTCAAATTTGACCGCCTTTAACTTGAGAACGCTTCGACCGATTGGACTGAATCCGACTGTTGTGTCCTCATCCTCTTGATGTCCTCTTTCACCTCCCAAATTCGGAAGTTCCGCAGCTGCAACATTTTCGAAGATAGACCTTTTCGTAGGTCGATTTTTAAGCACTTTTATTTAGTATTGTGTTTTTGGGCCATTTAAAAAAAAAACTTCTTCAGAGGTTAATTTCATTCAAATTGAGTTTATTACGGTCTTTGGGGGATTGCAAGTGTGCCATTACGGTCAAAAAAAAATTTCCCAAATTTTTTTTTGAAAATGTCCAAGGAATTCTCAACTTTGACCGCCCGCAACATGACAACGTCTCGGCCGAATGCAGTGAGTCCAACTGTTTTTTCCTCTACTTGATGTCCTCTTTCACATTCCAAATCCGGAAGTTCCGTAGCTGCAATATTTTCGGAGATAGAACCTTTCGGATGTCGATTTTTAAGCAGATTTTTTAGAATTGTGTTTTTTGGACCATTTTTTAAATTTGGTTTTTATTTGGCTATTTATTTAAGATATATTTCGGCTTAAAACATTAGCCCCAAAAGCTAATTTTTTTGAAAAAATCTATTTTTTAGGCATCGTTCGGTTTTTATTACGGAACGGTTGCTTCGAGCTTTTAGGGGGTTAGTTTCGCCTCCATAAATATCCGCAATAAATCGGTGGCCATGATTTATAGAATTTCTAAATCTCTAACTTGCAGCCTAATACATGGAACCATTAAGTTTATTCATATTTTTAACGTTAACATAAAAGCATTTTGATACATTCACTCATCAAAGAAAGCGTTGTGTGCAAAGTAAAAAAAAAATTTGTAAGAATTTTGTGTCCCAATAATAATAGTGTAATTAGCAGGATGGGGACAAAATAACGGCTTAAATCGATTTTCGAATCGCCGACGTTTCGACCGTATATTCCGGCCTTCATGAAGGCTACAAACAAATCTTGTTTATAGTTTCGATATCGTGATTGTCATAATCAACATGAATTCAAATATTTGAAAATCTAACGTTTGTTTAAAATAAACACGTGGAGGTTTGTCATGTCTTATTATATAAATACGGGGTGTTCACTATAAAAGTTCGTCTAGTTGGCTGTGAAATGTCAAAAGAAAAGGATGGAGAAACAAGTCCATTTAGTTTGATTATGTCATCCTTTTCTGTCAAAATTTCATAGCCTGCTAGATGAAGTTTTATAATGAACACCTCGTATGTAAAAATATAATCAAGTCAGTTTGCTGCTACTTTTGTACAGGGTATCCCATTGTGGATACTTTTAAGGGGTATCGTCTTTATGTTTAAAGATAGAGAGTTGCGGTTGCGGCACAATGTCCTACTTGTTTTGTGAAATTAAAGATGGCGCAGAGAATGTTTGTAGCCCTTTTGATTTGTGTGATACAGGGTGATTTTGGTAATTTGACATTTTGTAAACTCATTTATCTTTTAATTTTCATGAAAAGATTAATACTCAGTAGCTAGTGAACAAAACTTTTAGCTTTTTCGCAGGAAACTCTAGTTTAAAATATGCAAAAAAGCAATATTTACTAATTGGAAGTTGAAAACTTATCTGCTTTCAATATATCCAAAAATATTGCAAGCAGATAAGTTTTCAATTTCCAATTAGTAAATATTGCTTTTTTTTGCATATTCTAAACTAGAGTTTCCTGCGGAAAAGCTAAAAATTTCGTTCACTAACATATTTCGCAGAAAATAACTTTCTTTTAACTTTCATAATTACTCAGTAGCTCTTGTAACGTGGTGCACCTAATTTTTAGCTGCACCTATAGATTCAAACACAATTTGAAAAATATATATATTTTGTTTTGTTTTATGAAAAGTTTTTGAAAAACTTTTCTTGGTTGGGATCCCCATTAAAGGGTATCCCATTAAAAAAACTTTGTTTGTTTTATTGCGGCGAAAGTACCCCTTGCCCTCAAAAACTAACTACGCCACTGGAAACTAAGGGAAAAAATTTATAAGCAAACATTTTAAGTTCTTTAATAAATTTAAAGTTAACTGAATCAAAAGTGATAATTTTAAATTTTACTCTGTATCTCAAACACCGAAAGGGCTAGGAAAATTCTGTTGGCGCCATCTTTAATGTCACAAAAAAGCAGCAAAATTAAGATTGTACTTTTTGTCCTTTTGGGATGAAAAGTGACGGATTTATTAAATAAAATTTCACTTTTTTTTTCGAAAAATCTAATACAGGTGCACCCTTCCAGGAAAAAAAGTGACATTTTATTACCGGAAATAAAAGTCAAAAAGTGACTTTTAATTCCACGAAATGCAAAAAAAATTAATTAAATTCTTTCTCGAATAGTGTTTTCTCGTTTCTATTTTCTGCACTTCCTCAGTGTTTTTAGTTATTGCAGTTGTCAATAAAAAGTTAAAAGCCAGTAAAACTGACTTACTGCTTTCACTCTCGATCGAAAAGTACATTTTAAAGCGTTTTCCGGGTTTGAATTCCTTCCTCCAATTCCCCCAAAAGAAGAAAACAAGTTAACAAGTTCGTACAGACCAAAGGAATGCCAATAGAGACATGTCAACATCATTTTACAGAGCTTTATGATGCTGAAGAAACGCTGAATATAAACGAATACGAAACAGACATAAGTGGTAGAGTTACTGACTGAGAACTAGAAGCAAAACTTAAAAAATTAAAAAACAGAAAATCACCCGGGCCGGACGGCATCCCCAACGAGCTTTTGAACGATGGAGGCCCTGAACTTGGAGAAAAGAGAGAGAAATAACCCTTTTAAATACCGCAATGAAACTATTCACGAGTATTTTTAAGTACAAACTGGAAACGCAAATTAAGAATGAGGAAGAACAAAAGGGCTTCACAAAGAGACGGTCAATAACAGACGCAGTATTCATAATAAAACAAAATAAAAGAAAATACTATAGAGTACAATATGCCAGCGTACATTTGTTTCATTGCCCTAACAAAGGCGTTTTACAGTGTTCGTTTGGGAGACATTCTACATAATATATTGATAGAAAATAAGGCGCCGGCGAACATAAGAAAGATAATCCATAACCTAAATAACAATAACGGAACACAGGTTAAAGCAGGAGATCAATTCACGGAAAACATCCCAACACCAGGAGGAATTAGACAGGGTGACCTATATAGGAGGATCCTATAGGAGGATAGCCTAAGTTGTTTAATCTTCTCATGGATAAAATTATAAACAAAGTAACATATCTTAACCTCGGATACAGACTGGGCAACAAAAGAATTGGTATGGTGTGTTACGCCGATGATGCAGCAAGTGTTGCCGAATCTCTTCCAGTTCTTCCAAGTAAGCCGCCAACTCAATATGAACATTTCTATCAACAAAACCAAATGTATGACAATCGGGAAAGGTCCGCTCAGATGTAATCTAGTGGTGGAAGACAATTCCATAGAACAGATGATGCAACTCAGATATCTGGGCATAGATATATCAAGCAATCACGACCCAGTTAAAAACCTGAGGAGCCAGATTAACAAAGCCGTGAAGACACCAACAAGATGAAACACATGCTAAGGGTGGCCGAAATAAAAACACTGCGAACAATAATATTGGGGAAAACAAGAAGAGACAGAGATCAGAAAACAATGCGGAATACAAGATATTCTGCGATGGGGATGATAACGTAAGAGGCAGTGGTACAACCATGTAAGACGGATGGACGACCGTCTGCCGGGAGGCCACCTAAAAGATGGAAAGATAGTTGGCAATCCACCTCTAAGGAAAAGATGCAGAGGCAGCTTCAGAATTAACAGATCGGCAGAGCTCCAAGAAGTAAAAGAAGAAGAAGAAGAAGAACTCCTTCCTGACATTTCGTTTACAAGTGCGGCAGACGTTATCAAAGGCGATGACTTATTCGACCATGGAAGAATAGAAGTAAAACTGAAGTAACAAAACTAGTAAATCTTTAAAAGTTGCTGAACAATGTTTCATTTTCCAAATGGTGAATGTATTGTTAAAGAAGTAGCTAAAAGGGAAAGCTATCTGTGGAGTTTCAGCGATAAGAACTGAAAACCTACACGTAATTTGGCTCTGATAAAGGATTTTAGCTATATAATATTCTAAACATTGTTTATTAAATGGAGACTTAATACGATATTTTTTCTTTAAATTAAAACCTGAAAATCACAACGCAGGCAAATTCTAATTACTCCTGTAAAGGTCGGTGTACAATTGACGGAAACGCGTACGGCAACGAGAACGTGAACGTAAACGTTAATGCTACAAAACTGTCCAGATTCACAATTCAGCTTCATGTTGACGTAAGTTCGGCACTTCTGGCAGTGATGTTTCATTTAATTTGGCATGTTGTTAAATGAAGTGTTTATTTGGTACTTGCGTAGCAATTCCTTAAGGTGTTGTTTATGTAACTGTAATTATGTACGAAGGAGATGATGCTAGTGAAGATAATGAAGTTTTTTTTATGAAGCAATGGCTTTCATATTGTGTTTTTGTTTGTATGCCAGTAATTATTATATTGAAAAATCCAGATTTCCAGAAGGTAAAATTATGATACAATTGAGTTTACATCTCACACTAATAGGTACTTTATGTTATATATTAGATGGTGGGTGCATCCCTACAATGCTTCCAGAAATAAGGAACTAAGGTGCTCTTATCAAAAGTTTCAAATATTTCAAAGAACATAACCCCAAGAAATTTTTTTCATATATAAGGATGTATCTTGAACAATTTGATCAAATACTGCAGTGGATAAACCCCTACTTATTGAAGTGAAGTCGAAGAGAGGATTTGACTCCGGAATTTCGTTTAGCTATGAATTTAAAGCACTTAGCACATGGGGGGGGGGTTTGTCAATTTATGTTTTGAGTTTAAAATTGGCCACTCAACTGCCTCACAAGTTATTGCTCAAACTTGTGACGCCTTATTCAACACGTTACAACCCAGATATTTAAAAGAACCACCATCTTCAGAATGGAGAAGCATAAGTGAAAAGTTCAGCAATAAGTGGAATTTACCGATCACTCTTGGGGCAATTGATGGTAAGCATGTCGCAATGCAGTGCCCGATCAATATAACTACAAGCACTTTTTCAGTATGGTCTTACTAGCATGTCGCTATGCAGATTACAAATTCACGTAGGCTGATATTGGAGCATATGCATCTGAGAATGATGCTGGTATCTTTAGAAGATCTGTTATTTCAAAGAACATGGCAGTAGTTTCATCTGAATTTGGCAGACAAGACCTACCAAATACACAAATAGAGATGCAACTTTTTTTTTGTTGGAGATGAAGCCTTCCTCCAAAAACTTACCTAGTGCGCCCTGGACTATATCCTGGAAAATGTCTTTCAGATACAAAGAAGGTTTACAATTATCGTTTGCCAAGAGCACGAAGGACAATTGAGAATGCATTTGGCATCCTTGCCAATAGATGGAGAGTTTAGAGACAACCATTTCTAGGCTCTATTAAAAATACCATAGTAAAAGCCACAATTTGTCTTCACAATTACTTAGGAACTGTAATCTGCAATAGCTACTCACCACCAAGCTTAACAGACTGCGTGCTTGATGATGGAAATATAGGTGAGGGACAATGACAAATAATAACTAAACAAGATGAGAATTCTTTGCCAATTGGAAGAATAGGCTCGAACATAGCCCCTAGAACTGCTTATAGTCAGTGAGACACCTTGGCTGAATATCTGATGTCACCAAATAGATCAGTACCATGGCAAATAAAATACATTATATTAATTTATTTAAAAATTAATTCACATACATATTTCTTTCTTCGTCTTCCATTCTGCCGCTTTATGCCATTGATAGTCAAATCCCAATGACCGATTAATAACAAATAATTTTTGGTTATCTATAAGGTAAAAAGGAAAGGACCTGTGCAAACGTAAACGGGAAACATCAAAGTTGGTAGCTTTGCGTTTCGCGTTTAGGGGTGGCGTTCAGGTTGCCGTTGTTGTGAATTGCACATCATAAATAGAAAGTTTTAACAATTTTGACGTTACGTTGTCGTTCGCGTTCCCGTCAATTGTGCATCCTCCTTAAGCCGTTCAAAACGGAACCGAAACTTTCAAACAGGATAATAAATTGGGCCCAATTGGAAATTTTTTAAGGGCAAAGTCTACTAATCCTAGCGGGTTGTGTCACGGGAGCTAAATTTATTCAACAAAACTTTCCTCCTTGAAAAGGAAAATGACATGTCTTTTTCGACTTTTTATATTAATTGCGAGAAGTAAGCTTTTAAGGGCGTAAAGATTTCAAATTGACACCATTTATTGTTTGAACGTGCCTGGAACCTGGATGTTGTATAGGGGTGGGTTCTTGGAACAACGTCCTTGGGTATCAAAAATCAAAGTTTAAAAAAAAAAAGGTTTTGGCCCATTTCAACCCAAGAACCCACCACTCCTCGTCCTTCGTACTTAATTTGTTTTTTTTTTTTATTTAAATTAAATGTTATTTTTTAATAAAACTTACCTGACTCATTGTTTATTAAATTTGTTAAGTTAATGGACTTTTAATTACTGTTACTGGAGCGAAAAACAATTATAATACACAAACACCGAATGCACTGAGGCGAAATGTCGTTTCCATCGCCTTTTCTATATTACGAGAGGTACCTACCACCTAAAGATGAATTTTTAAACCTGTGTTCAAAACATCAAGTATATCCGCCTGGTGCAGGGGCGGGTAAAGATTGTATGGTCAATAATCTGAGTTTATAATCCATCAGGTTTTACATATTGGTGTAAATCAACATTATAACTAAACTTAATATAAAACATGCCGTTGAGCAAACAAATATTTTAAACTTGCTAAAAGCGGTGCTAATTAACATCGAAATACAATGTTTTTCAGGTAGTACCGCCGACTAGGCAGGTACGACTATGGTGTCGCCGGTGGTACCCTTTCTTCGGTGGTGTCGTCGAGTTCGCTTTCACATTTCACTACTCTTATAAGATCAAATAAACTCTGTGGAAGGTGCAAGTGTGTTATTATTGGCATTGCAGGAAATATTGCTGCTAACTTATGCAACAGACTGCTTACGACGACTAGACCACATGCACCTCATACAGACATTTAAAAAAAATTGTTGTTAGTTGCAGTCAAAATTATAAATTATACATTTGTGTAAGGCCTGGGTTATCCAACTTCTTGGTCGTAGTCATAATCGTATTCTTAATTTTTGCCCATAACCATTGTTTAAGTATATCTAGTTAGATAATCCAAATGGCTGCATTTCTCGCCCTAAACGAAAGTAATATATTTTTAACTATATCCCAAAATGAGGGAATTTGGTATCGCTCCATCTGTTTGCCTTATCACTTTTGTTTACAACTTTATTGACCGACTGGCCGAATTTCGTTGAAAGACGCCATAACACGGAGCACAGTATTTAAGAGTGCAGGGCCGTATTTAATGATTTTTTTTAGAACTTTTGGATAGCATAATAATTATTCTTATTCATTATGTATAACATAATTATTCTTATTAACTAGTAAGTAAAGTTAAAAAAGAGATTTGGCTGACCATTATTCAGTTCTGTATGCCCGGATTCTTGAAATCTAGTTTCGATTTCGATTCTCATTTAACACGTAAATAGCCTTTTTAAAAAAAAGTCCAGCAAAGAAATGTGGAGAACTTTGAAAGGGGTTTTGTTATCCACAATGATCTTGAAATATGTTTCGAAGAAATAGTCCATCTTACTTACTACAGCAAAGAGACATCCTTGTAACAAGTGAAGAATTGACTAACTCAAAGTCAAACTCTCATGATATATTAAATAATTGCGTTACTCGAGTTTCGCTCCTGAGAGCATCATCAGACGCCTAAAATATGAGTAAAAACCTAATATACACGTAACAGGCAAAAATAATATTAAAAACTAAAAAAAAAATTAAAAACTTACATTACGTTTTAAATTTTATTTTTGCCTGTTACGTGTATATTAGGTTTTTACTCATATTTTAGGCGTCTGATGATGCTCCTAGAAGCGAATTTCGAGTAACGCAATTATTTAATATATTATGGGACTTTGACTTTGAGTTGGTTAATTCTTCACTTGTTGATATATGTTTGTTTAGTTTTGCCGAATGTTAATTAATTACGCAAATAAGTTAAAAGTATTGACAATCGAAATCGATTTGAGATTTCAAGAATCCGAGTGCAGATCTTGTTTTGTTAATTTGGATGCAATGCATGGTTAATTATGCGCGATGATGAGCACACGGGAATAGTTATTTTCCTAACAAGTGCGCAAAGTAACACTTTCGCGCACGCGACTGTCGTTGGAAGATTAGGAACAATATTTTATAAAAGGCCACCTGCCACTAATATGGGACATCTTCAACAATTTTATAAATGATTAACCTTCACAGCTCTTTCCTGCTACCCCTGTATTGACGGCGTGCGCGAAAGACTTTTTTCTACAACCGTCAAAATATGACACGGTTCGCGCATTACTGACAGTATGCAAACTGACACATATTTTCATTGTTATCTTTCTCGCACGTCGCCCATAGCAGCGTAAAAAAAGTTACTGGTTGCCCTAGGACACGTGCGACGCCGTCAATACAGGGGTAGCAGAAAAGATCTGTGAAGCTTAATCATTTATAAAATCGTTAAAGATGTCCCATATTAATGGAAGGTGGACTTTTATACGGTTGTAGAAAAAATGTTGTTCCTAATTCTTGCGTAAAGTGTCTTTCGCGCACTTGACTGCTGCCCGAACTCCGTTTCGCTGTCGACTGCAGTCGCGTGCGAGAAAGTGTTACTTTGCGCACTTGTTAGTAAAATAACTATTTTCTACGACCATATAAAAATAAACAACTTTCGTCATACCTTGCTCTAGCAAACGTAACTTTCGTCTCTAGTGAGAGAAAATCCCATAACGTTAACTTTCGTCTCTAGTGACGAAAGTAACTTGTTCTAATTTCGCCTGTATATCGCCAATTAAATGCGATTTAACTGATCTAATCTTATAAAACATCGTGGAAAATGATATCATACAAAAACATGTATATTTTGCCTGCCCGGGCCGCAGAAAAGTGTATCAAAGTGTTGAAATTTGACCAAACTGAGCTCATTGACAGTCGAGGTGTCATGTTGACAATGACGCGCCTTAATTTTTTAAAGAAATACTCTATAGAGATTGTTTTTAAAGTTAATGAAGAGACTTAATGTTAGCATGGTCGAAGAAAAAGTATAGTGTTTTACTTGTCAAAAAAGCATTTTCTATCGGTCGAGAACATTACCAAACTCGGCTTCGCCTCGGTTGGTTAACTGTTCTCTTCCGAGCGAAAATCCTATTTTCGTCACTCGTTAAACAATATACTATTTCCAAGTGCGTAAAGTAATACTTTCGTTCCGCTTTGCGTCGTTCAAGTGAAATACTATACTTTGTCGACAGCCTTTGAATGATAAATATTGCTAAAAATCTCAATTTTTAGTAAAAAAAAATGAGATTATTAGGGCCTTATCACCATTCACTATTTGCAAAAAAGATGCATACATTTTTATACAGGGTGTTTCAGAGTTGTGGTGACAAAAACCTAGGGGAGATTCCTCTGCCAAAATACAGCAAAAAGTTCAGGAGAAGTGTGAGACTGTCCGCAGGTGCTTCGCTTTCGAGATATACAGTGTTTTAAAGTTTGAAAAAATACCATTTTATTAATAAAACACATTATTACAATTACAACGAATATTCAAATTGAGCACCTCCTTCTTCGATACAGGCATATAGCAGGTGTATAATATTAATTCTTGTTTTGTTTAGTAATTTAAAATTTTAAATTAAAATAATAACATTGCCTTTAGACGAGCATAACGAGTGTTTATTTTTTTATTCAAAAATTTTGCATTTTTTGAAAAAATACAAAAGCCACCTTTTCTCCTCAGAATTGAACGGGCATATCAAAAATAATTTTTATGGTTAAAAAAACAGTGGTGTAATTTTTTTCTTTAAAAATATTCAGTGACGTGCTTGCATGCGCCCTACTGTTGGAACTAAAAGCACCATTTTTATCGTAAAATATGTAGGTATTACTGTTAGGTATCAACACCACCAACATCTCGTCAACATTTTTTGTGCGGATTACGTTATATTAATAAATTTGTATTTTTTTTTATTCAAACTTTAACACTCTGTATCTCGAGAACAAAACACTTGGGGACACTTGTTTTCTTGAACTTTTTGCTTTATTTTGCAGAGGAATCTGCCCGCGGATTTTGTCACCACAACTTTTTTTTTTCTTTTTTTTTTATAGGGGATTAGAGAATCTGCTATACAAACATGAGGGCTTAGCACATGGCGACATGTGCCACATAGTGTCAGTTTGGCGTCTTCCCTCCAGGAGCACCGACTGACTAAACTCCATCCCTCTCTTCCCGGTACCGCCTTACGGCATTACTTCAGGGTCAATTTTTCTTGTCTTTCTTCTTCCTCTCTTTTTTTTTATTTACAATCGTTGGTCCATTTCTTGTTTCTTTTTCTCGTCCTCAATTTTTGTTTTCATTGTCACTGTTATGAATTATTTTATTGCCTCCCAGTTTTTTTTGTTTGACAAGAGTAGTGAAGCGATGTTGTTCGGGCTAATTTGTGTTCCATGTTTTACAGTTGTCTTGCGTCGTTCTGTCTCCCATCTTGGGCATTTGAAAATAGTATGTAGAGAGTTGTCTATTTCTGTGAGGTCGCAGTATTCGCAACCTGGGCTTGTCTTCTTTCCTATTCTGTGAAGGTATTCCGCGAATACTCCGTGCCCTGTAAATATTTGCGTCATGTAATGGTCTGTCTCTGTCCAGTCTGTAGTTATCCATTTTTCTAGGTCTGTGATGAAAGTCTTTGCTGTTCCTTTGTAGTTATTTCATTCATTACTCCACTCTCTGTGTACTTCATCCTTTATTTCAGCTATCTGAGTTTTATTTTTGCTGTTGTGTATTTGCGTCCTTTGCCATATTTGTAGTTTTATGGGGAGTATCTTTGCTATTGCTAGGAGTGCGGTAGTGGGGGCAGTTCTGTATGCCCTCGTTATTCTTAGAGCTATTTGCCTGTTTGTCTTCTCTAGGAGTGCAGCGTAGTATTTATAGGTTGTTATATTTTCCCAGATCGGTGATCCATAGAGGATGATGGATGTCACGGTGCTCATTAGTGCTTTGCGTTGGGTGAATGTTGGTCCGTTTTTTGTTGGTGTGACCCTTGAGAGCATGTTTATTACTGTCTTCGCCTTGTTGCATATGGTTCTTATATGTGTGTGGAATTTTAAGTCCTTGTCAATATTGAGGCCCATGTAATTGATATAATTCTTTGAGACTATTTGCTTGTCGTCTATGTTTAGTTGAAGTTCTGTCAGCTTTCTTCTTCCGTTTAAGTTTATTAAGTCTGTCTTTTGTACTGCTACTTCAAGCCCCATTTTGCGTAGTAGGTATTTTGTTGTTATAACTGTCAATTCTGTTCTTGCCTCTAGTGATTCTTTGGTTTTTGCTACTGTTATTATTGAGAGGTCATCAGCGTATGCAATCAAGTGCGTCTCTTCCAGTTGTATTTCCCTGAGTATCCTATTGTAGAAAAGGTTCCACAATAGAGGCCCTATTATTGAGCCCTGCGGGACTCCGCAGCTCATTTTCATTTCCTCGCCGCAGGGGAGAGTAATGGTTCTGTTTTCAAGGTAATCCTGGATAATTTGTTGCAGGTAGCTGCTTACATTTGCCGATTGTAGCGCTTTGATGATGTTTGTCCAGGGGGCTGAGTTAAACGCATTTTTTATATCGATGGTGACCATTGCTGAAAACTTCCTGTTTTTGTACGCTACTTTGTTAACTTCTTGAACAAGTTCTTTTACTTTTTGTAGGGCACTTATTGTGCTGCGTCCTTTTCTGAAACCGTATTGGTGTTCGTGGATAAAGTTTTTCTTTTCAAGTTCCGTTTCTAGTCTATCTTTTACTATTTTTTCCAGAATTTTTCCGAGCATATTTATGAGGCAAAGGGGTCTATAAGTTTGGATGTCGTTGGGGTTCTTTTGCGGCTTTTCTATCAAAACTAGTTTTGCTTTTTTCCATATTTCAGGAAAAGTTCCGGTCGTCACGTATGCATTCATTACATTTACCATATTGTCTACAAAGTGTTTATTTTCTATAGCTTTTTTAATTATTTCAGATATGATGTTGTCTGGTCCCGGGGCTTTTTTGCTCTTGATGTTTCTTGTTGCTGATATCACTTCCTCTGTAGTTACTATGGGTACTGTGCCATTTTTATTGTTTTATTGTGCCATCTTCTTGTAGGATGTGAGGGAAACAGTTTGCAAAATTGCTCTATTTGGGTTTCTTTATCTAGAGTTATTTTTGGTTTGATATTTAGTTTAGAGCATGCTATTTTATAGCCCCGTCCCCATATGTCTTGTTCCGTTTCGTCCAACAATTTGGTCCAACTTTTTTGTTTTTCACTTTTGATAATTTTTTTCAGTTCTTGCTTAGTTTTTTTGTATAACTTTTTAATTTCCTCTTTTCCGTTTACGTCAGACGGTGTTGCGTTTATTCTTGTGAGGGTTCTTCTGATTTTATTGCACTGTTTTCTTTTCATTGCAATATCTGTTGTCCACCAGTGTGCAGGTCTATAGTTTGAGTTTGGTGATTTTCTTTTTGGGAGTAGTTTATTGCATAAATTTGTTAGGTATTTGGTCAGCTCTTCAGCAGTGTTTAGTTTCATCTGTGTGTCTTGTTTGAGGTAGTTTTCCATCTTTATTTTGCCCATTTCGTCCAATTTCCACCCTTCCAAGTTTTCTTTGTTGTTCGTTACTTCTTGTTCGGAAAATGTTAATTCATATGTTATGTAAAAATGTCCGCTTAGGCTGTCTATATTGTTAACTACGTGCCAGTTGCTAATTTTATTACATATTCTGCTTGATGAGGCTGTGATGTCTATTAATGAGGTCCCGTTTGCGTTGGAGAACGTGGGTAAGTTTCCAGTATTTATGGCTGTTAGATTATTTGAGATTAGTAGTTCTTCTAATAGCGGTCCTCTAGGGTTCTGCACCGTCGATCCAAATACCTTTGACTTCGCGTTGAGATCCCCTGCGATTAGAATATCCTTACTGCAATTTTTTATAAAGGTGTCTATTTGGCTCAGAAAGTTTTCAAATGCTTGAAGGGTTTTGTTTGGAGAAAAGTAGCATGAGATGACAATGACTGTGTCGAGTTCAATAGCTGCAAATCCGTGATGTCGGGTTATTTTCATCAGCTTTAGTTGTTTGGATGTCCATATGAAGCAGTCGTTGTTTAGGTCATATTGTAACGAAGTTTTTCCCTAACTCACAGGTAATGACGTCACAATTAACATTTTCTTTATATTTCATCACCCAACTCATTACAACACCTTTTATTTAAATAAAAAAACGGGAATTCCCCATATAAAAGCAAAGGCAATGGTCAAAACGGCCGTAGGTCCGCGAGTGCGCCCATAGATGGCGCCACCTGTTTGTCGCGCTTAACAAGCCGACAGAATTTATAAAGACTAGTAAAATAATTCGAAAATGTCGAGGGCGAGGGTCGAGAGGTCGCCGGTGGACGGTCGATCAAATGGGAGGACTCAATGAGTTAGTACCGCATATCTGACCTAGGGGGCCGACGTTGTTGCTTCACGTTTCGGCTCCTGACATCATGCTAGGGTCTTACGACACAAGAGGGGTGGGTTTGTGATTTCCCGGTGTAGTTCGAGTTGTCGTGCTCCACCGGAGTACCTGTGACGTTCAAGTGACGCAGGTGCCATGCTGATTCTGGCCGCGTTCATTTTGTTCATCGCAGGGTACGTTCATATGTAACCCGGGAAAATCGCTAACACACCGCTCACCGTACCGCTTCTTTCGAATCCGATTTGGGACCTATTAACGATTCCGTCACCGTCCTGTTTTACATCCTGGGCTTCCCGTAGCACCGATCTTCAAAGCCAGGCTGGATGTGAATAAACCGAAACCGACTATATCCGATTCCGAATTATAAAATACGCTCTCTCCGAAACCCCAGTTCCCAGTGGTCCCAAAACTCCGTTACCGTTTCATATTGTTGTTACTGCTTGTACGCAATATTGAAGTTTCCGACCCCGACCGATCCAGTACAGAGTGTACTGGTTTATTACCGAAACCTCCCGTTTTCCCTAGTTCGTCAGAATTTCGACTACTAAGTAACTAACTGTTGCTCCCCCCTCTCGCTGTTATTAATTTCATAGTTTTAGGATGTGTTCATATGTAGTTAGAGAGAGTCACTAACAGTCCTAGTATTAGTAGGTGTTTGAATGTTGTTATACCGTAGTTTAATAGACACCCTATTATTGTTCCTTACTCCTGGTGTTTTAATCTAAAAATCCCTGGAATATTTCTCCTCTGTTTAAAAGCTACCTTGTAGGCAATAGCGGTTCCTTTGTCGCTTTATAAATATCAAAGGGTGGTGCCCGAGACTCAACGAATTAACTAAGTATCAGCGGACCTGAGAAAGGGCGTCGCATAATTTTGGCGCCCGAGCAGGGACTCTTTTCTTTTGTTTAAATTTGAGGGTCCAGGGACTCTTTTGTTGTTTTCTTACGCTGTACCGATTTATCCGAATCATGGAAGAAAACACAGACTTCCTACCGCACCCTAGCCTCTTACCGATACCAAACCAAATACAGCCTTCACCTGAAATTACTGGTTCACCTATGACGTGGCCATACCGAATGCCGCCCGAAGTTTTCGTTAGGGAAACTTGTGATGTATATAGGGATCCACAAGGTACCCTATCAGACTTACGAAACCGATTCAGAGCCAGACTCTTTGAACATCAGGAAAACGCATCATGCACTGATGTAAGACAACTACCGACTCTTATACCACCGTTACCGACAGAACCAACCGCCCCGACCGACAGTATATCTCAGCCATCATATAATTCCGACTATCCTAGTCAGCCGCCTTTTCAGCAAATAACACCTCAGTCACTCATCATCCCATACGAGTATCAGGAAAATATAACAACAGCTGGTATAAGGCCAACACCATCTGTAATACCACCGCTCCCGACACGACCGACCACAACTACAGCCACTACCGTGACTTATACCACTGCTACCGCAAGTAATCCCAGTCCAGCAATCTTACCGTCTCAATACCATCCTACCACATTTAGTCCTCCACCATGTCAAGCGAAATATCCGCCACCGATGGTCCAATATGTCACACCTCCGCTGAAACTACAAGAATGGGGAATAAGCTTTAATGGAAAAACTGACCCTGTAAGTTTTATTGAACGCTTACTGGAAGTCACCGAAGCACAGGGGATAACACCGAATGACCTGATGTCTTATTTATCAGTCTTACTAAGGGACGAAGCGTCTTTATGGCACCGAAATAACCGTAGGAATTGGGTCACGTGGGATGATTTTCTTAAGGATTTCCGGACCTTCTATTTTCCTATGAACTACGAGGAGGAATTGGAGGTTGAAATAAGTCGAAGAATTCAAAGAGCAACTGAGCCAGTGAACCGTTATATAACCGACTTACAGACATTGATTCGCAGGCATGGACGAATCAACCCGGAGGACGAATTGAAATGGCTGTACCGCAATTTGCTACCAGAATACCGACAGCAAATCCGAAGTACCGACTTTTACGATATAACCTCGTTCTCCAATACTGCACGAAGAGCGGAAGTACTCTTCGCCGAACTACGCCGCTCTTACCGACCGACGGAACCAGATAGACCTACCTACCCAAGAGAAAGACAGGAAAGATCTTTCCCCCGAAATTACCCACCAGTACAAACTCGACCGAAACCCACAACAGCTATCGTTTGCTGGAGATGTGGTGAGAATGGGCACTATAAAACGAATTGTAGGAAGCCGGCTAAATTGTTTTGCTCTCGTTGCGGGAAAGCTGGGGCGTTAACCCGAAATTGTTCTTGTGCCCGACAGGAAAACTAGAAGGGGGCTGCACTGAATTAGAGACAGTGTAGCCTGAAAAGATATCAAGTCAGAATGAACCGCTATTTGCTCATAAAGCAAGCTCAAACCCGGACAACCGTTCGCAGATAGTAGTGAAGGTACTTAATAAAAGATTTTTAGCCCTTCTCGATACCGGAGCAACTAGTTCATATATAGGAAACGCCGTCGCTTCACTGTGTGAACAGAGTTCTTGTCCTAAAGTTGTTTCAAGTTTACAAGTCAAAATTGCTAATGGAAAGACGCTCCATGTGAAAGAATGTTATCGAGTACCGTTGCAAATTGGGAAAGAAAGAGTTACCGCCTTTTTCAATTACTTTCCACACTTAGCTGCGGATATTATTTTGGGTATGGATATTCTGGGAGAATATGCTGATAGTCTGGACCTACAGACTAAAACCGTAACATGGAAATTTATTGAAACCGATTCTACTGACCAGCATTGCAATTTGTTAGGAAGTGAAGAAAGACCCAGCCTTACACTCTCTGAAGATGAAGAACGAAAGTTAAAATTGTTTTTGGATCAAGAGCTGCCGAAATTTAAGAACATCCAAGGTACCACGCCGTTAATTGAGCATACCATAAATTTGGAAAAATTGGAGCCCATAAAGCAACGCTACCACCCTCGCAACCCAAAAATGCAGCAAGTGATACACACCGAAGTTGAGAGGATGCTGAAAGATGGAATTATAGAGCCCTCCACCAGTCCATGGAGTTCTCCGGTGGTAATAGTCCGTAAAAAGGATGGTACACCCAGATTTTGTATTGACTTTCAGAAAGTAAACACCGTTACTTGCAAAGATGCCTACCCACTTCCTTACATCAATGCCATCTTAGATAAACTAAGGAATGCCCGTTATATTTCCAGCATTGATTTAAAACAAGGTTACTGGCAAATTCCGCTGAGCAAAGAAAGTAAACCGATAACCGCATTCACCGTAGAAGGGATGGGCCTTTTTCAATTCCGAGTAATGCCTTTTGGTCTACATTCCGCCCCCGCAACTTTTCAGCGTCACATGGACCAAATAATTGGCCCCGACTTAGACCCGGTATGCTTCGCCTATCTTGATGACAATATAGTCTTAGGAAAAACTTTCGATGAGCATCTCCGGAATTTGCATGAAGTTTTCCGTCGCCTCCGCGCTGCTAACCTCCGGCTAAACCCTGAAAAATGTCAGTTTGGTCGACGTTCCCTCCGATACCTAGGTCATGTTGTCACTCCCGAAGGAATAAAAACCGATCCAGACAAAGTTTCCGAGATTATGTCAATGCCCGCCCCTGTTAACGTTCGAGGATTAAGACGTTTCATTGGAATAGCATCGTGGTACCGTCGTTTTGTTCCCGACTTTTCAAGAATTGCGTCACCTCTTACCCGCCTACTCAAGAAAGCTTCAAGATGGACTTGGTCCAAAGAACAAGAAGATGCATTTAACCGACTTAAAAAATGTTTAACCGAGGCCCCTGTTGTGGCTTGCCCTGACTTTACGAAACCCTTCATCCTGCAGACTGATGCTTCCGATCAAGGCTTAGGTGCTGCACTGATCCAGAATGGATCCAAAGGCGACCACGTGATCGCATATGCAAGCCGCACCCTGAGTGTCAATGAAAAAAAGTTTTCGGTCACCGAGAAGGAATGTCTGGCGATTGTTTGGGGAATAGAGAAAATGCGTCCTTATTTAGAAGGGTACCGATTCACTGTGGTAACCGACCATCAGTCCTTGAAATAGCTTCACACCCTTAAAAGCCCGTCTGGTAGACTAGCTCGATGGAGCATGTACCTTCAACAATTCGACTTCGACATTAAATATCGCAAAGGAGTGTTGAATAAAGTAGCTGATGCTCTATCCCGTAATCCTGAACCGAACCAAACCGTAGAAAAGGAACAAGTGTTTTTATTGGCTGATTTTGTACCATGTTCGTGGTATCGAAATATGAAGATAGCCGTTGAGAATAATCCGACTGCTTTCCCCGATTATTGTATCCGAAACGGTCATTTATACCGACATTTCTGGGACTACTCAGATCCGACCGAACCCGAAATGACCGATCCATGGACACTGTGTGTTCCAAAGTCTGCCCGCGCTACCGTACTAACGGAAAATCATGACCAACCGACTGCCGGACATTTGGGAGTTGCAAAGACGATCGCCAAAATAGCCTCAAGGTATTATTGGCCAGGAATGTTTAGAGACATAAACCGTTACGTCCGTAATTGCCCATCTTGTCAAAGGTATAAAACATGCCAACAGAAACCCGCGGGGAAAATGAACCCAATCCGAAATAGTCAACCTTGGGAGGGGGTGTCTACAGACATTGATAGTTCCACGAAGAGGACGCAATTTAAAGCAATCCGTAAAGCCAACGGTGCTCCACTCACAGACAAATGTCAGACTAGCACTCATGAGCAAACCGAGGAGAAAGCCACCAGCTGTAAAGAACCCACAACGAAAGTCGCCGTTACCAACGACACTTGTTGGAGATTTGGAAGTTCTGGACATGACAGATACCACTGCCAAGGGCGATCCATCTTATTTTGTTCCCGTTGTGGCAGAGTTGGAGTGACGTCGCGTCGCTGTTCCTGTATCCTGGAGCATAGGAAGAAGAAGCCGTATCTGCTAAGTAAAAAGCGATACCTTCAGGAATCTGAAAGAGCAGAGACTAGAGAGAAACCAGCTCCAGAACCAGACAGAAGCCAAAGACTGTTTTAGTGATAGTGTTAGTTTTAGTATTGTGAATTAATTTTAGGTTGTAATTTTGTATTGTATTTTTGAAAATGTTAAGTTGTGAAGAAAAATAAGTAACTTATTTTTCTTTACGAAGAAGAGGGTAATGTAACGAAGTTTTTCCCTAACTCACAGGTAATGACGTCACAATTAACATTTTCTTTATATTTCATCACCCAACTCATTACAACACCTTTTATTTAAATAAAAAAACGGGAATTCCCCATATAAAAGCAAAGGCAATGGTCAAAACGGCCGTAGGTCCGCGAGTGCGCCCATAGATGGCGCCACCTGTTTGTCGCGCTTAACAAGCCGACAGAATTTATAAAGACTAGTAAAATAATTCGAAAATGTCGAGGGTCGAGAGGTCGACGGTGGACGGTCGATCAAATGGGAGGACTCAATGAGTTAGTACCGGATATCTGACCTAGGGGGCCGACGTTGTTGCTTCACGTTTCGGCTCCTGACATCATGCTAGGGTCTTACGACACAAGAGGGGTGGGTTTGTGATTTCCCGGTGTAGTTGGAGTTGTCGTGCTCCACCGGAGTACCTGTGACGTTCAAGTGACGCAGGTGCCATGCTGATTCTGGCCGCGTTCATTTTGTTCATCACAGGGTGCGTTCATATGTAACCCGGGAAAATCGCTAACACACCGCTCACCGTACCGCTTCTTTCGAATCCGATTTGGGACCTATTAACGATTCCGTCACCGTCCGTTTTACATCCTGGGCTTCCCGTAGCACCGATCTTCAAAGCCAGGCTGGATGTGAATAAACCGAAACCGACTATATCCGATTCCGAATTATAAAGTACGCTCTCTCCGAAACCCCACTTCCCAGTGGTCCCAAAGCTCCGTTACCGTTTCATATTGTTGTTACTGCTTGTACGCAATATTGAAGTTTCCGACCCCGACCGATCCAGTACAGAGTGTACTGGTTTATTACCGAAACCTCCCGTTTTCCCTAGTTCGTCAGAATTTCGTCTACTAAGTAACTAACTGTTGCTCCCCCCCTCTCGCTGTTATTAATTTCATAGTTTTAGGATGTGTTCGTATGTAGTTATAGAGAGTCACTAACAGTCGTAGTATTAGTAGGTGTTTGAATGTTGTTATACCGTAGTTTAATAGACTATTTTTTTTTTTTTAGTTTAATAGAGATAATTATTGTTCCTTACTCCTGGTGTTTTAATCTAAAAATCCCTGGAATATTTCTCCTCTGTTAAAAAGCTACCTTGTAGGCAATAGCGGTCCCTTTGTCGCTTTATAAATATCAAAGGGTGGCGCCCGAGACTCAACGAATTAACTAAGTATCAGCGGACCTGAGAAAGGGCGTCGCAATATATGAAGTTTTCCTTTTTCCGATGTGTTGGTTCTTGTCCCAGTATTACGTCTATGTCTTGTTCGTATGTAAATTGCCTAAGTAGGTCTAAGGCGCTATATTTTCTGTCTATGTTTATCTGTAAATTTTTTTTTGGTTTTGCGTTCTGCAAACATTTTGGCTATAAATCATTCTACGAGTTTGCCTCATTTCTAAGAATGCCTTCTTATAGAGCGGGCATTCGTAACTGTATGTTTTGTGGTTATTATTGTCAGTGCAATTGAGACATTTCGGTTGTTCTTTGCAGTTTTTGATTTCATGCTTGGTCGAACTACAGTTAAGGCAACTTCGTTCTCTGCGGTCGTTTCTGCAGTTAGGGGTGACGTGTCCAAATTTATAACAGTTTAAGCATATTACTGGCTTGTTTGCTTCCTCTACTCTACAGTTACTCCATCCTATTCGTATTTTTCCCGTATTGATTAGTATGTTGGCTTTTTCAATTGGTAATTTTGCAAAAGCATAGAGGAGTTTATTTTGGTTAGGTTTTATAGCTAGTTGTAATTTAATTTCGCTTTTTTCCTCAGGGGTAATTTTTAGTGTATCGGTAATAGCGTCTTCTACTTCTTGTTGTTCAGTTGTGCTAGTTATATCCTTTATAAATACTGTTTTGTAGTTTTTGGCTATTGATGTGTCCATATCTTTGTCTATGTTTTTTTTTACTTCTTCAAGGATAGTCTTCTCTTCATGTTTGTTTGCTTGATATTTGATATGTATCTGTCCTTTGTTGTCGTGTCTAATATTGTGCACTCTTACTCCTATGTCTTTGATTTTGATGTTTTTTTCTCATTTTTGACGTTATTTGGGAGTATGTAGCTTCCGAGTTTACTCCTTTTATTATAACTGTGCCTGTTTTCTTGTTTCTAGTTGTTGTCCAATTAAAGGGATCGTTATTTGTAGAAGTACCTGTATTTGTGTTCAGTTCTCCGTTTGTGTATACTCCTTGATCCTGTGTTGTTATTGGTTTGTACGGAGCTCTTGT
Organism: Taphrorychus bicolor; assembly: GCA_951812265.1. Taxonomy (NCBI): domain Eukaryota; kingdom Metazoa; phylum Arthropoda; class Insecta; order Coleoptera; family Curculionidae; genus Taphrorychus; species Taphrorychus bicolor. Next base: position 27,491,018 of record OX638302.1, on the reverse strand, counting down.
AGTTGAATATATTGTCATGTTCATGTCGTGATCTTGCAATATTTTTTTCCGCCAGTCGTCTTATTTTTACTACGTCTACTTTCGTGTAATTACAGAGTGTGATTTTTTTGGTTGCCTTTTGTTGTTCTTTTTGTATTAAATTCTTGAGTCCCTGGTAGAGACTCGTCCATTTTTCTAGGGATGTTGAAATGTTCTGCTCAGATTCTGGATTTTTTAATCCAAGGACGTGTAGTGTATTTCCATTTTCTTCTTTGTTGTCTTCATCTGTGGTGATTTTTGTGTCGACGCTAATTACTTTGCCTTCATCTGGCTTTCCAGATTTCAGGTAACTGGAGATTTGCGGAAAGGTTTCGCCTAGTTTTTTCTTGTAGCCATTATTTCCCTGTTCGTCCATATCTATGATCACTATGGTGTTATTTTCGATTGAAAGTGGGTTTCCTAGGCCCGGTGTTGTTTCGGGTAACATTTGTCATTCCATTTTAATTTTATTATATCCATGATTTTGCTTATGTTATTTGCTTTATGTAATTGTCCTAGTATGTGCTTTTGTCGTAGTTCGGGTCTGTTTGTGTGTCCATGTTTTTTGTTTACGCTCTTTTCGTTAAGTATTGCATTGTGTATGTTTCTTCGGTTTGTGTGTATGTAGTTTTTGTTTCTGGTTTTTCGTTACATGATTCTGTACAAGTTCCTATTTGTAGGGAGTTGATGAGGTCCCACATTTCTGCGGTATTCATCAGGCTCGACTTTGTTCTAAGTTTTTCTGTGATGTCTTTGATTTCCCTTTTGGTGTTTCCATTGTTTCTTACATGATTCGAAAGTTGCTTTACAGTTTCGTCCATAGTTTTGATTAAGTTTTTCAGTTTCTTTAGTTTCTCCCTGTCTGCTTTCAGATATTCTGCTTCATCATCCCAGCGCAGATCAAAGTAGCCGGTTTTACTTTGTGGAGTTGTAGTATTTTTCATCTTTTCCTGCTTTTGGTTCGTCCACGGTGGTGAGGTACTCAGACTTAGAGTTTTCTTGTGCGATGTCATTGCCTTCCAAGGAGGAAGTTCTTCGTCATCATCCATGCCCCCGCTGTCAGCCGCTTTTTAGTTGTTGCGATGCCTGATTTTGTCGTAAAAGCGAAAGGAAAGATAGTTGTGGTGCCGTAGTACCGCTCTCGCTTATCGCCAAAGATAACGTATGCAAGTGCGATTTGCCCATGCCGATATTTATCGGTTTTCAGCCTTTAGATTGTTTATCTGATAGGATATTAGCTGAAGAGTCCACTAATATTTACCTTTGGTTTGACAAAACAATGAAATATATTCTCACAAAAACACTCACACTTTAATAGTTGTACAGGGGTTATTTTTCCCCTTACACCAATATAAAATTCCACTATGAACTTCGCGTTACTTGGTTTAATCCGTCCGTATTTATAGGAGCGACTTCAGATCGTGTTCATCGACCGATCATCTCACCACAACTCTGAAACACCCTATAGAGCATTGGACAAAGTATCAAATAGTTTGTTTATTTTTTATCCTCAATCAGAGGGGTGTTAATCATACAAGTTGGTCACGTTTCAATAATTACTATATCAAATTCAACTCCCAAGTTCTCCTCCTAAAGACCTCTAGAAAATCGTTGCTTCAGCATTGCTTAATCATTATTATAAAATTGTATTAGACACATAACAAAAAACATAACTATAACCATTCTATAACAATCTATAACGTAAGTACTGACCTAGTACCTGTTTTTTCGACCCATACCAAAGATGGCACCTCGGAAGCCTGCATACGGAAATCGATAGAGAACTTCCTTTCCCTTAAGAAACAGATTACTTCGCAAATTCATCCAACTTTAATAGCCTATTTTTTATAGATGGGCGAAGGGAATATTCCCAAAAAATCTTTAAACCCAATTTAGGGTTTTACCCGGTTTTTTCCCATCTTTCCTTGAAAGCACCCGGCAGTTTCAAGATTTTAGATTAGAATTCAATAAATCCAGATTTTGGTTTGTTTTTTTGATAAAGTAAACACTGATCAATTGATCAAAAGCTTCAAGCTGCACAAACCAACCAATTATTGCTTAATTGGTAAGAGTTAGGCGTATTGAAAAAGTTAAATTTAGAGGTTATAATGGAATAAACCCGGAATTTTCCCGGATGTGTGCAGGGTATAAACCCCGCCCTAAGTCGTTGTATCAAAAAGGTACCAGGTAGAGGAACTCTGTTTTCTATCGAAGAGCGGCAACGTTTCGACTATATTGTTCAGTTTCATCAAGGGTAAAAATCCATATGGAGACGCTATGAATAGCCAAAATCATGGGTGCAATATTATGGAAATTAAAAGAGTAATATTTGAAATTTTGCAAGAAAATAAAATAAATAAATAGTTAATTAAATACCAATCGGGTATTAAACATTTCGTCAAAAAAAAAATACAAAATTTTACTTTTTTTTTAGATAATACTGATTTGTTTTACATAATAGTGAACCTATGATTTTAGCTCTTAGTCTGCCTCCATGTGTGTTTTTTAGTCTGAATGAACCCTAAGCAATACAGGGTGCTTAAAAACATGCTAATAATTAATAAGCTGCTTTGGAGAAAGAACCTCATATGAACATATATGTCCTAAACGAATTAACTTTTGAGATACAGCGTGCCAAAGATGTTTAAAAAATTTGCACGAACGCCACTGTTCGAAATTAAAAACCATGTTTTACATTAGAAAATGCCCCTTGATGAAAAGAAAGTGTGTACCAAATTTCACAAAAATATCTGCAGCAGTATCACCAATATAAATTAAAAATAAAGCAAAATTTAGGGGGATCTGAGCTTGCAGAAAAACAATTTTTATTTTTTTAAGCGAAAACCATGAGTCGAGAAACGAAATGTGCTTAGAACTGAATGAGAATTTCAAACATTATTTTTTATTAGAACAAAAAACATTCGAGGTACCATTTTCTTCTATATTCAAGACAAAACCCTTACGGACGCCACTGATAAAATTAATAAAACTGTTAAAACATCAGAAAATGCCCCTTAATGGTTAGAAAGTGTGTACCAAATTTCACAAAAATATTTAAAGCAATCACAGATATTAATAAAAATGGAAATTTTTTAAAAATCTTTAGCACCCTGTATCTCAAAAGATTAGACGTTTAGGACATATAATATGATCATATAAAGGTTTTTATCCAAAATGGGCCCATGAATCACGACCTTAAATATTAGCATATTATTAAGAAACATCCTGTATAGCCAAAATGTTGGCGCCCTTCCATCGAAGACGGAGTTTTTAACTGTCTTCTACCCGCTTTTACCTTCTTAAGTATCTAATAATAATAATTATAATTGCTAAGAATTTTACAAAAAAAAAATAAAAATAAAAAAGTTTCGCCCGAGCAGGGACTTGAACCCTGGACCCTTGGATTAAAAGTCCAATGCTCTACCGACTGAGCTACCCGGGCAGATAAAAGCAAAAGGCACCGGGTGTTAGACTTCCTATTACCAAAATGTTTCTAAACAACTACAAAAATGTAAGTATATATATATAAGCCATTCACTTATTATTGACACCAAGAGAGAGTTAGAGATCTGCCTTTGGCATTTTTAACGTATCTTCTCAACAAGCGCTGAAAGGAGATAGGTATAAAACAAATTAATGTTTCCAAGGAAGTGAGACGGCAAAAATAAGTGAATGAGTTATAATTTACACATTTTGTTAATCATCTAGTCAAATGAATGTCATGTGAAACTCTCAATAAGTAGGTAGGGTGGTTACAGAAAGGCAAAAAAGTATACTTTAACCTGGCGCATTCGCCATATTGCAAATAGGAGAATTTTTACATTTACAATAATTTTCATTTATTTTTTGTTATTTTGTATCCACTTCTATAGGTCGTACATTATAACTTTTCGTGCGCAGGCAACCATGATATTTTTCCATTAGATTGGCACTTCTGAATTGTTAGCTCTTGTTTGCCACCCTGCTTCTTTAAGCCGAGTCCATAACCACCGAAAAACAAGCCATAGCCATAACGAGGTGCGAAATCAAAATCTTCCAATAAAATTGATTTTTGACAACATTCATCCAATCGTCTTCAAGGAATCTGTTTACCTATGAAATTAGCTTAATGTCAGTGTCAAAGCGGCCACCAGCAATCGCTTTTTAAAAATTGGACGTTGTCTATTTTTTTGCTCTTTTCAAGTCTGCGTGTTTCTATATAAATCCTACTAATTTGAAGATCTACCTTAAAGTATTCACTTCTGTTTGGTTACCCGGAAGGAAGAACCTGGAAGGAAGACCTAATAAGCCCGATCACTTCAGAATTATGTACCATCAAGTGTATTATTCATACTGAGCAAATCGTTAATGTGTGGCATGAGAAGTAAACAGTGTCCAACTGGCAAGAAAATCAGCTTCTAAAAATCTAACTAAACTACAAAACTGATTCCTCTGACTCAAACTGGTAGCTAGGCAAGAGGTAGGTGCAATTTTCGAGAAAATTATGAATTTTACAGTTTTAGCTAGTAACTAGAGTAGCATGGGCTTGGAGACTGAAACAAAAGAGAAAAATGCGCTAAGTTTATTCACTGTAGAACCGATCCTAATCCACATAGAACTTTTACATATTAACGTATTGAAACACGTAAAGCAGTCGACGGAAATAACGCGATAATAATATGAGAAACCAGAAGGAGTAAATGTTAGGAAATTACAACCAGAATACCATGTGTTTACCTTCTCGTAGAATGATAAGGTCAATCAATACTAAATTATAATTATTATTTATCAATAAAAATCAATTTTCTTTAAAATGCATATTTTATAAAACGAAATTAAAAATTGTTAGTCAGATGGGTTACATTCATTTAAATCGTCCTGGCAACCATGGAACCAAAAGTTATAACCTCCTAAGTCATACATATAACCTAAAATATATGACAATGCCTGTCATAATATACAGGGGGCAAAATGTCAAATTTACATGACCTACTGCGCAAGTAAAGTTATAGTGTACGAACTATATATAATTATTATTTCCTAGAACTTTGTCAGTGACACTTCTCAATCCTGCTCAGTGCTGCCAGACCTACCGTTTTTGCGGTAGATCTACCGTTTTGAGAGTTCGTCTACCGTTCTACAGCAGAAACCTTAAAATCTACCGTAATTCGAACATTCGGAAATATTAGTGAAGAAACCAAAAAACAAATATTTGATAAGCTACTATCATATCATAACCAATATACAAATATATGTATACCCAGGTAGCACGATGATGTGGCAAGGACGTCATTTTTAACATCGGAATGACTTAAAATATGACGTCATGTGACGTCAAAATGACGGGCCTAAGTCACAGCCCACTGACGTCACCTTACTGACGTGAAACCGTCGTCACCTTACTGGCGTAAAACTGTCGTCAGCTTCATGACGTGATACGAACCTTTAGTTTACTGACGTGAAAGTAACATCAGCTTGGCTACACAAAATCAAGTAACTTTGACGTCAGTGCTACGTAAAGTATTTTCTTTTACTATAAAAAAATCACAGTTGCATTCTAGAATTTTAACTTTGTTATTTTGTTTGATACAGCAAAAATTTATGAACGAATAAATTGACAAGATGGACGTCTGTCAACACATCCCAGGCGGAATAGTGACGTTATATTGAGTTAATTATTTGGAAAGCATTGGCTACCAAAGACGTCATGGGATGACGTCTAAACAACGTCATAATGAGAATGACGGGCGTAAGTCACAGACCGATGACGTCATTTTGCCACGTGTCATAACGTTACTTTGTGACGTCAAACTCAAGTCACTTTGCGACGTGAGAATGACGTTAATTTACATTATTTTCTACAAAAGGTTTCTCTTCTGAGGTGTATATTTTTGACTATGTCAAAGAGTTGAAAAGCTTCTAAAATCCAAATTTTCTACTACCTTTTTGATTTTCACTTGGTAACAAGAAATTATAAGCTCTAAGAGTAACCCAAAATTAACTTTGGTAACAGGAAATTTTAGCCTAAAAATAACAAGAAATTTTTAAATTTTTCACAAAGTGTTTAAATTTTGACTAAAATTGTGTGTTAAAATTTTAGTCTCAAAGTAAAACAATTTTTTTTTAACTTTGAATGTAGTAACAGGAAATTGTAGTAAAATATACGGAGTGTTCATTATAAGACTTCATCTAGCAGGCTATGAAATTTTGAGTAATTTTGACAGAGTCAAAGTAAATGGACTTTTGTTTCTGCATCCTTTTCTTTTGACAATTCACAGCCAACTAGATGTTTTATGATGAACCTCCCGTATAAAATAAATGTACAACCTACATGCCAAATTGAATTAATTGAATATGCACATTCTAGCACTTCTAGCTAATGTAAGGAATTTAAGATTTTTTATTTAAATTCTCAAGTATAAAAATGCTATTACTTACAAGTACCATTGTCGATAGGTATATACTCGTCGATGGCTTAATTTCTCCAAGGCTTTTATTTAGCTAAAACTATTATAGATGTCGCTCGAATATTGAACCCCAGAATATTTCAAACATTTCAGAAGTGAAGAAACTTTATTGCAGCACCTGGCTGTTGTGTTTGTGTGATAAGATATATATCTTGATTTGACTTGACGGAATCAGTGTAATATGTGGATTAGTTTCATTTCGACAGTACAGGACCGTATTTTGACTTTCTGTTAACGTTTAGGTCTACATCCTATATTGTGTTATACTTCATGCACAGGGTGGCGCTTGATAATTCATTTATTTAAAACTTTTTCACCGACACGTTTCTTTGAACGAAATTGATGAAATGATAATTCGGGATTTAGATAATTGAATTAATTCGGAATTTTTACAGTTTCCATATGACCAGACACTAATTTTTTCTCTTAATCAACTGAACGACAGAACACGTAGGTATACTGCATTTTTATTTTTAGCCCTATAACCCCAGTGCATTTTGTGATATTTTGTTATTGGTTAACGGTTTAAAACTTTATTGATATACATGGCAACAAAAAACCGAAAATGAGTAAGGCTTATGGTCACGCTTGAATTCAACCAACATTATACCTACATTGTTATTGATTCGGATATGAATGATAATATTGTGGCACGTTAACCCACATAGCATCCAATGGATATCCCAAATAGGATCCCAAATAGAATATCGACCAAAAGCGAATATAAAATTACGTGAGCGGAATTGCCTCTATGGTGAATGTCTAATGGACATATTATGAATATCCAGGGTTGGACAATGTATAATAGGTGTAATTAACCGATATATTAAGTTTTTATACTTGAGAATTTATATAAAAAATCTTAAATTCCTTACATCAGCTAGAAGTGCTAGAATGTGCATATTCAATCAATTCAATTTGGCATGTAAATAGTTTGTACATTTATTTTATACAGGGTGTTCATTATAAAACTTCATCTAGTTAGCTATGAAATGTCAAAAAAAAAGGATGGAGAAACAAAAATCCATTTACTTAGATTATGTCATCCTTTTCTGTCAAAATTACTCAAAATTTCATAGCCTGCTAGATGAAGTTTTATAATGAACAAACCGTATATTTTACTAATATGTTGGGTTTAACTCCAGCCATTCAACTGATCGCTATTTTTGTTTTACACTTCTTTAAGTATACTATTTATTACTATTATTATTATTTCAAGTTAGAAAGAGCCCTACACCGAAGGTTACCGATAATTTAGAAACCGGATTATAAAATTATTGTTTATATTAACATACTTCAAAGTGATCTTCACAAGCACACAGAACTTGTTGTAAAAAACCTCCTGAATCATAGTTTACAGCTGTAAACCATAACTTTCGTCGACCTACATCCTTCGGCAGAGTAACAAACAATTTTTCGGGCGCAATGTCGCTATTTAGTCGACATGACGGGACAAAACACTGTTTAGAAACCATTGTAATTTTTTTTTAAGAATTTTAATAGCAATAGACAAAACAAACGGAACTTGCAAGCCGCGAAATTCAAAATATAAACTTTGTCAATAACTATAACCTAAAAGTGCATTTGTCATTATATCAAAAACATATGGTCACTTGTCAAATCGTTGAGCAAATAATTCCATCCAATACAAACGCTTAAAGTCAACTACGTCATAGCCCGGCAAAAATTCTTGATTTTAAATTTATTTTCTAAATTTAAAATACTGTAAAAGTATAAGGCATCTTTTTTTTATTTAGGATTTTCCATTATGTGGGATAGGTCTATTATCAACCTGATCCGAATTGCAGTTTTTGAAAAGGGCATGTGTCTCCTATTGGTATATGGAAAATTGACATATAGGTTCAATGGTATATGTGTTTAATGTGTTCGATAAGACTTGTAATAAAGCTAATCATATCTTCTTATTTTATTTTGACATTTTTATTGAGTTTTGGGAAGTCATGTTTCCATTCACTTATCAACTGTTTATCTATAAATTGATCTTAGTTATTTAACATATTTTATAAATGTGTAAAAACAGAAGTAAGCTCAATAAATATTTGATGTATATTATTGATATAATTGACAATTCAAATAAAAAAAAAATAAATAAAATGAATGAAGAATTTTATGTAAATTATTTTCTCCAACTGCTAACGAAATCCAGTAGCTTATACAGGTATCCAGTAGGTAATACTTGAAGTGTCCTAGTGATCTGCCACATTCAAAGAAAACTAGATCAATTAGTGGCGAGCTGTGATTCCTGCCCAAACTCTCAATTTTTTCAGGGTGTAGCTCTTTTTCAATTATTTCATGGGGTTTTAACTACTCAGAGTTCTCATGTTTTGCAAATTCACATAACCACTTAACTCAAATCATGCCTCGTCACTAAATATGAATTTCTTGTGCCTGTGTAACCATTTCATTGGTACCTATGTTTCTTGTGAGATCCACTGCCCGGTCTTCTCTGTCAAGTACCTGTTTCTGTAAACAATTCTAGAACATGCTCAGCCAAAGTTTTCTTGAACTGCATATAGACCACAGCAGAACTTGAAAATTTGGCCTGGGAATCGTTCACGTTGTTTTAAATGGAATAAATCCGTTCGCCCTCCACTTTGATTCCACTTCGATAGTAACTCTTCAGCATAAAAACTTTATGTTCTAAGGCGAAAGCCATGTTGTCAAAAATTACCGATGTTAGCAAAACATTTTCTTGGTAAAACTGGAAAACAGCAACAAGAATGTGGAAAACGGGAAAGTTTACCAACAAGGATAAAGACAAGACAAGATGGGCGCTAATAACGTTGAAGCACTGAAAGCTGATTGGACAGTGGCAATGACAAATCTGTTTTGAAGGCGAGTCAAGTTACGCCGTACTTTTATAACTCTCTTTCTTTCTGACAAAAAAATCATAGGAACATCCCGTATGTGCTCTCACAATATTTAGCAATAAATATTTAGCAATAATATTCTTTCGCGTTATTTGCTTATAAAGATAAATCAGTATAAACAAACAACAATGACAAATAAAAATTTTGGCAGGTTTAAAACTGACAACAATGACAAGTGACAATGCGTGGAAACGCAACCCAAATAGAAAACAATTGAATATAGAAGTAGTCAAGGCCTCAAAAATGTAGCTTGGATCCCGAAGATCAGCCCGGTTGCTAACTAATCCGCATGCGTCCTCTAAACAGTTAAGCTTCATTTTTGCCGACGTCGGGCCAATCAACGTTGGCAAAAGGAATTTCTCAGCCAAACAACATCGTCATAATTTTCGTGACGTAAAATGCAAAAGCGCTTGGTGTTAGTATAGAACCTTTTTCCTGATCATCGTACAATTTATAAAATTGTAAATCGTAAGCATCCAAAAAAATACAATTTTGGTAGTAAATTTTGGCTTTTTAGCAGCTTTAGTTTGTGTTGGTGTTGTTTTAATTTCAAATTTAAATTATTTATTGCTGTTTATTGCTGTACTATTTTGCTTTTTTCTGCTGTTCTGTTAAGTTCTGTGCTATTAAATGATTACTTTAAACTTGAAACTGAAGATTCCAGAACCTCTCAACATTATTCTAATTGCAATTATTAACAAGACCAAATATCCATAAAAAAAACGTGGATGCCAAGAAGAACAAAATTATAAACGTGCAATACATAGTGTGAGAAGTGTGATATGCTGAAAAACCTCCAAGGGATGGAGTTTTCTTGAGGTGAGTAGATGTAGTATGTATTTACTTTTTTTTTATACTTGTAGATTTGTATGTAGATAACTAAGGGATAACATCTTTATTGGCAATATTGCGTAACTAAAGGCTTTGGAAGAAATCTTCACAATTAAATAGATGCCGTCCTATAGCAACATCAGTACCTAGCATTTTTGCACTTTATTAAAAAGTCTATTTTTCTAAAATAAATATGAGAGAAAAAGGAATTTTCTCTCATATGTATCTAGTTGAATGAGTATCGGAAAAGTAGTTAGTTAGGTATTTAGGTAGCTACTTATATGATATGAAGTACTACCTATTTTTTTTTTACTTAAATGTTGTTGGTGTAGGTAATATACTACCAACTACCATAAACTTTGAACTTATATTTTGAACATGATAAGACCAATAAAGGATTCCAACCCAGGAAATGATGAGGATTATAATTTAAGAAGTGTTAAAGCTTGTCATAAGAGTTATTTAATAGAATTGGAGGTAGCTAATAATTTTTTTTAAATCTTTTCAGATTTCTATAGGATCCAGTGGTTAAGCATTCTTGCATAGATTTTAGTGTTGGTTGTGAGGTTATGCATCTAGGAGAAATTGACTTCATCATCCGGAGCCACTTTATAGGCGAATGGCACTTTACGGCAGAAGACCTGGGAAAGAAAAAGTTGAGAAAATATGCTGCTCCCACTATTTTAAGTCCAGGTAATTAGAAATTATTCTTTATGCAAAACTAATTTTTGTTTTTCTTCTAAATTTAGAACTACCTGTTACATTTACCTGTTGGGTACTGATAGTTTTCCGAGCCTTACATGATGAGAGATTTAGATAAAGATCAGAAATAGTGACACAATATGTAGAGAAGAAAAAACATTGATTTATTTTTTTTAGCTATAAATTGTGGGTTAATTCATGAGAATAAAGAATAACGTTTAAGAATGAAAGAATCTCGGAAAGAATAAGATAATGGTTGGTTACGCATTAATCAAAACATGTGATTATTAAACAAATATTGCTTAATGCTTACCTAAGGATTAAGCTATCTTTCAATTTAAATGGTTTTATCTTTAAATAATAATGTAGGTAGGTTATTCCTAAGCTCATTCCTAAGTAAAACCATATTCTTATGCTTAAGGCCATATTGTTATTCTGATGTATAAACAGCACAAAGTAATTTGTTCTGTAGACCCTATAGAGCATGTCATGCTTACAATATTTTTCTTCTATGTATCAATTAAAGGTTCAATAACACTGATATTATATACCTAGAACATTTAGGTACATCCACAACCTACAGGATGATAGGATACTAGAAAATATTGACAAACAACACCATGGAGTTTGGGCAACATCAAGTGTCCTTCAGAGCATTTATGCAATTTGGCACTTCAACTTTGAATTTTATCTTTTCAAAACTCAAAGGATTTTATAAATGTTAGATTTTCGACCAACTTTGGAAAAATAATGTGAAGCAAAAGATACATTGCAGCATGGGCTTTCTTGTCCAAACTGTGTAACTTTTTTCCACAAGTTTTGATGACATTCTGAGTGGTATCCTTATCATAAGACTTTGGAAATTATCAGTCTCTATTGCCAGACTCTGACCCTGTATATAATTTCCTATAACCTGGTATGGAACTTTTGTAACGTTAAAGGAAGAAATACAGGGTGATCGTTTGGAGTTTAACCATGGAGATCTTGGTTATTTGAAGAGATACAACGAAGGTTAAATTAGGGCAAAGTTGCGCAATTAGAAGTTTATAAAAGTTGTTTTCAAATTTTGATAACTTCGGCTGGTTTTGGAAATATTCACAAAACGTTTTTATTTTTCCTAGCCTTAATTTAATGAGTTAATTAAAAACAATTTAACACTTCTTCATAGCCACTTTTTGCTTTCTTCAACGCGGTATTTTCAAATTTAAAATCCGATGTTTCATTTTCATGCAAACAACATTGCTTCATTTTTTTTTAGATACAGTCCTGTATTTTTTATATCAGATTCTGAATCTCCCTGTAACTCTGCAATAATTAATATGCAACAATTAATAATTAATTTTTAAATGTAATTAGAAAGAGCAAGTGCCTTAATAAGCCATTGCTCTTTCTAATTAAAATATGGTACTTTTACAGACAATACAGTCAGATGAGGGAGTAAAGTTATTTATGTTCTATTTAAAATTATATAATATATATCTGTCAGTTTTTTGCTCCAGCATGGATAATGATGAATATTCAGTGTTCTTTGATAACTTAAGCGAAGTTTAAAGATAGGAGTAAAGAAGTGCAGACAGTAAAAAAAGAAAATGGTGAACTATTGAGTGCAATGCCATCTAGTGTAATGATTTTTGCCAGTATGGACCAAGTTCAGAACACTTCAGTTGGCAATGTTGGCATTCTAGTTGTATGCCTTTTCTATGATTCTACCAGCGTTTTCGGGAGGCGGGTCTAGCTGCTCTGATATGGTCTTAATAGTTATTTTCATAGTTAAGTTTCATTTTCACAGTTAATAGTCACTAAGTCTTAATAGTTGTTTTCATTAACCGACCGCCCTTATCGCTTTGGCGGAATGTATGACCGTTAATATATTTATTTCCTGTCAATCTCTAGGTCCAAAATTCAAGTTTGATGAGTGTACAACCATTGACATGGAGGAACCGCAGAAGGCAAAATATGTTCGTCGCAAGAGCGTCACATTATTTTCAAAGGCAAAACAATTAAGAGGGTCCAAGACCCGAATAAAATCTTTGAGATCTCTTCTAATAGTTCTCAGGAAAAAGGATCTTCTATCTAATGAATCCATAGATCATCTACTGGAAAGATTGTTTTATTATATAATATGATAATAATAATTTATAATAAATATCATGTTAGCTCTACTTCAAAGCACAGATTGTTAAAATATAGATAATTTAAAAAAAAATCTCAAAATCAGTTATTGAATACAGGATGTTAAAAAATTATTTTGCTCTTTAGTTTTTAATTTATTTTTATTTAGGTATGGTTTTTATAATTCTTATATACTTATCAAGACTTGTAATAACTGACACAAAAAAAAATAAATTAACCTTACATATTTTTTGAGCCTTGTATGTTTTGAAACAGTTTCAACTAATAATAAATGTAATCGCCTTATTTGACTTTAATAGCTTTACAAAGAAATAAAACTTAATCGAAGGATCCTTTGGAATTATTGAAAATTGCTTTCTGAAATACACTGTAAATAACACTACAATAACCTATACGTTGAATACATAACTTATACGTTTTTTTAAGTAAAATAAGTAAAAAGTCAATGTCGTTTATTTTGATTTTGGTGCACAAATAAACATGGCATATATAAAATATGTGTTTTTAATTTACCTAACATTTCAAACCTTAATATCACATATCTTCAACATATGTTTCCTAAACCTCTGAATGAAGAAATCCCCATTTTTTGTTTTTCAGATTACCGTAAAATAGTTGTATTGTTTCATTGACCATTACTCAATTGAAGATATCTTTTTATAGGCTAGTGGTACCCAAGAATTTTATAGACGTCATAGCAGTACAATTCTTCAGCATGCTGAAGTGTCGCGACCTTTTTTACGCTCTTGTCTTCATTCATCTTCAAATTTAAACTGTAGGTTTCAATGCAGGATGGAAACTCCATATCCGAACTACTTCCGTTTTCCTTCCAGGAATGTGGAAGCCAGTATGACAGACTTTCTTTGTCCTTCACTTAGACCAATGTTTATCAACGCTGTAACAAAGAAAAACACCGATACATTTTTCTAATGTTGAATATGTAACAATTGAATTGGCGAATAAAATTCTCAATTTAATAAAAAAATTAATTGTTTTGAGCACATTTGATCAAAAGACTGCTTAATCATAATTAATGTAATAATGTGATCACTGAATGCCTATTAATTGATTAAGTCATATGCTCCCTATTAATTTTTCGATCCTCTGCTTACTTTCCAGCAGGAGTAATTTAGTAGAAGGCATATATAATAGAGAGGAATTACTAACTTCATCTATGCCAATGAAGTAAATGTTTAACTTATTTGGTTCTTCAACTGCAACATGGTCGTGGCCTTTACACATTAATTTACACTGAATATAAATGTATATAAAGTTTAATACAGTATTTCTATAGGGATAGGGTATCTAAAAAGAAACCTCGAAGCAAGCCCTGAAATTAAAACTCTTGTCTAAGATAAGTTTACAAAACATATTAAAATCTGAACATTTTATGACATTTCCAATTTTCAATTGTTTTTAGGTCATCTCAATGAAGCGTATTGCAAATCCATAATTGACCAATAAGTATTTGATCCAATTTTCAGGATTATTATTACACAGAAATAAATGAGTTTGTGAGCAGAATATGCGCATATAGTAAAACAATCGCAAAAAAAGGATCATTCAAGTGGAAAAAGGACTTTTGGTAAACTGGCAACACATTTCATAGCTTGTTGGCTAGACTTCACAAAGAGACAAAAAAAAAGGAACTACATTCAGGAATCAACTGAGCGAAAATTATTGAGTGTGTTAAGTGTTAACAATGTGAGCAATCTATAAACTAAACTAAGAATCAATTGAAACAATACACCCCAAATTTTGAATGAAATTTAAAACTGTCTCTCTCTAATGCCACTCAACCGATTTTCGTTGTAAATGCCATTTTGGTAAGATCCAGCTTGCCCTGTGCATAGTCTTTATATTCCATATAAAATTTTTATCAATATTTGTATTATGGGGCGAATTGGAGCTCCAATGTTAAATGATACCTCGTTTATAGAAAAAACTAAATATCTATGGAACCAGGCAAAATATCCAAAAAACACCAAATATGTCCAAAGGTATGACGCGTCTCCACATACTCCCGTAGCAAAACATGTTCTGAACTTTTTTTCCGCAAAATTATCTGCTCAAAAAGGTTTTACAAAACTGCATCAAGTTTTGTAGAACCCTGTATTATGTAACCTGCAAAACATATAAGCGAGTACATAACCACTTAAAGCAGTTTATACACGGATCTTACCAAAATGGCATTTCCAATGAAAATCGGTTGAGTGGCTTTAGAGGTAGACAGTTTTAAAGTTCATTCAAAATTTGAGGTGTATCATTTCAATTGATTCTTAGTTTAGATTAAAAGGAGGGTTTAATCAAGTATGAAATTTGATGCTAACTTACATGCTTGAAACTTTAGTGGCACCCTGGAATTTCTTTGAAACACACAAATCTTTTCCTTTATTATCTATTTATAAGTCGCCTTTCCATGGTTGAATCCTAGGTTGGTACTACATAAGGAAAAAAACTCTGCCACATCTCATTTCCACAAAAAAAACCTCTTCTCAAGACTATTCTGAAACCCTAAAACAAGATAAGAGGTAAGTAAAAAAAGAGATAAAAACAGGGTTTACACAATATATAATTATTTACCCTCATATCTCACTAAAATAGTTATTTATGTATTAAGAGCTAACTTTTTCGCTCGGAGAGCGGCAATCACTCGAGAGCAAAAAAGTTACTTTTTGCTCGTAATGCATACAAGGTTTTTTCTGCAAATGATCAATTTCAAATAATGTGAATCACAACTGAGTATAACTGAAGACACAATCTAAAAATTTAAATCAAGGTGACAATGACGTTTTTAATAATTGGTTGAGTGGTGGTAGTTGCTATTGACAGCAAGCGATAAAATCTTTTTCGCTTGCTGTCCTGGGCAACGCGCGGAAAAGTGAACTCACATTCTGATCCTCAAAAATGGTTAGGTTTTCGTTTGTCTAATGAAAGCATAAAATGCGTCATTATTTGACGTTTGTAGAAAAAAAAAATTAATTTGGTACCTTAACAGTAACAGGCTTCTGAACTTTAGTCATTGCAAAAGAAAAGTAATAATTTAACTTAAGTGCTAAGATGCATCCTTATATTGTTAGTTTTTTGGTACAAAAGTATGCCTTCTAATATGCTTCTTAGTAAATAGTGCACCCATAAACCTTCATAAATACATTTTTAGTAAGGTAGCTGACATAGACATAAGTATGCAGAAAAGCTAATGCAGCATAAATTGCCAAACCAGCTACTTGCGTTTGAGTCAAAAATGAGAGGAGAGCTTATTGTGCACACATTGAAAATGGCATAGGCATAATCTATTTCTGGTCCTAGTAGTTTTAATGTAAGCATCAAAATCTTTATACAAACCTTAACTGCACTGTGGATGTACCCATAGCATAATTGTCTAGCAAGACGAGAGCCACTTTGCTTCTATATGAATAGGATATAAATAGATTATTAACTGGGATAGTGGATCACTCGCCTAATAGAGCATCTGCTGGAACTTGATTAAAATATATCCTTTTTCTCTTTTAAACAAAGTTTCTATATACTCTCCAGTGTGTAGGACTTACTAAACCGTTCCTAAAAAACGAGAATTTTTAACTTCAGCCTACCACAACCAGTGTTTATCATTTCAAATTAGGGGTAAGGATAGCCGATAGCTCTACTTAATCATACTAGCAAATGCAAATGGCATAAGTGATGAACAAAATGAAAGGAGAGTGCCATACTTATGAGCTGTTGAATAAAAGAAAAGTTGTAAAGCATACATGAGCCCTAACCTTACTGTGGACTCATGTATGCTTTACAGTCTTTACAACAAGGCCAGGGTTGTCAACAGCTGTGAACACAATGTTCCTTTGTAGGGGCTATTTCAAAAA
This sequence comes from Taphrorychus bicolor, assembly GCA_951812265.1. Classification (NCBI taxonomy): domain Eukaryota; kingdom Metazoa; phylum Arthropoda; class Insecta; order Coleoptera; family Curculionidae; genus Taphrorychus; species Taphrorychus bicolor. Next base: position 27,474,137 of record OX638302.1, on the reverse strand, counting down.
CTACCTCAAACTCATGCTGCCCCTACCTTTCATTCTTTCACACCAACACCATACCAAATTATTACACATACCTAGATACTGGATACTTACATCTTTAGGTACTACACAAGCACAAGACTGCACTGAAAAGTGTGTGTACATCATTTGATAATAAGAAAAATTGATATTATTGAGAAATGAGTGGAGCAGAAACAGGAAAACTGGGTGCCGGCTGGTGTACCTGCATGACGCTTTCTCGAAATACGAGAATCCAATAAATCCGTCACGTGACACGTTGCGTTAGCGAATCTCGCGCAATTCTTGCTAAACAAAGATTCCTTTTACTAATTGAAAACAGCAATTCTATTACACCAACTTTGCTGAAATAAAAAATTACTGTAAATTATTTGCAAAACGTAATTTCTGATTGTCAAAATGGCCGGAACCGTAAACAAAAGAACCCAGTAACCCACAATCGTTTTAATAAATTTTGCGCATGCGCAGTGCAGACCAACCGGGCTGATGTCGGGATTCCAACGCCTACTCGAACGTTCACATTTCGGACATTGGAACCAAAGGCGACTCTTCGTATAAATCTCAACAGTATTCGACGCAACCACGGAGTGTCGGACGTCGAACGAACTAGACAGCTAGTGCCAGCAAATTCTGATTGGCTGGGCACTGGCGGAAATTAATGTATGCTGAGCAGGTCCTATGTGACTTCCCGACTATTGCCAGATCGAGATACTCACCCGTGTCGCCCGAGAAACTCATCAGATTCGTTGAGGGTATGGGCATAACGGGTGGAGCAAGCAGGGGAAAATCTTGCTGGCAATACTTCGAGTGCGCTACAATAGACCACAGGTCGCGGTGGAGGACTGTACAAATCCACTCACATTTAATAAAATACAATATGATTTCAAATATCGGTTTTTAACTATTACCCATAACTTTGTAGAGAAGGGAAGAATAATATCAAAAAATACAAATCCGAGCCATACGAAATGTAGTGCATCTTCAAAGATTAAAAAAAAAACAAAATCAGAATTTTTTTTTTCAAGAGATATTGCATGTTGTATTAAAAGATATATTTTGTTGTATTTTTTTTTGTTTGTAGGCGCCGGGGTACATTTGAGGCTCTAACAGTAGTCTGCATGTTTGGTATCCTCTTTTCATTATATCTCTTCTCCATTTTATCGATTTGCTGGTGAAATCTTCCGCCGTGTTCGTCTCTGAAAGTACATGGAATTTTTCAGTAAATTTTTAAGCTTTGCATAGAAAGAAAGAAAATCATTTCGTCCCTATTTAGGATCCTTAAAAAATAATAGTAGTATTATAATAATATTAAATAGGTAATAGTGTATTAAAATATAAGTTTATAAATAGAAAATGTGCAGAATTATTATTTTCTTCTATATTTTATTTTTCTGATTTACATCTTTGTACCTTTACTAACTATTTGCTAAACTACTTAGTATGTTTTAGACGATTTTCTAAAAAGGCTTTTTTGCATGTGGTCTTTTAGAATAAAATCAAATTCTGCCTTGAAATCTCTGCTGTAACATACGGTTTAAGTCAGTTTGCCACTAATATATCTCATTTTACGTTACTATTGTCGCTTACTTTTATTGAAAGTTTTTCTACAATCATTTTATTTAAACAAAAAACCCTGAATTATTAAGATACGGGTAACCCTAAAATTAAACGTCGATGTAATTAATTAAACTTAGAGACACAATATCGCCACCTTTGGTTTCGGAGAAAGTACTTTTTTGTTGCTGTCAAAGATAAAAAAAACTGTAATTGAAAATATTTATTTACATTAAAAGTCTGCCCATATTATAAGAGTTAATATACTATAATCAAAATTTGATCCTTTTAGATAACTAGCATTCTGAGTAATTTAACAAGAAAACATAAGTGCCATCTTGAAAGATTCCTACTTATCATAGGAAGCATTTCTTGATAAGAAAATGTACGTCAAATCGACATGAAATTGTCCCTGGAACTTGCTATCCTTGTTTGTCGGTTTAGTGTACATAAACTCTGTGTTTGTGGAATAGATGCACAAGGGCGTCTATTCCCTTTGAACGACCTTAGAACCCAGTAAACATTGCCTTTGCAATAGAAATCATTAACTGCACAATGCATGTACCAATATGGGGATTGGGGCTTGGAACTACGCCTTATTTGCAGCCGAACATAATGAACATGCTAATAACGGTTAAGTAGAAATTTATTATGGTAAAATATGATAATGTTAGTTGTGTTGTGGTAAACAGGCAAGATTCTGCGTATAGGCAAAGGGGTGCAAGAAATAGTGGCTGCCAAACTTAGGGGTGGCCAAAAATTTTAATTGCACGTTCATATACGAGAAACTTTACATGAAAATCACATCATACACTGAAAAAAATCGTTTGAAAAATGTTCAATAAATATTTGTTTGACCAATATTTATTTGATTGAAATTATTTTTGTTTCTATTAAATAATTTTCATTTCATTTTAATATCTCTACTTATTTCGCTAAAAAACAGCAATTGTTTGACTTTCATGGGAGTTGACGTAAGTAAACGCACTTTTGACTCCGGTAAATAACTAACACACTTCAAACTTGTTTCTTGTCAAACAAATATCATTATATGTAAATACTTTTTTCTACAAACGTCAAATAATGACGCATTTTACGCTTTCATTTGACAAACGAAAACCTAGCCTTTTTTGAGGATCAGAATGTGAGTGTACTTTTCGGCGCGTTGCCCAGGACAGCAAGCGAAAAAGATTTTTTTCGCTTGCTGTCAATAGCAACTACCACCACTCAACCAATTATTAAAAACGTCATTGTCACTTTGATTTAAATTTTCAGATTGTGTTTTCAGTTATGCTCAGTTGTGATTCACATTATTTGAAATTGATCGTTTGAAGAAAAAACGTTGTATGCATTACGAGCACAAAGTAGCTTTTTTGCTCTCGAGTGATTGCCGCTCTCCGCTTCGCGTCGCGCGGCAAACTTCACTCTCCGAGCAAAAAAGTTGTACTTTTCGCTCTTAATACATAAATAACTATTTCATTGGAAAAAAATAAATTATTTTTTTTATAGCTAATACACCATGCATTTGATGCAAATAAGTAGACTCATATTTTAAATAACTGGGTCTTTTTATTAAATATCTATTTAATTCAGTCAAATAAATGTGCCGTTGGAATGAATAAAAATTTAGTTGAGAACAAGTAGTTTATTGTTCTTCATCAAAGGCAAACTCAAACAACGCGCGACGGACGTCAGTCGTAATTTCGTGCCGATACTTTACGAATATAGTTTTGGAGAATCTGGAATAATATTATACCGATATTATAACATAAACATACATGCAATTAGTTCTGTTCTTCGCTGCGCCGACTCTGGTCGTATACGAAATGGAGCATACAATAAATCCAGTGCAAAACTATTTAATTAAATGGAATATCGGTCATCTATGGTCTTTATTTGAAGGTAAGACATTCTTCTTCTTCTTGTGGTTCCTATCCGTTACGGATGTTGGCAATCAGCATGGCGAGCCTAACCTTGTTTACGGCAATGCGGAAGAGTTCGGTTGATGTTTTTCCGGCCAACTTCCTGAGGTTATGCAGCTAAGATATTCTTCTCCTTCCTGGACCTCTTCTTCCATCGATTTTTCCCTGGATGATTGTCTGGAGTAAGGAGTACCTGGAGTCGTTTCTCATGATGTGGCCCAGATATTGCAGTTTTCGGATCTTGATGGTGTTCATAATTTCTTTTTGTTTATTCATCCTTCTTAGTACCTCTTCATTAGTGATATGTTCGGTCCATGATATCCTCATCATTCTTCGATAGAGTCGCATTTCGAAGGCTTCTATTTTCTTCGATGTGTTTTCATTGAGTGTCCAAGATTCCGTCCCGTATAAGAGGATAGAAAAGATGGAGAGAAAGATCATGGCTTCTGAAGAGTTTGCTCATTTTGTTGTAGGCGGCTGTGGCTTTGGCGATTCGTGATTTGATTTCTTGAGTTGCGTCCCAGTTCTCGTTTATACGTGTTCCCAGGTACGTGATGTGTGGTATTCTCTCTATTGGTTGGTTGTTGATGGATAACTGGATGTTGTCGATCTTGTTTTTGCTAATGACCATAATTTTGGTCTTTTGTATGTTTATGTCCAAACCATATTCCTTACTAACTCTTGCTATTTTGTTGATAAGTTGTTGTAGTGCTTGTGGGCTATCTGCGAACACGATGGTGTCGTCCGCGTATCTTATATTACTCAATTTCTTCCCATTTATTGAGATGCCCTCCTCTTCTTCGTCGTCGAGCGCTTCTTTAAAAATCTGCTCGGAGTAGATGTTAAATAGCAGGGGTGAGAGTACACAGCCCTGCCTCACTCCTCGCATTATTTTGACGGCCTCAGTTGTTTCTCCGTCGACTCTTATTGTTGCCGACTGGCCCCAGTACAAGCTACTTATGATATTCAGGTCATTGGTATGGATCCTTGTCTTCCTTAATATTTCCATCATTTTGCCATGTTGAACCCGGTCAAATGCTTTGGCGTAGTCAATTAAACAACAGTAAACGTCAAGGTTAACGTCTCTGCATCTCTGGACAAGGACTTGGACAGCAAAGAGTGCTTCTCTGGTTCCCATCGCATTGACGAACCCGAACTGGTTTCGAGAGATTAGGTTCTCGCATCGATTGTATATTCTTTTATGGATGACTTTGAGAAAGGTTTTCAGCAGGTGGCTCATCAGACTTATCGTTCGATATTCTTCACATCGTTTTGCGCCTTGTTTCTTTGGCAGTGCAATGAACTCTGAGACTAGCCATTCTTGTGGTATTTTACCTGATTTGTAGATGTTGTTGAAAAGTTTGGTGATCTTCTTTAATCCATTTTCGTCTAGAAGTTTCAGGAACTCTGTCTGGATGTTGTCAGGTCCTGCTGCTTTTCCTTCTTTGCTCTGCTCTATAGCTGCCCTTACTTCTGATTCCATTATTTCTGGCCCACTCTGTGCATTACTCCGGGGATCTGGGGGGCTCTCTCTATTATCCTCAAAGAGGTGCTCTACGTACCTAGTCCACATCTTCTTCTTCTCTTCCATGTCTACAATGATGTTCCCATTAGCGTCAACCAGTTTCCCTAAGTTTGTATTCCTTCTTTGTCCAGTGACTTCTTTCACCTTCCGGTGGACGTTAAAGTAGTCATATTTCAACTGCAGTGCCTCTATCTCCTCACAGTTCTCTTTCTGTTCCTTTTCTTTAGCCATTCGTATTTCGTTCCTTATGATGTTGTTTATCCTTTTGTATTCTATGGTGTTATTCTTGTTCAATCTTCTCTCTTCCATTAGGTTTAATATGTAATCTGTCATCCAGGTTTTCTTCCTTACTCTTTGTCCGTTTTCCTTTAGAATAGTGTTCTTAATGTGTTCCACTTTACTTTTCAGGTGATTCAAGTGTTCTTCTACTGAGCTATCTTCTGTTGTTTCTGCCATTGCTGCATTCAGCTCTTTCTCTACACATTCTTTGATCTTCCCGTTTTTCAGCTGTCTTAGGTTAACTTTTAATGGAGCAGCTTTCTTTATCTTCTTCATAACCACTTTGAATCTTCCGATAACTGGCACGTGGTCGGTTCGCATATCTGCTCCCGGGAAGGTTCTCATACTTAAGCAGCTGTTTCTGTACCGCTTGTTGACTAGTACGTAGTCTATTTGATTCCTGACTATTCTCCCAGGTTTATCAAGGGGCGATCTCCATGTGTATAAACGCCTCGGTGGTTGTTTGAACTGTGTGTTGAGGACTACAAGGCCGTGTTCGTCTGTAAATTTTTCGAGCATATCTCCTCTCTCATTCCTCTTTCCCAAACCGAAAGACCCGATGAGCTCGGTTTTTTCTCCAGCTCCCAACTTTGCGTTAAAGTCCCCCATGATGATGTTAACTTCTTTTTTGGGTAGCCTCTCAAGTATTTGGGCGACATTCCTGTATAATTCTTCAACTTCCCCTTCATCTTTATCTGCAGTGGGGGCATAAATCTGGATGATGTTTAGATTTACTGGTCGGGCGTTAATCTGTATTAGAAGGACTCTTTCTGAGAATGGGACAAAGTTTATGACACTCTGCGCTATCTCCTTGGTGACAACAATGCCTACCCCATTCAGAAACTTACCATCTTGTGTTCCTGCATAGTACACTCTGTGTTCGTCCACATCCACCGAACCCACTCCCAGCCACCTCATCTCACTAATTCCCATGATGTTTACTTTCATTCTTCTCATTTCTTTTGTTGCGTTGTTGATATTTCCAGCTTGTGCCATCGTTTTAACATTCCAAGTACCAATCCTTATCTCCCTGTTCACTTTCATTACACTGCTCAAAACATTTCCTCCCGGAGATCCGATCGAGGAACTATTCCGGACCTGTTTTGTTGTGAGCCTTGCCATGATGATTTTTACTAGGACTTATCCATTCTGGATCTTTAATGAGGTGGTTTGTCCAAAATTCTTCCCCATCCTTATGTCGTTGATTACTTGATTGTAATTCATCCGCCTTTGGGGCCGATTTCATCAATGCTTAAAATATTCAGAATTTGATTCTCTTATAACCTATTATGGTGGGTAATAGCTACATTAGCTCAATAATCAATAAGTAATAGTTATTTTTTTGTAAAATTATAAATTTATTATTTGCTTGGGAGCATTGGGTAGAATTCCATAATGGGGCAAAATGAGGAGTAATTATTTTTCTATTTTCTAATGGATAGGTACAGTGCACAAACATTTTTAATAAAACTTGGGTTATAGAAGAAAAACGTGTGTTTTTAGATTTCGATTAAACGGCACTTTACCGCTATTTTAACTTAAACATTCCGAAAATAGTATACTTTTTCTTGCAACAGCACATTTATAATTTATAATATTTTATTTTAAATTTACTCTGTATATAGGTAATCGCAAATATATCAAAGAGCATGCTCCTTGGTTACTTTAACTTTTGACAAAACCCAAATTTTCTTCACATAATTCTGCTACAAACCAAAGCAGTTAGTATATATACTAGTAGGGTTTTATGTGATGGCTTTTAAAGATGTCTCGATAAGATACAAGATAATGAAATTTATTGTGATCACCTGTTATAACCGGAAAATAAAATTATTTTAATGGCATTATTCTACAAATGTATAAATTACAAACCCGTCTGGTGTTATTAAGTTTTTAAAAACAGAAAATTTTAACTTTAATTTAGACTCTAATTATTGAACCCCCTGCATTTTTTATATCAAGTTCTAAATATTTTGAAAATAAACATCATGTTTTGTTTTATTTTCTCAATCTTTTAGAACAAAATATTGATCAAGAAGAGGTACTTCAAAATCTAACTGAAACCGACATTCATCATCTCATCCAAAATAAACTTGGCGGTCGTATACGTTTAAAAAGAGGCATTGACGATTTGAATAGCCAAAAATCAAATCACGAGGAAAAAAAGGCGCGTTAAAAGTAAATATATATTACCCTATATTTTTTAAAAAACTATATATATTAAAATTACATTCTATTGAAGGTTGGTGATGATAGCGACTATGAGGTTATTATTCAGGAGCAAGAAGATCATGAAGCCCCAGCTGTAAAAAAAAATATGTCATTCCGAGTCGTATGAAGTACCCATCATGCAATCAGTGACAGTACTAAACTCATCTCCTAAGCCTTCAACTTCGACAGATATACCATCAGTAATTATAATACCATCATCACGCTCGCAAAATTTATTTTCCTCCCATGATGGAAACTCGTCGAATGGTACCAGCGGATCAACCTTAACTGTTGATTCCGATTTTACATTAAGTGATCTTAATGAAACGTCTATAACTGCATTAAATGTCTATAACTGCAACAAAATGTACTCGAAAAGGACGTTATTGGGGCGGCACTCCTTCAAAAATCCAAATCGAATAATAAACTGACAAAATCAGATAGAGACAGAATTTGTGATATTTTGATAACATATTTAAAAAAGTCGACCAAAATACTTTTAAGTATCTTGCTCAGAAAGTGGAAGAATTGTTCCCTAATGAAAAGCGTTCAACTTACTATATAAATCCCATAAGAAAATGTAATCCCTGCTAAGAAAAAACCTGAAAGAGCCCGAGGCAAACTCGTGGAAAAATATCGGAATCGTCTACATTTATTAAAGATGATTAATCAAACGGTGGCAGATGAAAAAAATGGATCCGCCAACGATGTAAATACTCCAGTATTAGACAAAAGTATTGGGGTTTTCTTAAAATTAGTTGGTAACAAAGGAGCAGCTAACTCGGTTTTCACTTTTTTTATAATGATAATGATAAAATAAAAATGTATTAAATATCCTTATCTGAAATACCTCGAAGTAATTTTTGAGAACTATACAAATATTACACAAAAGTAATTTTTATTATATACTGGGTGCTCATTATAAAACTTCATCTAGCAGGCTATGAATGTTTGGCAGAAAAGGAAGACATAATCAAAGTAAGTGGATTTTTGTCAACGATAGTACACAAAGAATAGGATAGTCCAAAATTCCCTATTTGTCGGCCGGTTTTTTTCTCGCAGGTGACGTAGCTAAATGACCACGTTACTTTGCTTTCAAAAAACTGTCACAATCAGCTGATCTGCAGTCTCCCTAATTGGTAGTAGTGGTAAAATATATTAAATTCAACTTCTAACACGCTAGTGGACCAAAAGTAGCACTTTAAGGCACTAGTGTTAAAAGTAAGCAACTTTTAACACTAGCGTTAAACGCAAATATATACTACTTTATTTTTTAAATAAAACTTCACTTTAACGAAGTGAAGAACATTTTAATACTTATTACTCTTTGCTAACATTAATATTTATAGAAAAATTGGAACAATTAGAAACATTAATTCCTTCCAGTCTCCTCACTGCTTTGCCACCTTTACCAATATTAGAAATAGTTGTAACAGCGACATTACCACTCGTAGCAGATGAAGATACGTGAACAGTAGACGATGGAAGAACATTTTAATACTTATTACTCTTTGCTAACATTTTTTTTACGACAACAATTTTTTATATGCAATCTCATACTGTTGTCGGGACTTCATTGGTAATAGGTGTCTCTTCTTGCAGCAGCATCGATTTGTTCCACAGCACTTTCTTCCATTCTTGCGACGAAATTGATACTGACAACTAAATATTATATGCACAAAGTTGTTATTTAATATTTGATGAGCTTTCAAACAACTTTTTTTTTCGTAACGAATAGAGCAACAATGGAGATGGAATTATTGAGGAATGAAGTAGGTTTGACTACAACTAACAAATACAAAGACCATTAAAAGTTTTAATGCGTTTGTATAAAAAACATTGTATGGCAAAGTGTTTTTAAGGAACATTTGCGAATTGCAGAACTCGCTTCGTACGTCCTGCAAACTTTCACATGCGTGCCTTAAAATTGCACTTTTAACACTTACGTCATAAATAGCTATAACCGACAAACTTTTATTGTGATCAGTGTTATTTTGTTAAAACCTATGTCAGCCTGTCATTAAGCTGCAATTTAATTTTCAAGGCTGAAAGCAGGTCCCAATATTTAAAAAAAATCACATTTTCTCTCCCTATCCTCCCGAAAAGCACAATAATTCTCAGTGTTGCCAGCACCTTCAATAGCTTGTTCGGCATTACTCTTGCATAATTGGAAAGCATAATTCACTTTTAGTAACTTCAAAGTGTCGGCCACACGAATAGAAAGGGCACGCATACGGTTTTAGTAAAAAGCTGATGCGGATGAAAATTTGATAGGCAAAATCCAGTTATGGCCTCCTGATCCAGCTATAGCTCAAGTTTCGTGGAATATTCTTTTTGATAGGTAAATGTAAAAAAGAAAAATTAGTCGATTTAATTTTTGTACGTAAAATCATCACAGGTTTATTGTGCCTTTCTAAGCGGATTGCGACAAGGTTTCATGTTTTCCACCTAATTAGGTGAGGGTTCAATGTGAGTATTACCCGAACTTCTCCTAATTTCGATTTGGTGGCCACCTGGATGATGGCACGAAGTGATGAAAACACTGGGCATTGACGGTGGGAGATTTTATTGTTTGACCCATTGTGGTTCATTTATATTTTAAATATAGTGCTTCCTGATTGAAAGTACGGGGTGTTCATTATAAAACTTCATCTAGCAGGCTATGAAATTTTGACAGAAAAGGATGACATAATCAGAATAAATGGACTTTTGTTTCTCCATCTTTTTCTTTTGGCATTTCACAGCCAACTAGATGAAGTTTTATAATGAACACCCCGTATTAGCTTTTATTAAAACATCTCCAGAACCCTCAGTACACCGTAGAAGGACTTTACGTCCTTTTCTTTGCATCTGAGACTCTAGGGAGAAGTCAACTGCACCATAGGTCAGTACCCTGAAGTTTGATAAACCCAAAATTGGATTAAAGTAGGTTGTTTCTACTGCAATAAAGCCACGACTAATTTTATTTTACTTCTATTAGGAGATATAATATAAATTCATCCTGTATTTTCTTTATACAGGGCGGTGACAATTTCGTTGTCCACTATTGGTATCTTGGAAACCGTAAGAGATACAAGATCAGTTAAATTAGAGAAAAGCTGCGCTTTGTTACCACCCAAAAAAGTTTTGTTAAAAACCCCCGGTATCATGATTCGTTCGTGAGTTAAAACAAAAAATGTAAAAAATACAATTTTTTTTAATGGAATAACTTTGGCATCGCTGTATGGAATTAAACGAAACTTGGTTATTTTATGTTATTAATTACTGCCAATCCAACGCCGCTTCTAGAAATTGTCTAGGCCGCCTAGCTTTTTAGTTACTAAAAAGCTAGGCGGACTAGACAGCCATCTTCGTTTTTTTTTCTTATGGCCGCGACATTGGAGTTTTGCCCCATTCGATAGATCAGAAAATTTCCTATTCGACCATATTGTTAAGAAAAATATTTGCTCAAAAAATAACTGGCTCCTAGTAAAGTTTTATAGTAATTAAGGTACCTAGAGCATTATAAGGATAATAACGCATGAGGTCGATAGTGCAGAAACCGAGGGCCTTTGGCCCGAGGGATATACTTCGACCGAACGCGTTATGTCTTATAATGCTCACGGTGTCTTCAAAGTTTAATATCCGACTTCTTGTACTTAAAAAATTTACTTTTATGTATTATGATTTGATATAAATTATGGGTGCCTATACCTGGTCGGGCATTTACCGTGGCAACACACAACAATGAATATTTTGATTTATAAATGCTTTACTTATCAAATTACTGTCAATTTAAATTCATAATCCCCAAGGGTGTTGGTTTTTTGTGGACTGCATTACTTTCCGTAAAATATACGGTTTCGTCGGAGAAATTAAAACATTGACAAGTGTCTTCAATGATATTTCAAATTCTGTCTCTTTGACAAGAAAACAATATAACTTATAGAAAAATTAACTTGTTAATTCAAAAACACCTTCCGTAGGTATATAAAATTATCCATGCAGCCGGCCTTGAAATGTCCCAGCATTTCGAAACTATCAGGAAACTAACCCGAAGTGAAGTGAGTTCTTCTGCTTAGTCGACTGGCAATGGGCAAAGTTTCTGAGCGGACCGCTTCGTCACACCATTCTTTATCCGTACAGACACAACACGGACGAGACCATCGCTTCCTGGGTAGACAGCTATTACACGACCCATAGGCCAATTCAACGGAGGCTTATGGTCTTCCATCAATAACACTAAATCATTAGGTTGAAGATTGCGTGTCTTCGTTCTCCATTTTCCCATTAGTAGCAAAGTATGAAGATATGAGTCACTCCATAGCTTCAAAAAACGTTACACGAGCTGCTGTGTTTGATGATATTTTTCCAATCTATTAGATGATTTGCCGGAAACATCATCTACAGGGGACGAAACTAAGTCAGTTCCAATAAGAATGTGACCTGGAGTGAGCACTTGTAGGTCGAAAGGATCACTGGACAACGGCAAAAGTGGTCGAGAGTTGAGGTTGGCCTCAATTTGGGTAGTAATTGTTGAAAATTGTTCGAGGTTTAATGTTGTGTTTCCAACTACCCTTTTTAAATGACTTTATAGCAGTTTCCCAAATACCTCCATGGTGCGGAAAACGAGCGGGAATGAAATGCCATTCAACACGATTTTCTAAAAAGAAATTTTTATATTCTTTGCTATTCGGAATGATAGATAAATCTTGATAAAATTTAAGTAAATTATTACTAACACCTACAAAATTTGTCGCATTTTCACTATATGTGTCGAGGTGGACTTCTGCGAGAGACAAATCTGTGAAAACCGCTCATAAAAATTGAACTACTTAAAACTGAAGTAACTTCCAGATGTACGGCCTTAGTAGATAGACATACGAATACACATAGATACATTTTTAGAATGTAATTTGAGCGGGATCGCAATTCTTTGACATTAAATGGGCCTGCCAAATCAATTCCCGTACACGTAAATGGCTTTGAAGGAGTAACTCGTTCTTTGGGTAAAGAGCCCATTTGTTGAGTTATAGTCAATGGTTTTACTTTAAAGCAAGTTAGGCAATGTCGTAAAGTACTACGAATCTCATGCCTCCCATTAATGATCCAAAACTCTTTTCTTATTTGGGATAATAAAAACTGAGTTGAAGCGTGTAAATATTTAGAATGAAAATACTTTATTAATAGACGAGAAAAGATATGTTTAGCGGGTAAAATGATAGGTAATTTATGATCATAGCTAATATCGGCATTCTTTAGTCTTCCACCCACACGCAACAGTTGATATTCATCGAGGAATGGATTCAAAGATATAAGTTTACTACCATTTGCAACACATCGTTCTGCACGCAAACATACAATTTCAGATGCAAAAACTTGATATTGAACTATTTTACAAAGACAAGTGACAGCATGATCCAATTCAATGCGAGTCAATGCTCCGATGAGTTTCTCTTTGTTAATAGTAGCATTGTTGGCAAAACGCATAATAAATGCCGTAACTCTTAATAATTTAGAATAATTGGAGTAACGATCAAAAATACCAAAATCTTCTAAAGTAATAAAAGATAATTTTATATTTACTTTCCTTAGCTCGGGTAAATCAGGAATATTTACACTTATATTGGGCGGCCACTTATCTTCATTTTGAATGAAAAAATGTGGTCCATTCCACCAAAGATCGCAAAATTTTAATTTTGAAGGGTCTAACCTTCGAGATACTACGTCAGCTGGATTATTGGCCGAATTCTTATAACGCCATGATTGACCTTCAGTTAATCGCTGAATTTCTGCGACTCTATTGGAAACAAAAGGTTTCCACTTGCTGGGTTCTGAATTTAACCAAGCAAGTACTATGATAGAGTCAGTCCAAAAAGTAGTAGATGTAACCTTAATTCGCAAAAGATGATTTATTTTGACCATTAATTGTGACAATAACTTAGCTCCACATAATTCAAGGTTGGGAAGACTTTGAGACTTTAAAGGTGCAAGTCTTGATTTGGAACATAATAAAGATGAATTTCTTAAACCTGAAGAATCTTCACATAAAACATAAATACAAGCGCCGTATGCCAAAGTAGATTGCATACAAAACGTCTCCAACATTCACAAATATCTGAAGGTAATTCAGAATTCCAATCGATTTTTAACTGCCAAATTCTCTATAAAATAAGTTTGGCTTGGACTATAGTTGGGCTAACGAGACCTAAAGGGTCAAATAATTGAGGAACTTCAGAGAGAATGACATGTTTAGTAAGTATTTATTTCGATAATTTTAACTGGAATTTGTGTGCAAAAATATCTAGATACGGATCCCAAATTATACCTAATGTTCTAGATTCCTTACTGCTCTTGATGTAGCAAGAAGCTTATTTCAAACTTAAATTTCTACCAGTCTCTTAGAGATAAAAAATGGATTTTTTCTACGATTTTAGCAAGAAGAATTGGTAATTTCTCTGGAATTATTGTGAAATATATGTAAATCATTCGACATCCATTTTTGTAAAAACAACCCAGATTGAGCTAAAATAGTAGAAATGTTTTCTTTGATTAAAGTTGCTTCTTCCAAGTTGTTAGCACCTGTAATAAGATCGTCCATGTAGAAGTCATCTTTAATAATGGTGCTACATACTGGATCAGAACATTCACATTTACGACCTATTTCATTCAGAACTCGGGTTGCTAGAAAACTAGAACTTTTCAAACCATACGTCACTGTGTTTAGAGAGTAATGAGAAATTTCATGATTTGGATCTTCACGCCAAACAATCCGCTGTAAATCACGATCATTTTTGTGAAAGTCAATCATGCGATACATTTTCTCTACATCTGCTGTCATAATGATAGCATACGTCCTCACCCTAACCACTATGTCAAACAGATCGTTTTGAACTTTAGGGCCTAGCTTTAGAACATCGTTTAAACTTAAACCAGTGGACGTTGTACATGAGGCATCGAAAACCCCACGAATATTCGTTGTGGAACTGTTTTCTTTAAAAACAGCATGGTGGGGAATATAATACTTCACTGATATGTCGTCAAGTTGTTCGAATAACAATTTTGTCATGTGACCCATTGATGTGTACTCACGCATAAATTCGTTGTACTGCTTTCGGATGTCAGGGGTTTTTAATAAACGATTCTCAACAAAACGTAGACGTTTTTTAGCAGTGAATGAAGAGTCGCCTAGTTTATTATAATTTTCTTTCAGGGGTAATCATACCGAGAATCGGCCAGTTGGATCTTGCACTGTTGAAGTGCGAAAATAATTTTCGCATTCCAGTTCTTCAGTCGAAAGTTTTGCGTGCGAATTTTGAATGTCCTCAATTTGCCAGAAATGTTCCAATTGTTCATTCAAATTATCATTTTCTGTACTTACAAAACATTTGTTGGAAGGGGCATTAGTTAAACTAAAACAAGTGTATTGCAAAGGACCAGCCAAGATCCAACCAAGTTTTGTATTTTGTAAAATAGGACCGCGAGGTCCTAGTTTTACTTGGCCAAACGTTAAAATATTGTAAAATATCTCACTGCCAAGCAAAATGTCGACAGGTTGCGAAGTAAAAAAACTGCTGTCAGCTAGTTTTAAATTATCTGGTATTTTCAAACATGAAGGATCGAAAGAATACTGAGGCAACATCGAAGTAATACGTTCAACTACTAAAAATTATAGATTTGACTTATATTCACCATCAGTAGATTTTATGTCCCTTTCAATTTGAAAATTTACGTAACAAGTATTTTCATTATTAATACCGGAAATTGGTATATTGACATCCTTATATGGTCAATTCAATTTTTTGAACATTTGGAAAGATACAAAATTGGATTGACTTGCTGAGTCTAGCAATGCACGACAAGAAATATAATTATATTGACTGTCGCGAATAAATAAATTAACTGTGGCAAGCAAAATTTGCACTTTATTCGATTGATTAATATTTGATGATAAGTTTATTGACGAGTTCTTATTACAAAGTGGCGAATCTTGGTCACAGGTGACGAGAGTATTAGAGGTGGTAGGTAAATTATCACCTGCATTATTAACAGGTGGCAGTGAGGGTGTAAGGTGAGGTGTATGTTCGTGTAAAGAAGTATAGTCTAACTACGTCATAAATCGTGACGTGTCAAAAATTTCCCTGCGATTTACCTTTAATTGCAACTTTATTTTTGGGTTATGTTTTTCTAAAGGATAATTTACATTCGTCGCATATTTAAGCTGGAGCTTCAGCGTGTTTGAATAACACTTTGATTAGAAAACAAGTTTCTTTTTCAAAAAAAAAAGAAGAACATTTGCCTTTTGTGCTAACTGTTTTATTAATAATTATAACGTTAAATGTTACTAAGCAACAAGTTGGAGAAATGTATTTGAAGTTAACAAGAAATTTGGAACAATTTACGTCCTCTGATCAGTAACAAAAATGTGTATTCCAAAATCCTCAATGTTTAGATTTATTATTAGATCTTGTTAGGTTTAATAATGTTTAATAAATACCTTCACAATAATTAAGGCTTTGCAGACCTCAAAGTAATAAATTATTATTCTCTAGAATATGGAATGTTAGGGCAAGACCGCCCTTATTCCTGTAAGCTTACTTGATAATTTTTCATACCAAAAAAACTTGTAGGCCTCAAAAAATCAACTTAAATTATGGAGTAATTCTAAATGTTATGCAGCAGTTCTTTATTTAGGAAGGATTTAATTTATTTAAGGTGATCTATGCAGTAAATAACAGCAAAAGCCTAAATTAGGTAACTTGTGTTCACATTCCACGTACAGAAAAGCCGTCCAATGGAATTTCTTTTTGACGTCTCGTTCACATCTGCGGCGGACATTAATAAAGGCTATGAGGAAATGTACAAAGTTATCTCCCTTGCGTCTAGAAATTGACTGATTCAATCCATCATTAAACGCTCTTTCATATTTATACTCTCACCGACACGCTGGAGTGGAGGGGCCGGGCCTCATCAAAAATGGTGCATTCTGTAGGATGGCTCAACTTGGCTGATGGATCTAAGGAAGGCGCAGATATTGTTGGTGAAAAAAAAAACTTGTTTTGATTGATGAATGCAGCATGCAGTTTCATTCGCCGTTCATCCATTCTCCAACCAATAGCGTCAATGCGGGTCAATCGGATACGTCATTTTCGATGCGCAGTAATCAAGGGCGCTTTACATTATCTCTTATGAAGAAAATCAATCCTTTAGTTCTGTACTATCCTACCCACGTGAGCAATTATTCAGGGCCGCAATTTCTCTTTCCTCTCTTTTCTATTGAAGTGGTTCTCGTGCTTGAATATCTCAATGGCTTCTGTGATTAGTTTATGAATGCTGCTGTTAATGTAAAATTATATCCACCTGGTTAAAAAAAATATCGTACTTTTAGAAAGAGAGCTCGCTCTGCTACTACTGACTTTTGTGTTTGTCCCAATTTGCAGTTCTTTTTGTGATCCCTTATTTCCTAATGCATCGAACCTTGTAAACTCCGGGTAATGATTAATGATCCCTCTGGTCTTTGGTGGATCTCAGGCTCCGTTGTTTTGTGCAAGTCGGTTTAAAAACAGATAGTACTCATGTCTTTGTAGATAAATCAGAGGTAAAAGGGGTCTTCCTGCATCTTTCTTTTTTGTAAAATAATCTATAAAATTTAAAATAAAGTTCTGTTCCCGTTCAGAAAATCGAGTTTTCATTTTAAACGATAATAAAACAATGTGTCAGACTGATAATGAATCAATGTTAGAGACAACAACTGTTGTCTCTGTCAATGTCAAAAATTTTTTTCGGCATTGTTAAGTGGCAGGTGGTACGCGACGTATATTTATGACGTAATGTTGCTATTTCATTCAATACACATGAGTTAGTGAGAATGGAAAAATTATGACGAAATTCCACAATATGGTTATTTAGACTTTATTATGTTTCTTATTGCAAATTTTACACCTTTTCGCCTTACAATTTTCTGCTAAATGACCAACTTCAAAACAATTAGTACATATACCAGCATTTTTTAACTCAGAGTAACGAGATTTTATAGGTAAAGCTAGTAAGACACGATACTTATACGTGAGATGATTATTCTTCCGACAGAAAGCACATTTAATGTTACTATATGACTTACCTGAAGGTGTATTTGTTTGAGACGGGTCTGCAAGATGTACGTGCAAATTAGTACTGCCCAATACCTTACCAGACCAGTGATTATCTGATCCTTTCGATGCTTTTAAATCTAAAGTTTCTAAAAGTTGACATTTATTCCGCAAAAAAATTTAAAAGATCATCTAATCGAGGTTGTTGAATTTTAGCAGTATTAATTTCCCATTCCTGTCTAGTTTGAGTGTCAAGTTTACTAGTAACTAAAAATATTAATGGCGTGTCCCATGAGTCTACAGGGTCGCCTAAGCTCTTCAGTGAACGAGTACTTCGCTGTAAAATTTCAATCACCTTTCTGAGCCCCACATGGGATTCTCGTGTAACAAAAGATATTTCAAATAAATTTTTCATATGATTATGTATTAACATTTTTTTATTTTCATATCGTTCTTTTAGTAACGCCAGAGCGACTTCATAGTTCTCATCAGTAAACTCTAATAAATGTAATAACTGGGCAGCTTCGCCTTTTAAATAAAATTAAAGGTGATAGAATTTTTGAGTTTTAATCCTCCCTTTCGTGAATGATGGAAACAAAGATACGATAAAATGAAATCCAACTTTCATATAAACCGGAGAATATAGGAATATTTATAACAGGTAGATTTGGTGAGACAGTACCTTATCAGTGTGACATAATTGCAAAGGTTGTGTATTCGCTGTCGTCAAAGGAAGTACTGAACATGCAAGCTCAATACTTGTGTGAGCCTTGGTCACAACTGTAAAATAAGAATCTTCAAAAATTTCTCGCTCGCTTTCCTGCGATGAATTTAATTCTTCAAGTTCGCTTTGAAGTTTTCAAGTTCATCCCAGATTTCTTCTATTTTGGTGATTTATTGACGTAACATTCCTCGGCGTATTACTAAATAATTTATACGCTCCGCAGGTGTATGTACTTTGGGATCTGAATTTAAATCAACCATATCCGTTGGAAATAAATAAAAGCTATATGAATGTTACCTTTTTGATATAGGTATCTAGTTGGAACCCCAAAATTAAATCGACTTCACGAAAAATTAAAGCAAACTGATCGCGATGCAAGTAAAATTATATAAACGAACCTCAAATTAAGGCTTCTTCGGTTCTCTTGGCTGTAACGCCTCGTCAGGTATATCGGGATACCGCCGCTTTGCGGAAACCCAAGATTCGAATCGGTCGGGTCCTTTGCTGTAGCTTCTCGATGAACTATCCGGCTCGAAGGACCAAAATGGTTTTTTGTGGACTGTATTATTTTCCGTAAAATATACGGTTTCGTCGGAGAAATTAAAACCTTGACAAGTGTCTCCAAAGATATTTCTAATTCTGTCTCTTTGACAAGAAAACAATATAACTTATAGAAAAATTAACTGGTTAATTCAAAAAACACCTTCCGTATGTATATAAAATTATCTAGTTGTTATTTTTTTGTTTATGCGCCCTAGTGCAATATTTTTAATATAAATGACTTTGATAGAAGTCAATTATTATGAAATAATAGACCGGTCGGACATTAATAGTATATTGTTTAACGAGTTACGAAAATAGCATTTTCGCTCGCAAGAGAACAGTTTACCAACCGAGGCGAAGCCGAGTTTTCAGTACAGTTGAAGGAAGTCGTTATTACTAATTTTTTTCGAAAATTTTTTTAGTAATCAATAGAATGGACCAAATAGAAAATTATAAATGGTGGAAAAACTTAAAAACATTTATAATAATATCAATTTTTCAATCAAACTATACAATGGAAGTTGACTTGAAGGTTATGCTAAAACACTGTCATGGGAATATAAATTGAAACGACATTTGTCACAAATATCAACAAGTGACATTTTTGAGAAACTCTGTATACTTGTAAATAATGTAGATTATCTTGAAAAATATGGTAAAATGCTCTACTTTAGAGTTTAGTCGTTTCTATTCCGAACTAACCTAATCAAACTCATATAAAAACATGCGGCCCGTCAGGCCCGCTTTGTTGTTAACTTGTTTTTGAACTAACCTGAACTAACCTGATCAAAGGAGAAACATAACTGAACTAACCTAACCAAAAGAAAACTAGAACTGAACTAACCTGATCTAACCTAAACTAACCTGATCAAAGAAAAAACATAACTGAACTAATCTAACCAAAGGAAAACTAGAACTGAACTAACCTGAATTAACCTAAAATAACCTTACCTAATCTAACTAAAAGAAAACTAGAACTGAACTAACCTGATCTAACCTAAACTAACCTGATCAAGGAAAAACTAAAACTAAAAACCTTTTCCTCTCTTCACCCCTCGACCACTCCGGAATCCGCCGCTAGGCATTTCGTCAGGTGGGGGGTGGGATTCTTTTGGTCCCAGATCTTTAGGGTACGTGAAGTCTGTTTCTCTTCCGCTCCTCAACTTCTTTATCCTTCATGATTTCTCTGAGCATACTGGTTATGCTATGCCAATTTTTTTCGTCCCCCAATAGATGTTCCGCAATGTTTTCCTTTGTAATCGTTTCACGACTGCCTGTTAATTTCACTTGCCTCCTAAGATCCGCATACTTTGGACATGCAAATATTGTATGTTCCGGGTCATCCACTTGGCCGCAATGCCAACATGCTTCGGTCTCTAATTTTTGAATTCTTTTCAAGTAGGTTGAAAAGATTCCATGGCCACATATGGCTTGTGAGATGTAATAATCTACACCTCCAAAACTTCTCGTTACCCATTTCTTGACATCCGGTATAAAAACCTTTGCCCAGCCATTGTAGGTCTCCCATCTTTCCTGCCATTTTCGATACAGGGATTCTCTAGCCGCATGTCGATATTCTCTTCCGTTTTTATATATTAAAGATCTTTCCTCGATCAGAAGATCCATCGGTGGCAGGTGCAATTACCTGCACAGCCTCCAAAGACACAGTTCTGTAAGCCGACGCGACTCCTATTCCTAACCTTCGGTTTTATCTTTCCAACTTCTTTAGATGAGCCTTATGGTTGCAGATGCATGTGCTCCCATACAGGCGCTGCATACAAAACGGCCGATATAACTGCGTACGCCAGTAGACGCCTTTTAGTTGATGAACATCCGCCATGTTTGGCACCAACCTCATACCGGGTGTCCAGCAGAACCCTGGACATTATAGGAGATTAACATGGGAAATCGGTTTTTATTTTTTTGCCGCTGTACGGTTGATTTGATTGAAAAACTTTTAAGAGTAAAGTTGTAGGGCTTAAGGTCAGCTATCATCCTGTAATTTTTTCAATACCTCAGATTTGGCTGTTTTTTTGGAAAAGCGCCTCGAAAAGTGCAAAAATTTGAATTTGGCGCGTCACCCCCACCATGCATGTCCAGTGTCGCCAACATAATAATTTCTTATGTCAGACTCAGAGCCGATTTTCCTTTCTTATTTGTTTTGAGGGATTATCATGTAGTAATTAACGTGATTATGCAGAGAAAATTAACTGAAAACCTGACGATAATGTTCTTAAAATATAGGTAAGTAAAAGTTACGTTTATAATTATCATAATTAGTAAAAGGAAAATCATTCCAATTTGTGTATGGCTGGTTGTCTAATTCATTTTAGTTTAGCAATACGACAACCACGATGACATGACAATTTGTCTCTTGTCACCAATTAAGGGTGTATTCGTTGTTGTTGTTGTTATTGAGATGAATTCATCTATCTCCAAATGTTTTACTTCAAAAGTGTCTATTTTGCAGTGCTGTGTGACGCGAGGCCCCATCCTGCATGCAAAAAAGTGCTGGACTCTTCTATGACAGACAAAATCTCATTGGAAAACCAAATACAGTGCGCCCCAAAATGCCAATCCACACATTGACAACTTCTCGACGTTGGTCTCGGTTGTCCTGCACTGTATGTGGATTTTAGAGAGTCCAAACTCATTCATTTTGTTGATTTGAGGGACCCATTAATCCAAATTAACATTCATTGGTGGAACAAATGTTTATAGCAAATAAGCAAGACCAGTAAGCAGATAGCGATGGATGTTTGATCTGCTAAGACCAGTTTCTTTCATGTTTTATCTATGTATCTGGAGACTATAGTGCCTGTGAAAAAAACTCTTTTCAGTGACAACAAATCTTGCCAAACTGGCCACAAACAACTTGAAAAACTGGCCAAAAATTGGTTTCATTCCAATCGATTGCTGCTGAATATGGGCAAGACACAAAGGATGGTGTTTGCATTGAGGGAGATTGGAACCGTAAATGACCACGTATCCCAGGTTAAATTTCTTGGGGTTCTTGTGGATGAGAGCGCCAAGTGGGATTTACACACTGATAACTTGGCTTCAAGACTCAATACAAGTTTGTACCTGCTACGTCACCTTTCAGATAGGATATCTCGTACGGTACTTAGATCGGCTTACTTTGCATATTTTCATGCATGGCTCTGTTATGCTGTAGTTGTTTGGGGCCACGCCTTGGGAGCTAAGCGTTTGTTCGGGCTTCAGCGAAGAGCGGTCAGATTGTTGCTGGTTGATTGTGGGCTACAGGGATGACTGCAGAGCGCACTTCAGAGAGCTAGGCATACTAACCCTGCCCTCCATGTTTATACTGGAGAATTTGCTGTTTGTGAAAAATAACATGTATCTGTTTTCTGCTCACGAGGACATGCATGCTTACCTTACTAGGGGCCGAAAAAATTTAATAACCTCATATTGTCGTTTGGGAAGGTGTCAGAATGGTCCTGGCTACTGGGCGGTAAAATATTTCAACTGCCCATAAAAATTAAAGCGTTGACAGTGGATAGTTTCCGAAAGGAAATTAAGCAAATTTTAATGGTAAATGTTTTTTATTGTGATGAAGAGGATTTTAAGTATTTTAATCAAAATTATTAATTTTTTTTTCTTATGGTTGGTTGTTATCTTGGGTTCTGGTCCTTTTGTCTGATTAAAATAAGTTACAGCGGGTGCTTCTAACTTCTTTGTTTAATAACGTTTCGACACAAATTGGTGCCTTCATCAGATTACTACAACACATGGAATACTTAATTTAAAGTTATAAGAGATCTTTAAACTAAGTATTCCATTATTCCAATTTTGGTACTTGTTGCATCCACTTTTTCACACACAATTTCCCCGAAATAAAAATGTAATGTATACAGAAACCTTGTATTTATTGATATTAAAAGTAAGGAAATTAGGAACCATTTTATTGATACAGTGTAAAATTTTATTTTTATTATTTATTATTTAAATGTTTCATTAGTTATGAATTTTGAGGAGAGAAAACTTGTTTTAAAACAATACTGGGCTGGTAATTCCTTTGCTCAAATTCGAGACAACATTGCTGCATTGTTTCCTGAACAATCAATACCAGCATGCAGTTCACTTCAGGCGCTGGTTGCTCGTTTTGAGAAAACTAAGCGTATTAACCCGATATGTTCCTGTGAGCGAAAGCGACGACTTCAAGCTGGTGCGGCTCCAGAGGATGAAAATGTGGCAAAACTTGTTGTTCTTGCTACAGTAAACGATGATCCTTCCAAGAGTATTCGACAGATTGGCCAAGAAACTGGACTTAGTAGATCGACCATCCATAATTATCTGCAAAAAAAAGGTTTTGAAAGCTACAAACAAAAGAACCATCAACACCTCTTACCGACCCACCTTTCCCCCCCCAATGGAGTTTTGTGAAATCCTGACCGAAAAAATTATTGCAGCCCCAACATTTGTTAGAAACATTTGTTTCACGAATGAATGCTAATTTGGATTGACTGGCTCTTCAAATCAACAAAATGATCGGATTTGGGCACTCCAAAACCCACATATAGTGCATGACAATCGGGACCAACGTCGAGCAACTGTAACGTGTGGATCGGCATTTTGGGGCGCCATGTTATATGTCCATTTTTCATTGATTGCAGTTTGAACGCCAACAAATATGGCAATATGCTTCGCAATGACATTTTGCCTGCTGTAGAAGCCATCCAGCCATTAGAACGGGTTTTTTACATGCAAGATGGGGCGTCGTGTCACACTGCGCTGCAAAATAGACGTTTTTTAAACGAAACATATGGTGATAGGTGGATCGGAAAGTTTGGAGCAATTAATTGGCCACCTCGCTCCCGGATTTGAATCCCTGTGATTTTTTTGTTTGGGGATTCATTCGAGATCGTCTCTACCAGAGAAATAAACAATATGCGAATGTTCAAGAGTTGAAACTTGCCATTCAAGAAATTTGTAGTCAAGTCACGGTGGTGATGTTGGACAATACATGTCGCAATTTTGAACAGAGGCTTGCATATTGTACCTCTGCAGAAGATGATCAATTTGAACAATTTCTCTGATGTGCCACATCTAGTCCTGTATTTTATTTATTCGTTTATTGTTCTTGTTTACCTCTGTGTTTGATGTTAAACACATCGGTGGTTATTCACTTTCTTTGTAGTATGTAATTAAATGGTTCTTTTAAGAGCTGCTAATCCGTATTTTCTTTTCGCCAATTCCACGATAACTCATTTGTAGAGTACAATCACATTTCAAGCTTGGTTTTTGTTTTGCCCAACAAATGTATCCATCCAACTCGCGGTCCTTAATAATTCTTAACATTAACCTATAGCTTTTAGCTTTACCAATGACAAAGACAAGAGACATATCGTCGATCCGTTGTCTGTTGCTAATCTAAAATTAATTACACAACCAGCCATACACAAATTGGAATGAATTTCCTTTTACTACTTATGATAATAATAAACGTAACTTTTACTTACCGCATGATTTAAGAACATTATCGTTAGGTTTTCGGTTAATTTTCACTGCATAATCACGTTAATTACTACATGATGTCCCTCAGAATAAATAAGAAAGGAAAATCTGCTCTGACTCTGACATAAGAAATTTTTATGTTGGCGACACTGCACATGCATGGCGGGGGTGACGCGCCAAATTCAAATTTTTGCACTTTTCGAGGCTTTTTTCCAAAAAACAGCCAAAACTGTGGTATTGAAAAAATTACAGGATGATAACTGACCATAAACTCTACAACTTTACTCTTAAAAGTTTTTCAATCAAATCAACCGTACAGGCGCAAAAAAATAAAAACCGATTTCCCATGTTAATCTCCTATGTCCAGGGTTCTGCTGGATCTTGCGGTTTGCCTTTTGACAGATTTGATCCATGTGTGAAGACATTCTGAGGTTTCGGTCTAAGTATACACCTAGATATCTGATTATACTTTGGCTAGCGATATATTCGGAACCCAGTTTGATTTCCATTGTCGGTATTTTCCTCCTTCCCGCCAGTAAAACCATTTCTGTTTTTTGTTTGGCCACTGCAAGTCCCATGTGCTCCAAAGTGTATATGACAGTCTTTATCGCATAAGTAGCCGTATCTTCAAGCGCCTGTTTTGTTTTGGCTCTTATAACAATTGCCAGGTCATCGGCATACGCGATGAGATTTACTCCTTTTTCTACGTTAATCCGGAGGACTCCATCGTAAAAGACATTCCACAATATTGGCCCTAAGACGGAACCCTGGGGGACGTCGCAAGACACTTGGTAAGTACTTCCGTTTCCTGAGATTATTTTCTTATCAGTGAGGTAGGACTGCACGAGCTGCACAATATAATGGCTTATGCCCTTTGCCTTCAGAGAGTTCCGAGAGACGATTCCATCCCACGGAGCGCTGTTAAAAGCGTTCTGTATGTGTTGAAGTACCATGGTACAAAAGTCCTGATTTTTGACAGCTTTGGTTTTTATTTTCTCCGCTATACTCTTGACCCTCTGTAGTGCATCCAATGTAGATTTACCTTTTCTAAAACCGTACTGGTCGTCGAAAATCGGGTTGTTTTCATTTAGTTCTCGTTGTAAGCGCTCTCCAATCAGACGTTCAAAAAGTTTCCCTGCAGTGTTAATCAAGCATATTGGCCTGTAAGAGATTACATCATTTGGTGCTTTCTTCGGTTTTTCAATTAACACAAGCTTGGGTATTTTCCAGCATGAAGGAAAGTGACCGCTCTTTAGGTACGTATTAAACATATCCAGAAAGATGCCGCGGTGCAGTTTAGCACAATTTATCAACATTTCCGGGGTGATTTTATCCGGTCCTGGAGTCTTTTTTCTTTTTATCATCGACAGCGCAAGATTTAACTCTTGCGCCTTGAACTCGTCCGCATTCTTTCAGGCCTGTACTTAATCGGGCCATACTATTCTCTGTCTTATTGGAAAGAGCTTGACAATTGCTCTCCTGATCGTTTCGTCACATTGTTGTTGTCGCTTTCCCAGTTTCAGTCTTTTTGTAACAATCTGGTACGCCTTGCCCCAAACATTTTCCTCCAATTCAGTACAAAGATCCTTCCATTTCTCAAGTTTGCTTTTATGAATCTCCTGTTTAAGATCCTGTTTTGCCTTTTTGTACGAAGCTTCCATTTCGTTCCGCTCGGCTTGTCCCGGATTTTTCGCCTTTAAACGCGTTAGCTTTCTTCTGACATAAATGTACTTTTTTCTTTTTTCCATTATTTCCTTGTTCCACCAGTACACTCCTGGACGATTAAATGCAGGGTTTTTTGGATTAAAAAAATGCTTATTGCCTAGGTTTCCTATTTCGCCCATTATGTTCTCGGCTGTAGGTTGCATTGTCGCTAGAAACAAGTTCGGGATATCCCTGTTAAAAGCCTCCATCGCCTTTGCGGACACTTTCCAGCTTCCGTGGTCTGATTCTCGTTTCCGTTCATTCCTTGCGGATGCATAGATCTCGAAGCTAATAGTGCGATGATCGCTGAGATTTTCCATTTCTGTCTCCACTTTCCACTTTGCTATCCGGCTGGCTAATCGCTCGGTTGACACTGTCAAATCTATTATTGATGTGCCATTTGGTCCAGCGAAAGTAGGCTCGTTTCCACTGTTTAAAACCGTTAAGCGATTCGAGGATATCCAACCTTCCAGCGAGGCATTACGCCTCCTGTTGGTAACTTGAGACCCGACTACGGGTGTTTTCGCATTTAAATCCCCACCCATTATTACTTCCTTTTTGCAGAATTTTATTTGGTCTGTAGTATTTTCTAAAAGTTGTTCGAAATCTTCCTGCGAGCCGTAGGAGAGAGAAGTAACATGAGCAGATGACCAAGTCCCTCAATTCTACACACACACAAAACCTTTTCCTCTAAAACTACTTGTTACATAAAAGTCAGTATATACATTAATGAAGCTATCACAGTTGAGACCACAATATTCTTTGGTATTCGTCTTTAAATTTGGTTCACAGCCAATTAGTAAATCTACCTTCTCTTCAATAATTGTTTTTTGTCATTATGTCATGTGCCGCCTTACACCGGTTAAAGTTTAATTGCATAACTCTTATTTCTTTTTCTACTTTTACTTCTTTATTATGGGTTTTAGTCGCCATTTTAGGAGCAGGATTCTAACGGATTATTTCGTTACTTAGGGTTTCCTTCCTCTGTACCCGGAAATTTATTTTTTTTTCGGGCTAATGACAGTGCTCGCTTGAATGCCTCGCATTTTCCGCTACCAATGACATGCCCTTTTTTCTTGCATATCGGACAAGACTCTTCATTTTCGGATTTGTTTCTTTCATGACCGCTCATTTTACACTTATAGCAAAGTGAAGTTCGGTCCGGTCCATTGCATGTTTGCGATGTGTGGTCATAAGACCAGCACTTATAGCATCTACCTACATTTATCCTTTTTTCTGCTGTACATCTGACTAGCTCTATTTTTAGAGGTTGTGCTAACCTGAACCAACATAAAATAACCTTAGCTAAACTAACCAAAAGATTTCTCATAAAAAAACAAAGCGGCCCGTTAGGGCCGCTTTTCTCTTTATAGCAACGTAGGTCTGTATGGCCAAAGTGGCCCTAACAGGCCGCGTTGTCGCTAATTAAACTGATCAGGAAAAAAATGTAACTTTTACCATATTTTTCAAAATAGTCTACATTATTTACAAGGTTACTACTGAAAACTAGAACTGAACTAACCTGATCTAACCTAAACTAACCTGATCAAAGGAAAAACATAACTGAACTAACCTAACCAAAGGAAAACTAGAACTGAACTAACCTGAACCAACCTAAAATAACCTTAGCTAACCTAACCAAAAGATTTCTCATAGAAAAACAAAGCGGCCCGTTAGGACCGCTTTTCCCTTTATAGCAACGTAGGTCTGTATGGCCAAAGCGGCCCTAACGGGCCGCGTTGTCGTTAATTACACTGATCAGGAAAAAAAATTAACTTTTACCATATTTTTCAAAATAGTCTACATTATTTACAAGGTTACTCAGAGTTTTTCACCAATGTCACTTGTTGACATTTGTGACAAATGTCGTTTAAATGTATATCCCCATGACAGTGTTTAGCTTGTTTCAGGTAAGCGAGCTTTATTATTATGTTTAATCTAAAAAAGATATTATTATAAATGTTTTTAAGTTCTACCACCACCTATAATTTTCCATTTTGTCCATTTTAATAATTCCTAAAGAAAATGTTCGAAAAAAATGAGTAATAACGATTTCCCTCAAGTGTACCAGAGCCATGCTTTTTGACGAGTAAAATACTATACTTTTCCTTCGACCATGCTAACATTAAGTTTTCATTAACTTTAAAAACAATCTTTATAGAGCATTTCTTTCAAAAGATAAGGCGCGTCATTTTCAACATGACACCTTGACTGTCAATGAGTTCAGTTTGATCAAATTTCAACACTTTGATTCACTTTTCTGAGGCCCGGGCAGGCAAAATATACATGTTTTTGTATGATATCACCATTTTCCATGGTGGTTTATAAGATTAGACCAGTTAAATAGCATTTAATTGGCGACCTACAGGCGAAATTAGAACAACTTACTTTCGTCACTAGAGACGAAAGTTAACGTTATGAGATTTTCTCTCACTAGAGACGAAAGTTACGTTTTCGGCTAGGGCAAGGTATGACGAAAGTTGTTTATTTTTTCGTGGTCGTAGAAAAAATATTTTTCATTTCATCGAGTATGCTTTAGACGAATAATATCAGTTTGCAGTATGGTTTGACAATTTATAGTTTACTGTCTACAAAATATGCAAAATTTGAATAAATTCTATTGAAAAACTAAACTTAATTAGAAAAGAGAGTGGAGTTCATTTTCTTAGATAAGTATGTAAGTACATAACTACAAAAATTCATCAAATTATTATCATTTAACAGTTAAATTAGAGCTAAAAGGCGCAATTACTTCATGAATTGTTCAAAATGGCCACCATTGTTTCTTATACATAAGTCAACTCTTTTGGTGATTTTATCAACAGGTCTTCTGATGGTCTGGCCCTCTATGGAGCGAAATGAATTTTCAATTTTAAGTTGCAAATGTTCCACTTTGTCAGTTGATGTTTAATACACAAAGTCCTTGATTGTTCTCCACAAAAAATTATCTAATGGAGTCGATGATGGCGATCGTGGCGGCAATTCGGAAAACGGATATGCAGATATTCTCTTACAATCCTGGCAGTGGGAGCAGGTGCTCCGTCTAGTTGTAACCACTCTAAGTTTTGAATGGTCTGTAGAGGCATTTCATCAAACATATTTTCCAAGTCATTGTTTAAAAAATTTAAATACCCCGCACCATTTAAGCTGCCGTTAATAAAAAAGGTCCTACAAGTTGATTGTCTAATATTCCAGCCCAGACATTTAACGAATATTTTATTTGGGGTTATAACTTCTCGTATTAAATGAGGCTTTTCTTTTGCGTGGTAATGAATTTTTCTTGTTGAACATACCGGAATTTGTAAATAACAACTCAACTGTTCAAAGTATTTTTCTTGAAAAATGAGCATCTAGTTGCAGTTTTGCCTGAAACCAATTACAAAACTGTAATCTTCTTTCAGCATCACCAGGATGTAATTGTGGTATAGCTTAAAACTTATAATCGGGATACTGTTGCTTATTTAGAATTTTCTGTACATAAAAATCACTAATTCCGCATTCCTGGCTTATTCTACGACTTGATGTTGACCCCTGTTGGACCTCGAGTTGCCCTGAAACTACCAACACTAAGTTCCTTCAAATTCTACCAAATGTGGTTCTGTCCGGTTACCGCCTCTCTGGAAACAAAAGTGCGTAATTTTCTAATGCCAGCACTGAGTTTCTATTATTTCGAATGTACATATTGTACATATCCTGCTTTTCTTCGTCTGTATACATTCTGCAGGGTTTAACTATAAAACTCACAATTTGAAGTAAATAATCATGATATGTCATTTACAATCAGTTGATATTATTCGTCAAAAGCATATTTTAAAACTTCGCTAGGAGCCTGTTATTTATTGAACAAATAATTTTCTTAACAATATGGTCGATTAGGAAATTTTCTGATTTATCGATTGGGGCAAAAATCCAATATGGCGGCCATAAGGAAAAATGAAATTGGTTGTCGTTACTACAAATCTAGGCTGCCTAGAAAATTTCTGGAAGTGGCGTTGGATTGGCAGTAATTAATAACGTAAAATTACAAAGTTGCGCTTAATTCCATACAGCGATGCCAAAAGTTATTCCATTAAAAAAAATGTATTTTTTACATTTTTTATTTTAACTCACGAACGAATCAAGGTACCGGGGGTTTTTTAACAAAATTTTATAGGTAATAACATACAGCAGTTTTTCTCTAATTAACCGATCTTGTATCTCTTATGGCTTCCAAGACACCAATAGTGGGCAACGAAATTGTCACCACCCTGTATATTGTCGACGTTTCGACTTCTATGAGGTCATCCCCTGGACACTACAATTGGTAATACAAGTTACACGTCACTAAATAGAGGGTGACTGAAAAGATAAAATTACAATAAGATAAAACAATAAATAAGTATTTTGATTTAGAAGAACACCACAGATTAAAATAAATATATAAGGAATTTTGCTTACATTTTACAATTCTCGTTACTTACCGCGTTAATCATGACTATGATTTATGCCTTGATGTTTTGTGTGATGTATTGTTGAGTTTATGCCTGTTGATGAGCCCTTTACTAGGCCCACATATAAATAGGTATAAGTTTAGAAATTAGCCAGTCTTTTGTAACGTTAGCAGTAAGACACTTGTATCCCTTATAAGTAGTTTTTCGTTGTTTTGTTTTAAAAACGGTCGTCGCGGTCTTAAACTTAATTGGCGCAGCCGGTAGGATACCTTCACTGACCCCTTATCAGTCTATCGAAAGACCGTCGCGATCAGGCAGACTTCAGTCTCTCAGAAGCAAAAGAAAGAAAAACCAAACTCTGGATAATCCTAGAAGGATCCATCGAGGAAATCTTGGGATCTAAGGAGAAGAACCGCAAAGCCGTTCACGACAGTGACCCCTGCAAGTCGATATTGGTCCTCATCGACGTCTTCGATCCAAAAGGAGCATGCTGTCTTATTTAATACTGTAAATCATTTTTAATACAAAAATTATTACACGTTTTGGGACTCATTAAAGCATTAAATGATTAGTGATGGATCTCCTATTAAAAGAATAAATACAAATTTTGGGAGTTTCGAAAGCGATTCTGAAAATACCAAAACAAAAATGTCTATTTTAACACTTTCTTATAAAGGCATTCAAACTAAATTTAACTTCCCAAAATGTATGGTACCCGAATATCATGGGGGCTCCAAAGAATTATTTTATTTTTTTGCAAAAAGCTGAAGAATTTAGTACAAGATTTACGTTTTCAGATACTACTATAAGTCGATATTTCTTTGAATATGTAAAATCTCACATTGCAAGTATCAACCTAACCGTAGTTCAAGTAAAACTTCAAATATTCGACGAACAAGCTAGCTGCACGTTTATCGCAGGTTTACGTGAACCCTATTACAATTATAATTGAATGAGATTGTGTCCCAGAATCAAATTACGATGTAGGGAAAATCGGCGGAATTGAAACCAGGCAGCAAAACATGCAACTACCTCTCCGTCAATGTTTCGTCTAATTAAGCATTAAACTTCATCAGGACTCGAGATATTATCGTAAAATGGTTTATTCAATATTGTAGTGGCCTATTCAATATTAAGTATTACGGATTTTCAATGTTTTTTTAAATTCACAAGAAAGAGGGCATCAAATTAAGTAGTTTTATGGAAAAAAAATTGCGGATGAACGATATTTGTTCTAAAAAACAAGTTAATGTTGTTGCGAACTCAGGGTTCAATAATTGCAGTGTAGCGATTTAACACGAAAAACACTATTTATTTATCCCACAAATACACACAAGTACAATTCGACTACTAAATAGCTCACTACTTAACACTTTATAGCCTTCTATTATCGTTTGGTACTTTAGCTTACCTATATCTCGATTAAAATAAGACTACTACTAACCGCGCGCGCTATTCGCCTGTTATACAAACTCCTAAAAATACAGAAAAACCTAGAACGTTCTTGATAAGAATTTTTGAATATTCTCATTCCCTTGGCGGGGAAGAAGCCAATTCGTCACTACCTTGGCCCAGTCTATTCCCGAAATCCGAATATCTTGATTTATCGCTCATTTTTATAAGTTGGACGCCAAGTTATTTATTAACAACAAAGGTCAAATAACTAAAACCCTATCCTATCCGAACGCCCTGAAATTGAAATTAAAAAATAACAACTCTTCAGGTATGAATAACACATAAGAATAACACTCCGCAAATTTTTACTAGCCCTTTCAATCCGCAAATGCTCAACAAAAGTAATTCAAATAGTAAGAACCATCAAACAGAGGCCTTAACTAAAACGAAATTAAAATTACTTATCGTCAAAAATGAGCAACTTAAAAATTAACAAGATAAAACCCTAAATATGGGGTAAACCTCTGATACGTTTGCTCATTTTATACAACACATTTATCTTACCCACTCTAGATATTCGCGCAAACTCCCAACGCGGTCGCGGCGCGATTAAATGTTTTTGCTGTCCGAAATTAGCTTTCTTTTCTGCTGAGTAGTGCACGTCTTGTCGATCTTCGTTAACATCAAATGTGCAGGCTTGTTGTTAAAAAATGTGAGGGTGCTGTAAAACCGGCTGTTTGTGCATTTGCCGAGTCACCCTAGCAGTAGGGGATACTACCAGGCAGTCTTCTCGAGGCGTCTCCTAAAGGTACGGGCTCGTCGCTAACAAATGTGAGGGTACCTGCTGTTTGTGAGTTCGCCAAATGTGGGGGCGCTTGCTCAGAAAATGTGCGAGCACGTATAGCTCACTCGCCGAAGTTTACAACTGCGGGGACTCTTCGGTTCGTCGGTCTCAAGTTATCAAAAATCTGAAGGCAACTCGACTTCTTCAGGTGTGGAGCCCCTTCGATGTCACTAGCTTGACTTGTCCAGGTGTTTGGGCACAAAGAAATTTAAAAGCCCCGAATAAACGAGTACTCGTTTGTAAGGGTGTTTCGTCTTCTCCTCTGCCTTTTTCTGTGACACTCCACTCGAATTTTTCGAATTAAATTCACTATTCCGGAGAAACGGTTACGCACTTCTTAGATAGACAATACTTATAAGCCTAACTTATTTCTTTTTCTGGGCTGACTGCTCAAAACACCCCATTTTCACTATTTCAATAGCAGATTAAAACCACAATAATAACTATCGTTGTAAAAATTTCTACTTGACTCATTGGAAAAGGTCTAGCGAAAGATTGAACATCGGCACCTCTTTGACAAAAACGTAAGGTTTTTGACTAGGAAAAACCACTCTGTTTCATGACAGGGCCACCAACCACACGCGTTGCCCGGCCTCCAGCGCGGCCTCGCTGCGAATCTTAACATTGCCCTCCTCCTAAGGCTGTTCGTCCCGAACAGATAGGGTTCCATGGTATTGTGCTAATCGATCCAGATGAACAACCTTCATCTTTGACTTGGGGGTTCGCTGGATCCTATACACCACGTCATTAATCTTCTTTATAATTGTATAAGGTCCTTCCCAATTTTGGCTGTTTTGGGCAACTTCTCCACCTTTTGCCGCGGATTGTACAGCCACACCAAATCATCATCCGGGAAGCCGCGGGTGTTAGCTAGTAAGTCATATCTTGCTTTGGCTCGATCACTGGAAATCCGCAGTTTATACCTGACTTGTTCATGAACATTGTTAAGCCTCTCCTTGAGCTCCTCACAAAATTCTCAGAGTTCAGCGACTCTTTTTCTGGTGTTCCATATATTATCATCACTTTCGCCGGGGTATAACCAGTGGTTTCATGCGTAGAGCCTCGATATGCCATCAATGTGAGAGATAGATGTTGGTGCCAATCACGTTGATGATCTGCCACCATTTTAGACAGGTAATGTTCCATGGTCCGATTAAATCTCTCTACCATCCCATCCGAATGTGGATGCAAAGGAGTTGTCCTGGTCTTGCGAATTCCGAGAAGTTCCATGACCTTCTGGAAAACAGCCGATTCAAAATTTGGGCCCTGATCAGAATGAAGTTCGAGAGGGACTCCAAACCTGCAGAACATTTCATTTACTAGCACCGTTGCCACAGTCGTTGCTTCTTGATTAGGCAGGGCGTATGCTTCAGGCCATTTAGTGAAGTAATCCATGGCGACCAAGATGTATTTATTGCCCGACTCAGTCCGAGGAAACGGTCCCGCGACATCAATTGCTACCCTCTCGAATGGAGCACCTACAGTGTACTGCACTATCCGGCCGCGTGATCTTGTTCGAGGTCCTTTTGTGGCACAACAAACTTCGCACTTGCGGGACCAAGATTCGACGTCTTCATGATAATTCACCCAGTAGAACCGCTCTTTAATTTTAGCCAAGGTTTTATTGACCCCAAAATGACCTCCACTGGTTCCATCGTGCATTTCCTGTAGGACGTCCGATTTTCTGCTACCAGGAACCACCAACTGACTGACTATGGACTTGCCATCCGGACTCTCCCACGCTCTCTTCAGTAATCCATTTTCTATTCTAAGAGAGTGCCACTGGGCCCAGAGCGCCTTCAGGTTTGGACTTTTACCAGCAATTTCTTACCATTCTGGTCTCTTGTCGTCAGTCTTTGCAGAGAGGATGGGTCCAATATCTGTATCATTCATTTGTTCTTCTCGAAGGGTCTGTGTGGTCCAGCCATCGTTTATTTCCACCGACGTTCTCCGTACACAAGGAAGTCCCTCACGCTGCTCAGTTCTTTGACAATGCCGACAATCTTCTTTACAAGGCCGTCTAGACAATGCGTCGGCATTTTCGTGAGACCTTCCTGGACGATGTTCAATTTGGAAATCGGACTGCTGCAGGCGCTCTATCCATCTGGCTATTTGGCCTTCAGAGTTTTTCATCTGTAATAACCATTTCAAAGCTCCATGGTCAGTTCTAATCAGGAACCTTTTTCCATATAAGTAGCGATGGTAATGTTCGACTGCTTTAACGATGGCCAATAGCTCTTTTCTAGTGACACAATAATTTCTTTCTGGCTTACTTAAAGTCTTACTGTAGTACTCAATGACCTTCTCTTGCCCGTTTTGCCTTTGAGAGAGTACTGCACCTAGACCACAGTTTCCAATTTCCCTTCCGAAATTACAAATTTAATAAAACTCAAAAATAATATTCGCAAAAGGTGGTAGAATTTCAAACGGGAAGTAGACAGATTGCGTTTCAATGCAATAACGGTGACTATCCGCGAAAAAATAAAGTTGTACAGAAATGATTGTTGGACGCGAAATTTAAATGGTTTGACAGTTAAAGACAATTAGCTGTGGACAATGGCACGAAAACTTCGCAGAAAATACGAGAAACTCCCTACTATTTTATACAACGGTGGGGAGTTCTTCAGAAATGAAGAAAAAGTCGCGGCATTTGCGAACTTTTTAAATACCAGTGCATGCGGAAACCCAAGACTCTACCCAAGACCCGATAGATATAAGGGAAACAGCTCGAAGAACTGTCGAAAATGCTTATCCCATTCCCCACACATATACCAGTCTCTTCTCGTACACCTACCGAAATACGTCGATGCCTCCGGAGATTTCCCAACAATAAAGCCCCCGGCCCCGACGGTATCACGTATCCTCTCTTGAAAAATCTGCCTAAAAAAGCTATTGTGCAAATTACGCACATAGCCAACGCAATAATAAGTCTTCAATATTTTCCACCGATGTGGAAAAAAGCCGTAATTATAGTAATTCCCAAACCAGACAACAAAATATCGTCCTATATCCTTTTAAACATGCTCGCTAAATTGGTTGAAAAGCTGATCTTATCACGACTAAATAAAATTGTTGAAGATAGAAATATCCTTCCTTCCGAGCAATTTGGCTTTCGCTCAGGCCACAATACGACCCTTCTTGCAGCAAGGGTAGTCAACGACATATTCTCAGCTTATAACCGTCATATGAACACGGCAGCCCTTCTGCTGGACACGGAAAGGGCATTTGACACTGTCTGGCACCCTGGTTTGATTTAAAAGCTATCAGTGGTCTTTAATGTAGCTCTGTATTTTGTGTCACTACTCAACTCATACATAACCAACCGCTCTTTTCAAGAACAGATTGAACAATCTTTGTCACAGCCACATTCTCTTTCTACGGGAGTACCACAGAGCACTGTAGTTTCCCCCTATTATACTCATTGTATCTCTCGGATATCCCCAAATCTCCAAATACAAAATTAGCTCTATATGCGGACGGCACCATTGTTTACAACCACAGCTTTTACGCCCAAGGGGCTAAACAGAGATTTGCACACCATCTTACGTTTGTTCTTCCGTACTTCCAGAAATGGAAACTGAGAGTTAATCCAACTAAAACCGAGCTAGCTGTGTTCACAAAAAAGTTTACCAACCACCGTATAATAACTCCTCTACTTATAAAAGGAACCCCAATCCAACAACACCAAAAGGTGAAATACCTGGGAATTATTCTTGATGAACGTCTCTCCTTCAGAGATCACGTGACGCATACTATACAGAAAACCTTTGCCGGGCGACAGAAACTGTACCCGCTTATTAAACCAAATTCCCCTATGAGCCCTGCAAATAAATTAATAATTTACAAATTACTTATAAAACCGACAATGTTATATGGCGCTCCAGTATGGTGCATAATTTCCGACACTCGAAGAAAACGACTGCAGGTACTTCAAAACAGATTTTCAGAGGCGTTTTGTCAGCTAGTAGATACACCCGTACACAAGACCTTCATGACATGACCGGGACCGGATAAGTATCAAATTTCAGGCTCTGCTGTAACTAGAGAAATGACGCGTTTGCGTTTCGATCCCGAAAACCACATTAAGCATGGCCCAGCCTATAAAGGCCTACCTGTGTTTTTTGAACCATGGAGGCCTCCATGATGACACTCACCATCATTTGTTACCTCAGAACTACAGCATCTGCTATGGCTACACTACATGCTCTCTAGTTAGTGTGATGTTATCCATAAAGTGCCAGCCATAAAATTTCCGAACATGTCCGAAGCGATAGTACGGTCTCCTATGTTTCACAATTTTATCGTGATAGGGGCTAGGCGTTTATAATGTCGTACGGATGGTAACAATTGGAATGTTAACGGATTTGCCTCTAAATTATTCACCGATTACAACAATAAATATTCAAATGCAGTATATACGACACCTACTTGAATTTTAATACACCTACTTAATCAAGATAAATTTGACTTAAGAAGATGTACACAAAAATAAAGTGTCATCCAAGGGTTAGTTATAGTTAAACTTTAAACTGGTCACCACAAATGACCATAAGGTGATCAGGTGATCCCAAAAAGTGTAATATTTACTGAAATAGTAGATTATGTCACTAGGAGTAAAAGTGGGTCTTTTCGTGCTGAGCCCAGAGATTGACAGCCGAAGCGAAGCTGAGGCCTGCAACTGGGCGAAGCACAAAAAGACTTTTTACTCCGAGTAACATATACTATTTTTTTTTCAAGCATGCAAGAAATAAGAAATCTATTTAAAAGTGGTTCGGTTTTGCAATTTTCTCTCATCCTCTTTAAGCGGGTCTAGGTACTTACCCAATTAGGGGTGTATGTTATTTGTAAAATACATAGAATATGTTAGAATGGTGGTTTTCAATGTTCAATGGTTTTAATGTATTAAATAATAACCAATGATTATGGTAAACTAAGAATTTGTAGCATTATTTTTAATACTAAATTAATAAATGTCACATTGACAGATAAATATGATGACGCGCATGACATTTAACAGACGAATTCAGAATTCGAGAACCTATGCGATTTCGACTAATAACGGTTTCGGATGGTGCTCTTGAGTGCTCTGAGAGTATTTCTGTCCTTTGTTTTTTCAACAAGAATGTAAAGATGGCAATACACTCAGATCGGTTTATCTGGTGTCATCTATTATTAAAATAATTTTGGTGAATGAAAATCGTTTATATATGCGCCACCATGACACTAGCGGTGACTTTTGACTTTACTTTTACTGCCTAGGACTTTTTTGCTACTTTTTTGGTCTCAGGATTTGAAAGCCCACTTTAGGTGTGCGTATGGAGAAAACAAATGACGTACTTTTAGTCCGCTTGAAAAAAAACATAATTTTCACAGAAATGAACGAAAATAAAGTGTTATGACGCCTTCTGGTTAAGGGTTTTGCGAAAATTTCTAAAGGGGATGATTGAGGATATGCTTAGGAATAGCCCTGTTATGATGAAAGGGATTGCCACCCCCATAAGATAAACCAGACAATTGGAATATTTACTCAAACACAAGTAATTTTTACTGAAATGGCTGAAAATAAAGTGTCCCAGCGCCATCCTGCTTAATTGTTTCGCAAAAAATTTGAAAGGGGATGATAGAGGATATGATTAGGAATTGCCCTTTAAAGGTAAAAGTGATTGCCACCCCATAAGGTGAACCAGAAAACTGGAATATTTACTCGGAACACGTAATTTTTACTGAAATGGCCGAAAATAAAGTGTCCCGGCGCCATTCTGGTCAACTGTTTCGCGAAAATGTTTAATGGGAATGATAAGGAATATGCTTAGAAATAGCCTTGTTATGGTGAAAGTGATTGCCACCCCATAAGGTGAACCAGAAAACTGGAATATTTACTCGAAAGACGTAATTTTTACTGAAATGGCCGAAAATTAAGTGTCCCAGCGCCACCCTGCTTAATTGTTTCGCAAAAAATTTGAAAGGGGATGATATGGGATATGATTAGGAATAGCCCTGTTATGGTTAAAGTGATTGCCACCCTATAACGTTAACCAGAAAACTGGAATATTTACTCGAAACACGTAATTTTTACTGAAATGACCGAAAATAAAGTGTCTCGGCGCCATTCTGGTTAATTGTTTCGCGAAAGTTTTTGATGGGAACGATAGAGAATTTGCTTAGGAATAGCCCTGTTATGGTGAAAGTCATTGCCGCCCCATAAGATGAATCAGAAAATTGTGTGTGTATATACAAAGTGTCCTGTCGCCATTCTGGTTAATTGTTTTGTTTTTGTTTTCATTGTTAAACGTGATATTTTGTTCAATACTAATCCGCTACTATCCAATATCAACACATCAAATTTCTCACACCTTCTACACTACATAATAAGCAGAATGATTATCTGCGATGAGTAATAGTATATTACAATACGAGATGTTTCATTACTGTCCAGAGATTAGGTTATTTGTCGAGACGCGTAGCGTCGAGATAAATAAAATCTCGAGACAGTAATGAAACTTCCCATCGAGTATATGTATACTACTTTATTTTCAACCACACCACTAAACAAAGAGAAATCAAGAATTTCCAGCAATGAAGGTAACTCATTACTGATCTTGACCAGTAATGAAGTCCATTACTGGTCTAGACCAGTATGGTTATTTACGTTATAAGTCCGGTATATATAGTTTTACAGTAGGAGTAAGATGTTTCCGGACGAGGTGCTAGCCGAGTCTGGAATTTCGAAACGACTACTGTAACACACTACCGGACGTGTAACGTACAACATTTTACTTCATACTTATTAAAAACAGGAAAAAAATAATTTTATGCGCGGCGAATATATTTTTGACAAATCCGCCAATTTGACAAATAGTTTCATTACGGTATCCTGTACCGGTACCGGTTTCCAGGTTACCATGTATACAATGGATTTATTGAAGATGTGCCGGTACTCAATACTGTAAATAGCTATTTATGTAACCAGTTACGAAAAGTCCGATTTTGTGTAACGAATGAATGTTTGCGGGACGAGCGCAGCGAGTTCCCGCAATTTGAATGAGATCCACAAAAAAGGTTTTTCGTCACGTGTTTCATACAAGATTTTTTCTAATTTTGACTACAAATACCTACTTAGAGAGAGAATTATTATTATTAAACTTCAATATTTACTTTCAAACCACTTTGTATCTACTTAATACCGTAAAACTATAGCAACGGTGTGCCACAGCCGAAACCTGCAACTGATGGTGACACCAACTTTTCATCACTAGTTACGAAAGATTTTACTTTTCGTAACTAGTTACGAAAAGTAGGACGTTACGTCACTGTCATCAGTATTGAAAAGTGCCACTTTATATGTCAAAATTAGAAAAATTTCTTTACGATATCCAATCCTGTAAAAAGCTATTTACCGGATTAAAATCAAGTACGTAAAAGTGTCCTAAAAGATACAGTATGAAGTAAACGGAATTACTTCCCATTCTAGACCAGTAATGTGACACTTCCAAGATTTCAAAAAGACAGAAATGTCATCAGAGGTATGATGCCCCTTAATATATTGAATGACAAAAAATTTGAAAAATATTTTCTTTCTAGCAACGACATAAAAATGTAAATTTGAAAATTTTGCAGGGTTTTACTTAACACCCTGTATTTTAAAGGGTAAA
Source organism: Taphrorychus bicolor (assembly GCA_951812265.1). NCBI lineage: Eukaryota > Metazoa > Arthropoda > Insecta > Coleoptera > Curculionidae > Taphrorychus > Taphrorychus bicolor. Next base: position 27,433,797 of record OX638302.1, on the reverse strand, counting down.
ACATTATTAATTTTATTTTCAACCACATATATAATGATGACATTTCTGTCTTTTTGAAATCTTGGAAGTGTCACTCAGGTCAAGACCAGTAATGAGTTACCGTCATTGCTGGAAATTCTTGATTTCTCTTTATTTAAATGAAAGAAATCGAACTATTTTATTTATTTATAACGGTATACGATACATTGACGTAATTATTTATTAAAATTAATAATTAAATTCCCATTATTATAAGAATATTTCATGATGTTATTCAGAATGTGTGGCTGAAAATAAAATAGTATACATATACTCCATGGGAAGTTTCATTACTGTCTCGAGATTTTATTTATCTCGACGCTACGCGTCTCGATAAATAACCTAATCTCTGGGCAGTAATGAAACACTTCCCATCTCGTATTGTAATATACTGTTACGATCGCAGCAACGCCGCATGGGAGGCGGGGCAACGCATGGGAGCGTGTTGGTTGGTGGAGCTTCGCGACCTATCCGCGCTGCGTCATGGCTGACACGAGTGATTTATTGCTCGTCTGGCTTAATCTAGAAGGCAGTTGTTTACAACCGTTTTTTTATATGAGATTATTCAAGAATTCTTATAAAGAACTTTCTAGGTTTTTCTGTAATTTTAGGATTGTATATAAAAGGCGCATAGAGCGCCCGAGGAGGAATAGTCGTATTTTAAGCGAGCTATAAGTAAGCTAAAGTACGAAGCGATAATAGAAGGCTATAAAGTGTTAAGTAGTGAGTTATTTAGTATACGAATTGTACCTGTGTATATTTGTGGAATAAATAAATAGTGTTTTCGTGTTAAATCGTACAACTGGAATTATTGAACCCTGAGTTCGCAACAATTGGTGTCAGAAGTGCGATTCCAGTGGGAATTTGAGGACTAGTATTGCTGAACTGTAAGTGAGTGCTTCATTGCCGGACATTACGTGTTTATGCCAGTGACCAGAAGCCAGCATCAAGCAATGGAGGATCAACTTGCCGCCCTGCTGTCCCTTATGCAACAACAGAGGGAAGAACAGGAAAAACGTGATCAAATTCAGGAGCGCCGTTATAAAGAACAAAAAGAAGAGCAGGAAAAACGTTATAAAGAGCAGAAGGAAGAGCTGGAAAAACGTGATCAAATTCAGGAGCGCCGTTATAAAGAACAAAAAGAAGAGCAGGAAAAACGTGATCAAGTGCAAGAGCGACGTCATCAACAATTCAAAGAAGAATTAATGAGCCATCTCGCAGTCAGGGAGCAACAGTTGGAAGAAAGAATAATGCAATCCGTTAATGAATCCGTTAACGAAGGACTCGAAGCTGTCAACCAGAAGGTTCTCGAGCTAGAAAAGAAATTCCGGGAACAACTTGAGGACGACAACGTGTCTACAGAGAGTTTTAGCACAGCCAACGCTAAAATTAAGCCTCCCGATTACGACGGTACTACTGCATGGGAAATTTATAAAACTCAGTTTGAGGCAGCTGCAAGAGCTAATGGTTGGTCCGAGCCCCAGAAAGCTACATCATTAGTGGTAGCACTTCGTGGAAAAGCGGCTGAGTTACTCCAATCTCTGTCGGCAGCGGATCAAAGTAATTATGCGGCTTTAGTACACACTCTGCAACTACGATTTGGAAATGAGCACAAAGAAACCGTGTTCCAGGCCCAGCTGAGGATGAGACAGCAAAAGTCAGGTGAATCCTTACAAGAATTTGAGGCGGACATAGACAGACTCATTCATCTGGCCTATCCATCGGCTCCTGAATCTTTTCAAATGCAATTTGCCGCCGAAAGGTTCATTGAGGGAGTTCGAGATAGTGACATGAGATACCACTTACGTCTAGTAAGGCCCAGGAATATCAGCGAGGCACTAGTTCGGGCCCTGGAATTCGAGGCGTCACGGGTGTCATCTAGTTCTTCTGCAAGTGTAAGAGTGGCAACTTGCGGTGACAAGAAGAATACGTCTATGGCTGATTCCATGGCCAGTTTACATAAAGCGATGAAGGATATGGCTGTCAGTATGCAAGCCCTGTTAGAAAGAACTCCCCGATCAACAGGCAATCGAGGCATAAAATGTTTTAACTGCGGTAAACTGGGTCACGTCAAGAGTAACTGCCGTAACAGGACAAGGAGTCCGTCGCCGTTGTTTCGAAGACCGAGCGGAAACCAGGACCGCCCTAGATTCCAGGAAAAGGCAATTCCGGTCAATGTAAGGGGGCAATTGACCGAGCCCGTTAAGAATCCCAGGATCAGTCAAGTCAATCAGTCAAGTCAAGGCAATAATTTGAGTGGCAAAAGTGTTACAGAGGCCGAACGCATTAAAGGACAGAAGATCCAAACTGAACATCGAGCAGGAAGGTCTCACGGAAATGCCGATGCATTGTCTAGAGGGCCATGTAAAGAAGATAGTCAGCATTGTCGAAGAACTGAGCAACGTGAGGGACATCCTTCTGTAAGGAGAACGTCGGTGGAAATAAACGATGGCTGGACAACACAGACGCTTCGAGTAGAACAAATGAATGATCCAGATATTGGACCCATTCTCTTGGCAAAGACTGACGACAAGAGACCAGAATGGCAAGAAATTGCTGGTAAAAGTCCAAACCTGAAGGCGCTATGGGCCCAGTGGCACTCTCTTAAAATAGAAAATGGATTACTGAAGAGAGCGTGGGAGAGTCCGGATGGCAAGACCGTAGTCAGTCAGTTGGTTGTTCCTGGAAGCAGAAAATCGGACGTACTACAGGAAATGCACGACGGAACCAGTGGAGGTCATTTTGGGGTCAATAAAACCTTGGCCAAAATTAAAGAGCGGTTCTACTGGGTGAATTATCATGAAGACGTCGAATCTTGGTGCCGCAAGTGCGAAGTTTGTTGTGCCACAAAAGGACCTCGAACAAGATCACGCGGCCGAATGGTGCAGTACACTGTAGGTGCTCCATTCGAGAGGGTAGCAATTGATGTCGCGGGACCGTTTCCTCAGACTGAGTCGGGCAATAAATACATCTTGGTCGCCATGGATTACTTCACTAAATGGCCTGAAGCATACGCCCTGCCTAATCAAGAAGCAACGACTGTGGCAACGGTGCTAGTAAATGAAATGTTCTGCAGATTTGGAGTCCCTCTCGAACTTCATTCTGATCAGGGCCGAAATTTTGAATCGGCTGTTTTCCAGAAGGTCATGGAACTTCTCGGAATTCGCAAGACCAGGACAACTCCTTTGCATCCACAGTCGGATGGGATGGTAGAGAGATTTAATCGGACCATGGAACATTACCTGTCTAAAATGGTGGCAGATCATCAGCGTGATTGGGACCAACATCTACCTCTCATGTTGATGGCATATCGAGGCTCTACGCATGAAGCCACTGGTTATACTCCGGCGAAAGTGATGTTCGGGAGGGAAATGAGGCTTCCTGCGGATTTGATGTATGGAACACCAGAAAAAGAGTCGCTCAGCTCTGAGAATTTTGTGGAGGAGCTTAAGGAGAGGCTGAACAATGTTCATGAGCAAGTCAGGAATAAACTGCGGATATCCAGTGATCGAGCCAAAGCAAGATATGACTTACTAGCTAACTCCCGCGGCTTCCAGGATGGTGATTTGGTGTGGCTATACAATCCGAGGCGAAAGGTGGGGAAGTCGCCCAAACTTAGCCAAAATTGGGAAGGACCTTATACAATTATAAAGAAGATTAATGATGTGGTGTATAGGATCCAGCGGACCCCTAGGTCAAAGATGAAGGTCGTTCATTTGGATCGATTAGCACGATACCATGGAACTCTATCTGTTCGGGACGAACAGACTTAGGAGGAGGGCAATGTTACGATCGCAGCAACGCCGCATGGGAGGCGGGGCAACGCATGGGAGCGTGTTGGTTGGTGGAGCTTCGCGACCTATCCGCGCTGCGTCATGGCTGACACGAGTGATTTATTGCTCGTCTGGCTTAATCTAGAAGGCAGTTGTTTACAACCGTTTTTTTATATGAGATTATTCAAGAATTCTTATAAAGAACTTTCTAGGTTTTTCTGTAATTTTAGGATTGTATATAAAAGGCGCATAGAGCGCCCGAGGAGGAATAGTCGTATTTTAAGCGAGCTATAAGTAAGCTAAAGTACGAAGCGATAATAGAAGGCTATAAAGTGTTAAGTAGTGAGTTATTTAGTATACGAATTGTACCTGTGCATATTTGTGGAATAAATAAATAGTGTTTTCGTGTTAAATCGTACAACTGGAATTATTGAACCCTGAGTTCGCAACAATACTATTACTCATCGCAGATAATCATTCTGCTTATTATGTAGTGTAGAAGGTGTGACAATTTCGATATGTTGATATTGGATAGTAGCGGATTAGTATTGAACAAAATATCACGTTTAACAATGAAAACAAAAACAAAACAATTAACCAGAAGGCGTCAGGACAATTTATTTTCGTTCATTTCAGTGAAAATTATGTTTTCAGTAAATATTACACGTTTTGGGATCACCTGATCACCTTATGGTCATTTGTGGTGACCAGTTTAAAGTTTAACTATAACTAACCCTTGGATGACACTTTATTTTTGTGTACATCTTCTTATGTCAAATTTACCTTGATTAAGTAGGTGTATTAAAATTCAAGTAGGTGTCGTATATACAGCATTTGAATATTTATTGTTGTAATCGGTGAATAATTTAGAGGCAAATCCGTTAACATTCCAATTGTTATCATCCGTACGACATTATAAACGCCTAGCCCCTATCACGATAAAATTTTGAAACATAGGAGACCGTACTATCGCTTCGGGCATGTCCGGAAATTTTATGGATGGCACTTTATGGATAGCACCACACTAACGGCTCTCTATAGTAATTTTAAACCATTGGTGTATTGCTTGCGGGGATACGGGTGGTCTAACCCTCCTCCTGACAATGCGAGCACTGCACTGGTGGTCCGCTTGAAGAACACTATGATGTTGGCTCGCAAGATAATCTGAGACCTTAACAGCTCAAAGGCTCTATTGTACCAGAAGCTGCTTTTTAAACTGGTTTTTTTATTAATTTTTCCAGTAAGCTTCATGATATAATGACTATACTAACAATCACCTATTCTCATTTAATTACTCGTTTATACAAATAAAGTAAGCTTAAACTCTGCAAATGTCTATATAAGAGCCAAGTGCCCAAGTGATAGACCGATCATCTTGTTCCTGTTAACGCACCCTCTGATGGCAAACGGACCTTACACCGTCCACCCTGTTAACCACGCGGCTTATTTCGTGCCACTACTCATGCTGAGCATGTGGGGTACGAACACTTAGGTATTTATTTGTATATACTATATGTACATAGCTGTTAACATGTAATGTACTCTTTGTAAATCTGTAAATAAAAATCTGTTGAGTTGAGTTGATTCATACGGCAGAGCGTAGCATAGCGGCAAGGTTTTGCAACTTCAATCACGAAGTCTCGGGTTCAATTCTCAATCCGGAAAAGTTTTTTTTATTTTTTTTATAATTTTATAAATACTTACTCTGTAACAGTTTGGTTTCTCCATTGGAATTTTATGAATAAAGTTACCTTTTTAATTGCTCCTTGGCCTCATTACACTCAATGTCTTTGCCATCTGGATCTTTTTGCTATTTTCCTTATTGGATAGTTTTCATCTTGCAGTTAATAATTTTGGATTTATTTACGTTGTCTACTTTTAGCTTCTCTTTGTTCGGTTGACGTCTGACAGTGTTGACACTGTTGAGAGTGACTTTTTGACTTTTCACTTGGCTTCCGTCATTGTCTTTCATTTTCTGTCTTGGAATTTGCTGCCGGCGTGAAGGTTGGTCGTGGAAAAAGAAAACTCCGAATTTGCGATTTATCTCAGGCATCCTGAGGATTTTTCGGCTTTTCTTGGTGTAAAATTTCGGGCCACCTTTAGTGCTGTTTTGCGTGGCCGAAATTACCGTTTCGTCACGGGATTTTGCCGACCAACCTCACTTGAGAAATACCTTGCCGGTAAGCATTTTTTATGGCGTGTTTTTGGATCCATTTCTAGTAGTTTTATTTCGTACTTTAGCTTATTGGATTGCGAGTGTTTGAGCGCCGACGGCGGAGTTCCAGTTTGGTGTGGGACGACCCACTTCAGAGAAATTTTAGTGGTGGTTTGTGTCCTCCTCGGAGGTAAGTCTTCCAGCCATGTGCCTTCAGCGATTTCATTACTAGTATTTCACCTTTTTCTTGCTATTCTCTTGGTTTTCGAATATTAGAGTTCATTGTATCCCTAGGTGCTAGGTAGGGGCTTGAGCTGCGTGTAAAGGCAGTACCTTGGCGCTGCTAGATAGGGGCTTGAACTGCGTATAGCAAACTTCACCATAGCTATCGAGTCCACTACAGACTACTGTCACCAAGTCACGCTAACCTACATCCCTAGACTGACAGGACAGTGGACTGTTGTAACCCCATAAGTTCTCCCCCCGACAATGTATGTAAATTAGTGGTAAGATCTTTTGAATGTGTAACTGATTACTCTTATTTGGCCAACGACTTTGCTACGTTTAATTTATGTTGGAGTGAACTCTTGCGGTGGCCCCAAATTTACTAAGGTTTCCCTTCCACCTGGAAGGCGTCCTGTTGAGCCTGTGCGCAACAGGTGGCGCACCCACTCCTATAGCCGAGCTTTATCTGAGCCACTTCACAATCTTAATATATTGGTGACCGCAAGTGTTCGCTTTAAGGGGCTCTTGGCCATCACACTACCTACACACCTGCCTTAGCGTATTGTTGAGTTTGTTGAATTTGTTTGATTTTTTTTTTTTTTCTTTTTGTCTCTTTTATAATATATGACCACACCACGTCAAGCAGTGCTTTTATTTCGCTTTTATTTTGTCATTGACTTTCATGTGAGAATAAACCGTCTCAGATAAATTGGCGCCCAACGTGGGGCCGACTTGAAGGCCAGATTTTAAGATTTTGAGTATTGTTTGGCGTGTGTGGTATTTAGTGAGGCTGGCGTTTGGGTTGTTGTTTTGTTTTGCGATTTTTGGTGACTTTAATTCTTCGGTGAATTATTCAGTTTTGTGATTTTGTGAAAACAACTTAAACGCTTAGTTTCAAATTTGTTTTGCGATTTTTGGTGACTAATTCTTCAGTGAATTATTCAGTTTTGTGGTTTTGCGAAAACAACTTCAACGCTTAGTTTCGAATTATTTTTGACAATTTACTTTTGAACAAAATCATTGAATATTTATTGCGGCGCATTATTAGTGTATTAGTATTGTCTGTATCTTTGATTGACAGACTTATTCTATTTTGGCAATCTATTTAGACTTTCTTGATTGGTTGGTTTAGATTTTTAATAACTCTCAAGATGAATTATAATATGCGGGTTGATATGCTTACCAAGGACATGCTTGTGCATGAGTTGTTGGTCCGTGGTTTGCCGGTAGATGAGACTAAGACGGCTAGACAGCTTCGTGCTGCTTTACGTCCTGTGCTGCAACTGGAAAAATCTGGCAACCCCTTGACATATCCTCCTTACTCTTTGAATTTCGAAAAAGAATGTGACGCGGTTGTGGAAATTCTTTCAGTTGTACAAAATGATCTTCCCGCATTTACTTCCAACATCACAACTGCTGAAGGCTTAAAAAGCAAATTTGATCGGTTGCAGTCGCGGTTAGTTCATTGCTTGAGGAGAATAGATAGAGTTCCCACTGATAGGTTGAATCCAGAATCTTGCCAGAGACGTTCTGACTTGATATTGCAAATATTAACATCCTTGCAGGACTTGGAAAAGATTTCTTTAAGCGACCCTAGTCTTAGTGCCATTTTGAGCAAAACCCATTTAGACGAAAATGCTTTAGAACCTGAGCATTCGGATTATGAAGGGGAACCCTCTGACCGACGTGATGCGCGCGACCATTCGACCCCAAATCCAAATTTGCGAAGGCCAACTCACAGCCTACCTGTACATCCAAATTTGTCTTATTCTGCTGTGAATAAGTCACAACGTGTAGAAAAATGGGGAATCCGTTTTACTGGGGATACTAAGACTATGTCAGTACATAACTTTCTTGAACGTGTGTCAGAATTGCGAATTGCTCGAGGCCTTAATGAACATGAATTGTTTGCATCCGCAATCGATTTGTTTTCGGGAAAAGCTCTTAATTGGTTCCGTGCTAACCGTTCCCGGTTTCAGGATTGGAAATCGCTAACACAATTGTTAGCCAAACATTTTGAACCTCCAGATTATAGGTCTAGATTGTTCCGAGAAATCTTAGATAGAACTCAGGACCCTTCAGAAGGGATTATTGACTATCTAGCCAGCATGAACGCATTGTTCCGACGTCATGGCGGTATGTCTGATGAGGTGATGCTAGATACTCTTATTAGAAATTTGGCCCCCTTTTACACCACACAGCTTCTTGAAGTAAATTCCATAGAAGAGCTCGAAGACGAATGCCTCAAACTAGAAGCCAAAAAGTACCGAGCTGACAATTATGTGCCTCCACCACGCAGGCGTAACCCTAACCTTGTTGTTGCATCGGCAACACCGCCGGAAAGCGAAGCGCGGAAGGGGGACGAACGTGCCGGGCCGAGGCGGCAAGAAGACCTGAACGACACTTGTAGGCGAGCAGCGGAGAAGTGCAGTCCTTAATATTATTACACGATTTTTGCAAATTACTGTCGATGTTCTTAATATTCAACAAATAAATCATTATTAAACATGGTCCTTCGCAGACGGATAGTGATCGGGGTAGTGTAGGGCTGCTCGCCACACAAATATTGCTGGGTAAGTCCTTTTATCCACAATTTCCTTTCGAGACGACACGGGTTGATCGGTACGGTGTACGATATACATACGTTAGCATTCGTTCATGCGTTGTTTCTTGTTAATACGTTAAAACATTACATAGTTATAAAATGCCGGATGATGAAGAGGTTAGGAAGCTTAGGCGAAAGCGAGGGTCAATTAAGACGAAACTTACGATATTTTCCAAATTCGTAAACGATATGCGAAATAAGGGGAGTTTGGACGAAATCGATTATTTTAATGTAGTTACGCGTTTACCTCAGTGTGAAGACTTGATTGATGAATTTAATAGCGTGCAAACGGAAATAGAGCTGGAAGTTGGTGACGCAGATTTGCAGAGCGAATATTTGGAGCGTGATAATTTCTCAAAACATTATTATAACACAATATCAGTCGCTAAGTTGATTTTGACAAAACATAGTTCTAGTCAAGCATCGGGTGCACACACACAAAGTGTTCCTTTGCAGTCTGGCGCCAAACTGCCACCGTTAGAAGTTCCAAAATTCCGGGGCAACTACGAAGATTGGTTGGAGTTTCGGGAAACCTTTGAATCCTTGATAAATGCGAATGGTTCGTTAAACAACATTCAAAGGTACCACTATTTAAAATTAGCACTGTCCGGAAACGCCGCTGAGGTTATCGCTTCTCTGGAGTTCTCTGCGGATAATTACTCAGTCGCTTGGGACCTTTTGAATGAAAGATATAATAACACTAGGCTTTTAGTTCAAAATCATATCAAATCGCTTTTTGGCATCGAAAACATATCAAAAGCTTCGTCAAAGGCCCTTCGAAATGTAATTGACACGGTTTCTAAACATTTAAAGGCTTTAAAACAATTGAAGGAGCCTACTGATCATTGGGACACACTGATAATATACATCGTTAGTTCTAAACTAGATAATTCCACCGCACGTGACTGGGAAGAGTATATTTCGAAAATTTCTATCCCTACTCTCGATGACTTTAGAACGTTTATGAAATCAAAGGCGGACTTATTAGAAACATTAGAACTAAAAAACGACAAGGCTCCTAATAAAGGAAACAGAAACGACACAATGCGCACTTTGTTAACCGAGCAGTTAAATCAAAACGCGAATCATGATAGGAATCGAAATGAAAATTCTAAATTAAACGTAAATTGTGCATTTTGTAAGTCAAATAAACACTATATACGAAATTGTGAAGAATTTTTAAAATTAGCCGTAAATGATAGGTTCGATCGGGTAAAAGAACTTAAACTATGTTTAAATTGCTTACGTTATGGTCATCAAAGCTCTGTTTGTCGGCTAACAAACTGTAGGAGATGCAATGCGCGCCATAATACCTTATTACACATGCCTAGGGTTTCGCATCCAGACCTTACACAAAGTGTTCAAGTGGATAATAGCAAGACTGTAGATACAAAATCCACGGCGCTCACAAGTCATCAAACAAACAATAATAATACTGTTTTATTGTCGACAGCTTTAATACAAATTGAAGATCAAAATCGAGAGGCGCATACGGTTCGAGCCATTTTAGATTCTGCTTCTCAATCCAGCTTTATAACAATCGATTTATGCAAAAAACTAAGACTGCCCATAAGAGATGCCTGTATCAGTATTGTCGGTATAAATCAAGGCAAGTCACAAATAAAACACAAATGTGATTTGGATTTGCAATCACAACACGGCACTTACCGCGCAAAGGTAACCTGTTATTTGATTGAAAATATTTCGGGTAATCTTCCAACTTTCCCAATAAACGTTGATCATTTAAAAATTCCACCAAATGTGGTACTGGCAGATCCGTCATTTTCAAAGCCGGGTCCGGTTGATGTTCTAATAGGCGCCAACTTATTTTGGGATCTCATATCTAGAGGTCGAATTAAATTAGGACCAAACATGCCGGTTTTGCAAAAGTCCGTATTCGGATGGTTAGTGTCAGGGCCCATTTCTGCACAATTAACGAACGATATTGTTCACTGTAATTTTAATAAAAACTTAGACATACAGGAACAATTAGTAAAATTCTGGGAGCTTGAAGAGTGTTCGTTTCAAAACAATCACTTATCAAAAGAAGAACAATTATGCGAACAACATTTTAGGGAAAATACTACACGTAACATTGACGGCCGATTCGTGGTTTCCATACCATTTAAAGATAGTTTAGACAGGTTAGGTGATTCAAGAGAACAAGCTGTAAAACGATTTTTGTCATTAGAAAAGAAATTGAATCGTAATCCTATTCACAAAGCGGAGTACGTAAACTTTATGCGGGAATATGAAACTTTGGGTCATATGCGAAGAATCTCAGAAAATGGTAACGCATTAACATCATATTACATGCCTCACCATGGGGTTTGTCGCGAAGAAAGTTTGACTACGCGTCTTAGAGTGGTTTTTGATTGTAGTGCCGCCACAGAAACGGGCATATCTCTGAATGATTTACAGATGGTAGGGCCTACAATCCAGAACGACCTGGAGTCCATTCTTTTGAGGTTTCGAACATATGACGTTGTACTAACCGCAGATATAGCAAAAATGTATCGGCAGGTATTGATTAAGCCAGAACAACGTCCGCTGCAAAGAATTATTTGGAGATTTGACCCTGCAGATACACTCAGCACATACGAACTGCAAACCGTTACGTACGGTACCAGCAGTGCGGCCTTCTTAGCGATAAGGTGTCTGATTCAACTTGCGATAGATTTTCAAAATTCCCATCCTGAAGCGGCCGAAATAATAAAAAATGACTTTTACGTGGATGACCTTTTATGCGGAGCTAGTTCAATCGAAAGCGCCACTGAATTAGGCTTAGAAATCTCAAAAATATTGCGAACAGCCGGGTTCGAACTTCGAAAATGGCATTCCAATTTTCCAGAAACGGTAAAGCTTATAACTTCAAGATCGGAAACCACAGACAACGTCATACCGATAGGTACAAGCGAAAGTAATAAGGTTTTGGGAATAACCTGGAACAGCAAAAACGATACTTTGAATTATAAAAATGATAATTCGAGTTGGGTAAAAAATAGAGTCACAAAGCGCGTTATACTTTCTTCTATAGGAAAAATATTTGATCCTTTAGGACTTTTGAGCCCCTGTATAATATCCGCAAAAATATTATTGCAGCGGCTTTGGTTAGAAAAGTTGGCTTGGGACGAATCGGTGTCCTCCACAGTACATACTGCTTGGTTAAAATTTAGGGATGAAGTCCTTGCCCTAAAGGATATTGAGATTAAGCGTCATGCTTTATGTAAGAGCCCTAAGCGTATAGAAATCCATTGTTTCTCAGACGCTAGTGAGCAAGCTTACGGCACCTGTATTTATATGCGTTCCATAGATCAAAATGACAGGGCGTACGTGCACTTACTTTGTTCAAAAACTAAAGTGGCTCCTCTGAAGACCATTTCAATTCCTAGGTTGGAGCTATGCGGCGCTTTGCTGTCTGCTCGTCTTGCCAAAAAGGTAACTTGTTCACTTAGACAGGAAATCAGTGACATCGTGTTTTGGACTGATTCCACCATAGTACTCGGATGGCTAAACACCTCACCAAGGCAGCTACAAGTTTTTGTGGCCAATAGAGTATCGGAGATACAAGAATTGACACAAAATCGAGCATGGCGTCACGTTCCCACAATTTGTAATCCAGCTGACATTTTGTCACGCGGATTATCACCAGAAAAGCTAAAGGCATCTAGTTTATGGTGGAGTGGTCCCGAATGGTTAGCGGAAGAAGATAGGGAGTGGCCCGTTTCTGAGCTTATCCCCAAAGATTTACCCGAAATGAAAATGCAGTCTTTTGTAACGCACGGCCCGAGTAATGTGATAAATTTTGACAGAGTTTCATCTTTATCTCGGCTAAAATATTCTACCGCTTACGCTCTTAGATTTATACATAATTTAAAAAATCCTAAGAGTAAAAGAGTGGGCATTCTATCACTAAAAGAACTTAAGGAGGCTTTCAAAATCCTCTTGAAACAGTCACAGCGTGCATCTTTTTTATATGAAATAGAAATTATTTCAAGTGGTCAGGGTGTCCCAAAGAGCAGTAAGCTTTTTAATTTGAATCCATTTTTGGATGACTCCGGATTACTAAGAGTGAGGGGTCGCTTGAAAAATTCTGATTTTTGTTTTGATAAAAAGTATCCAATTATAATAGAGGCTAAACATTCATTGTGCAGGCGTATTTTTGAGAGCGAGCATAAAGCAATGCTTCATGCTGGACCTCAACTTTTGCTTGCAAATGTGCGGGAAAGCTTGTGGCCTATATCAGGGCGAAATTTGGCAAAGGCTACTGTAAGAAAGTGCGTAACTTGCTTTAGACAAAATCCAGAACCAATCACTCCATTGATGGGTGATCTTCCAAAGAGACGTCTAGAGGGTGGTCTTGTGTTCAATGTATGCGGCGTGGACTATGCTGGTCCGTTTTATATTAAAGATGGAAAGGGAAGGGGTTCCCAGACTCACAAATGTTATTTAGCGCTATTCGTTTGTTTTGCCGTAAAGGCAGTTCATTTGGAGTTGGTATCCGACCTTACTACTGATGCCTTCTTGCTGGCTCTAAAACGATTTATAAGCACAAGGGGCAAGCCGGCGCTAGTTTATTCTGACAACGGGACCAATTTTGTAGGTGCCCAGGCGGAACTACGCGATTTTTCGAACTTTTTGAATAAAGAAAAGGATCATATAGTGGGTTCTTGTGCAAATGAAGGCATTGATTGGAGATTTATACCTCCAAACTCTCCTCATTTCGGGGGATTGTGGGAGGCGGGAATAAAATCAAGTAAATTTCATATGAAACGCGTAATAGGGAATAATAAGTTAACTTTCGAAGAAATGTACACCGTATTGACCCAAACCGAGGCGATCTTAAATTCCCGTCCTATCTCACCCTTAACAACTGATCCTAATGACCTGACTCCTCTAACGCCCGCCCATTTTCTCGTCGGAAAGAGTTTATTAACTACTCCCGAACCTAACATCATGGAGCTGCCAACTGGAAGACTTTCTCGCTACCAGATGCTTGAACAGATGAGGCAAAATCTATGGTCCCGGTGGTCGAAAGAATATGTGTCCGAGGTCCAGCAACGAACAAAATGGAGGAAGAACTGTGAGCAACCCAAGGTCGGTTCGATGGTTCTAATCAAGGACGACAATCTCCCTCCTATGCGATGGAAACTAGGAAGAATCGAGGCCTTGCATCCGGGCAACGATGGAGTGACCAGAGTGGTATCAGTTCGAACCAGCTCAGGAGTTGTAAGAAGAGCATGTCAGCGCATTTGTCCCTTACCACTGGATGATGTTGAAAGCCAAGCTGTTCAAGGTGGGGGGCATGTTGCATCGGCAACACCGCCGGAAAGCGAAGCGCGGAAGGGGGACGAACGTGCCGGGCCGAGGCGGCAAGAAGACCTGAACGACACTTGTAGGCGAGCAGCGGAGAAGTGCAGTCCTTAATATTATTACACGATTTTTGCAAATTACTGTCGATGTTCTTAATATTCAACAAATAAATCATTATTAAACACTTGTAGAGCCAGATTTTGCATATTTGGGCAATGAGCCCTTGCCCATTTCATCTAATTCGTCCAATTCTGTTTCTGTTGACCTTGTTAACCCCAAAGCCAGTGATTCACCTCGTACAATTTCTTGTTGGAATTGCCAGAAGAGTGGGCACCGAAGTAGAGATTGCCCCAGTCCAAGGAAAATACATTGTTTTCGCTGTGGAGCTCCCAATGTGACAACAAAGTCTTGTCCAAAATGTTCTGCGGGAGGTAATTCAAAAAAGTCTTTGGAAAACCCCCCTCGGGAGAGTCATTAGGCCGTGCGACTGCTCCCGCTTATCCACCTCAGACGGCCAACTGTTCTGAATTTTCTGCTTTGCATCCCACCAATTTTCCCCAACCATCCTGTTCCAAAAATAATAAGATTATTTTAGATTATATCATTGCGCATGCTCAAGGTGACGAGCGACCTTATTTGGAAGTTTCTGTTCTAGGGCACATTATCCTTGGTTTACTAGATTCGGGCGCATCAAGAACTATAGTAGGCCCATCTGGTTTTAGCATTTTGAATGGTTTAGGTCTGAAATTAATTAAACAATCAGTGCGGTGTACTGTTGCAAATGGTCAATCAGTTAATAGTGAGGGTTATTTTCAGGCCCCTGTCACATTAATGAATAAATCTAAAATCATTGATATTTGGTACATTGCTTCCTTTCCACATACTTTGATTTTGGGAATCGATTTTTGGAAAACCATGCAGATTGCTATACCAGACATGAACCAGCGCATTTGGCACTTCACTGAAAATCCTGTCAGTTTAATATCAAACAGCTTAGTTGGTGCCACTTCTTTATGTGAAAGTGACAAAATGGCTCTGGATCAGTTAATATCATCTAAAATTAAGCTAATGGGTAAAGAATTGGGTTTGTGTAGAGTGGCAGAACATTCTATAGAAATTGAGGCGGGCGTTAAACCAATAAAACAACGTTACTATCCAACCTCTCCTTTTAAGCAACGCATTATTGACGCAGAAGTTGATGAAATGCTTAAACTTGGTATTATTGAACCTTCAAAAAGCCCTTGGTCTAGTCCGGTTTGCTTGGCAAAAAAGAAAGACGGCTCTTATCGATTTTGTATTGACTTTCGTAAGCTTAACGCTGTTACTAAAAAGGACTCTTATCCCATTCCATACATTTCTTCTATTTTGGATCGACTGAGAGATGCCCGATATATTAGCTCTTTGGACATTAAATCTGCTTTTTGGCAAATCCCTCTTAGCGAAACTTCCCGTGAGCTCACAGCCTTTACCGTTCCTGGTCGTGCTTTATATCAATTTAAGCGAATGCCCTTTGGCTTAACTAACGCTCCTGCAACTTGGCAGCGAGTTATTGACCGCGTCTTGGGAGTTGACCTCGAGAACCATGTCATGGTATACTTGGACGATATAGTCATCATTTCTAAAACATTTCCTGAACATCTTGAAATTCTTGGCTTTGTCTTCGATCGATTAAAAGATGCTGGTCTGGTTGTCCGTGAAGATAAATGTTGCTTTTGCCGACCTGAATTAAAATACCTGGGGTATGTAGTTGACGAACGAGGTTTACGACCGGACCCAGACAAAGTCCAGGCTATCCTGAATATTTTACCACCTAAAAATGTTACTGAGATTCGAAGGTTTATAGGGACCGCCTCCTGGTATAGGCGTTTTGTTAAGGATTTCTCGTCTGTTTTGGCACCTTTAACCCATCTCACCAAGAAGAATGTACGTTGGAATTGGACTGATGAATGTCAGCGTTCTTTTAACATCATCAAAGAGGCCCTTGTTACTGCCCCTGTTTTGTCGTGTCCTGATTTTAGTCGCCAGTTTACGTTACAGACAGACGCTTCAAACTATGGCTTGGGGGCTGTCCTAACACAACAGTTTTCTGATGGTGAAAAGGTCATTTGTTATCTCTCTCGATCTTTAACTAAACAGGAAATGAAGCTGACCGTGACAGAGAAGGAGTGCCTAGCTGTGATTTGGAGTGTAGAGAAATTGCGGCATTATCTTGAAGGCGTCCACTTCAAAGTAATCACCGACCACCATTCCTTGTTGTGGTTACATAATTTAAAAGATCCTCAGGGTAGACTTGCTCGATGGGCTCTACGTCTTCAGCCATATGATTTCCAACTAGTCCACAGGAAGGGTAAAGACCATATAGTACCCGATTTTCTTTCGAGATCAGTACCCGCCATGGAACCTGTTATGACTGTCAATTTGACGGATGACTCCTGGACTACTATTTCGGATGGGTGGTATTTAAAGATGATCCAAAATCTTGACCTACGACCCGAAAAATATCCTTGCTGGCGTGTGGAAAATAATCGTCTCTTTAAGTACGTTAAAACATTCAGTCCTACCTTTCCCGATGTTGCCAATAATTGTTGGAAGCTGGTAATTCCCAAAAATCTGCGAAAAGACATTCTCAATCGTTGTCATGATATTCCAGCGTCAGGTCATGTCGGTATTTTCAAGACTTATTGGAAGGTTGCCGATCATTATTATTGGCCGAAAATGAGAGCCGATATAATACGATATGTCAAATCTTGCTCCAAATGCGCTCAAAACAAGGTAGAACAAAAACCTCCCGCTGGCCTAATGGGTAACCGGCCAAAGATAACACAGCCTTGGCAATCCATCAGTTTGGATTATGTAGGTCCTTTACCCCGATCCAAAAGTGGCAATACTTATATATTGGTCGTTACTGATTACTTTACTAAATATGTGGTCACATTTCCTTGTCGCTCTGCAACTTCTAAATCTCTGGTAAAGCTTGTGGAACAGAACATCTTTTTGGTCTATGGGGCTCCTCAATTTTTGACATGCGATAATGGCTCACAGATGAAGTCTCGGGAATTTCAGGCTCTCTGTAGTAAATACAAAGTAAAACTCTTCTTTACCGCGTCGTACTATCCTCGTGCAGACCATACTGAACGCGTGAACAGAGTTCTTAAAACAATGCTTAAAACTTATGTGAACCAGAATGACCATCGTACTTGGGATGAAAATCTAGCTGCTGCAACTTGTGCTATTCGTACCTCGCGTCATGAGACTACAGGTTATAGTCCTTATTTTCTTAATTTTGGCCGTGAACACAAATTATTTGGTCAGGAATACGCCGAAGGAGTTCCAAGTGCTGAGACCGAACCCCAAAGTTACGTACGTTCAAGAAATGTTGGCTTTCAGGAACTCTATAACAAAGTTTTAAAGAAAATCGAAGCTGCTAGGGATAGGAATCGACATCATTATAATTTGCGTAGGCGTCCTTTATCCTTTGTAATTGGTCAGGAGGTTTGGCGAAAGAATAAAAGTATCTCGGATGGGGCTAATTATTATAGCGCAAAGTTGTCACCGGAATTTGTGGGTCCATTTAAAATTAAACGAAAAACTGGCAGTAACACCTATGAGTTGCAGGATGAACTTAATAGATCCAAGGGGATCTGGCACGTTCAAGACCTCAAGCCGGTAAATTGCCGCCGCGGCTCCACAAGTAAATTGTCCGACAACCAGTGAGCATTATACTAGTTGACAGCCAATCAAGAAATTTTTCCGTGTTGATTATGCCGTCACTGGTTTTTTTTTGTTTTGTTACTATAGTGAATTTAGAACAGTAATATTTGGTGGTATCGTTTAATTACACCCTTTCATCTTTTATTGTAATTGCGATACTAAGGGTTTTGTGGTGGGTAACTTTCATTTAAGATTCTGTGACAGTACATTTCTCCGGAATCCGGTGTGATCAAGATCTGTCACACTGTCTGCGATAATTTGAGACGGTTGTACTAATATCACAAATTTAATATCCTAGTGATATCATTTGATCAACATCTGTCAAATATGAAACAAAAATTGTTTCAAATTGTCGCCATTTTCGAATTGAGTGCGGTTGGTAGTAAGTTAGTTAAGATTTTTGAGGTCTATTTTAGATTACTGATTACCTCACAGTTTACTATTTAATTTTGTCTTTTCTCTATTACGGCTGCTGCACTTGATTATTACTGTTTTGTGTTTTGTAAATTTATTAGGTTTGGTCATTTTAGTTTTAAGTTTTTAAGGTTGTTATTTAGTGAATATTTTTGGTGTCGTACCTACCTACGCTTTCGACTATTTTGACCATGAAATTTTGACTTACCTTTTTTTTGACATGACTATTACCCGATTTGACTTTTAGTTTTTGGAAGCATTTGGTTATGGCAAGTTTGGTCACGGTCAGTGTGACATTTGGTGAAAATTATTATGTATTTTGTTTGCCCTGAATTTTGTTGGAAACCCAGCGGGGATTTTTCTTTTCTAGTAGGACTCTTGGCGAAACTTTTGGTTTTTAGTGTTCTGATTTTGTGGTAGAGGCACTGGGTGTCCTATGCAATATTTGGTTTTTCGAAACTTAGTTTTTTTTTAGGTTGAGTTGCTGCTCACTTAACCGTGGATTTTGCTTCTGATTTGTTTTGGAAGTAGGACTTTCTTTATTCGATCAAGGGAATATTTTCTTTCTCGTCTCTTAGGAGGATTTATCGATTAGATCGTCTGCAGGTCCGAACAGAGAAGGTGTAGCATTTGCAGAACTACCGTACCGATTTGGTGTATCTTTTCGTGTAACTTTTCGTGTACGTCTGAGTTGTGACTAATCGAGCTGTACTTGAATGTCTTCCAGAATTTCGTGACTTGTGACTTTTAGAGTCTACTTTCCGGCTTCAACTTTTGAATTTATCTCTGATGATATCCTACCTTGGTTTCATTTCGGTGGAATTTTCATAGTTGTGTCTTTGGAAGTGAGGTGAAAGCCTACTTCTGCTTTTTCTCTAGCTTGCTGACTCTTTGCCTTTGTATTTGTCATTAAGTTTTTTTTCTTGTCAGCCTGCACTAGACTTTAGTTGCGCACTTCGGTGATCTAGTTAAGGTGAAGTAATGCACTTCTGCTTTGGGCTTTGTACCGCACTTACTCGAGTGACCCAAAGAGAGTGCAGTTTTTTTTCCTTTCCCTTTCTTTGCATGTCAGTGTTGGGCTTTGGTTCGCACTCTTCGAGTGACCCAATGTGACATTGCCTCCTTGGGGGGTCCTGTCTACAGTGAAGTGCATTTGTGTTTTGATTTGAGGACATCTCGTTGTCTCTCTTTAATTCGTCGGCTAATTTACTTTGATAAATTACCCTATATTTTTGGAAAGGGGGAGTTGTAACAGTTTGGTTTCTCCATTGGAATTTTATGAATAAAGTTACCTTTTTAATTGCTCCTTGGCCTCATTACACTCAATGTCTTTGCCATCTGGATCTTTTTGCTATTTTCCTTATTGGATAGTTTTCATCTTGCAGTTAATAATTTTGGATTTATTTACGTTGTCTACTTTTAGCTTCTCTTTGTTCGGTTGACGTCTGACAGTGTTGACACTGTTGAGAGTGACTTTTTGACTTTTCACTTGGCTTCCGTCATTGTCTTTCATTTTCTGTCTTGGAATTTGCTGCCGGCGTGAAGGTTGGTCGTGGAAAAAGAAAACTCCGAATTTGCGATTTATCTCAGGCATCCTGAGGATTTTTCGGCTTTTCTTGGTGTAAAATTTCGGGCCACCTTTAGTGCTGTTTTGCGTGGCCGAAATTACCGTTTCGTCACGGGATTTTGCCGACCAACCTCACTTGAGAAATACCTTGCCGGTAAGCATTTTTTATGGCGTGTTTTTGGATCCATTTCTAGTAGTTTTATTTCGTACTTTAGCTTATTGGATTGCGAGTGTTTGAGCGCCGACGGCGGAGTTCCAGTTTGGTGTGGGACGACCCACTTCAGAGAAATTTTAGTGGTGGTTTGTGTCCTCCTCGGAGGTAAGTCTTCCAGCCATGTGCCTTCAGCGATTTCATTACTAGTATTTCACCTTTTTCTTGCTATTCTCTTGGTTTTCGAATATTAGAGTTCATTGTATCCCTAGGTGCTAGGTAGGGGCTTGAGCTGCGTGTAAAGGCAGTACCTTGGCGCTGCTAGATAGGGGCTTGAACTGCGTATAGCAAACTTCACCATAGCTATCGAGTCCACTACAGACTACTGTCACCAAGTCACGCTAACCTACATCCCTAGACTGACAGGACAGTGGACTGTTGTAACCCCATAAGTTCTCCCCCCGACAATGTATGTAAATTAGTGGTAAGATCTTTTGAATGTGTAACTGATTACTCTTATTTGGCCAACGACTTTGCTACGTTTAATTTATGTTGGAGTGAACTCTTGCGGTGGCCCCAAATTTACTAAGGTTTCCCTTCCACCTGGAAGGCGTCCTGTTGAGCCTGTGAGCAACAGGTGGCGCACCCACTCCTATAGCCGAGCTTTATCTGAGCCACTTCACAATCTTAATATATTGGTGACCGCAAGTGTTCGCTTTAAGGGGCTCTTGGCCATCACACTACCTACACACCTGCCTTAGCGTATTGTTGAGTTTGTTGAATTTGTTTGATTTTTTTTTTTTTTTCTTTTTGTCTCTTTTATAATATATGACCACACCACGTCAAGCAGTGCTTTTATTTCGCTTTTATTTTGTCATTGACTTTCATGTGAGAATAAACCGTCTCAACTCCCATCAAAATTAAGGTCAAAAATTAAAAAATATCAGAAGGATATAAAGAACATATTTAAATAAATCATTAAAATATATCGAAGTGTGCCATGACAGAGACGACACTTGGAAAATTTCGTTGATTGGTTGGCGCTTTCTTTTGTTTCCCTTTTGTACTTGTCAAATATCGAATGTTTTGATTTAATGAGAAAAAGACAATACCTTTGTATTAATTATTGTATTGTGTTGTATCGTAACGGATCATTTTAGGGATAAATATAACATGACAACAATAGCTTAGGTATTAAAGCTGCGTCCAAAAATTGCATTAGTGCCAGGTGTAAAAGTTGCCCTTCCAAATTTCCGTAACGTCCTACTTTCGAGTAGAACTGGCAACGCTGGATCAAAAAATATTTTAAAAGCGCTTTCCTTGATCAACTTCCTTAATTATATTTTTTTGTTAAGCAGCTACGATTTATAGTTTTTGAAGTACAGCCGGGCTTTTTTAGTTGCTCACCCTGTATATGACACCTGGTCGTGGGAAAAATACTGTACAAAACTCGCAAGAAAGTCCCTTACCACACAAGCGTGAAATGTTGCAATCACAAAATAACTAAAATTGACTCCAAAAAATTGATATATGTACTTGTTTATAATTTTGAAAAAATTTAACTGGAACTTACTCCAAAAATGGAGTTTTTGCTTTTTTGAGGCAAGTCAGCTTCAAACTTTAGTCAATTGTTTATAATTAAAAAAAAAAAAAAAACTAAAATTGAGTCAAAAAAATCGACATTTTGCCTTTTCGAGTCGATCCGGCCTCAAACTTTTACGTATAATCTATAATAAAAAAAATACAATTGAATTTGACTAGAAATGGACTTTTTGCTTTTTTGAGTCGATCCGGTCTCAGTCGTTTCTTCTGTTATTTTGAAAAAATTGAATTGAAATTTGCACTAAAAATTGAATTTTTGCCTTTCTGAGTTGATTCGGCATCAAACTTTAGTCAATTGTTCTATAATTAAGAAAAAGAAATAAACTGAAGTTGACTCCAAAAAATGGAAATTTAGCCTTTTGAACAAAGAAATTAACTGACATTGCCATCAAAAAATAAAGATTATGCGTTTTTGAGAGGATCCAGCCTGAAACTACGTTTCTTCTATAATGAAAAACAAATAAGTGAAAGTAACTTTAGAAATGGACTTTTGCCTTTTTGAGTTGACTTTTCCTCAAATTTTTGTCAATTTTTTTGTAATTTAAAAAAAAAATTAACTGAAATTGAATCCAAAAAAATTGAGATTTTGACCTTTTGTGTCTATCCGGTCTCAATCTCTTGCCATTCCTTCTATAATTTTAAAAAGAACTAGCTGGAACTGACTCTAAAAATTGAGTTTTTGGCCTTTTTTAGGCGACTCGGCTTCAAACTTTAGTCACTTTTTTTATAATTAAAAAAAAGAGTGAAATATTGCTTTTTTAACAAAAAATGAACTGACACGGCCAACAAATAAACGGAGAATTTGCTTTTTTTAGTCGAGCCGGCCTCAAGCTTTTACGTTTTTTCTGCAATTAAAAAAAAATAACTGAAAGTGACTTTAGAAATAAAGTTTTTGCCTTTTTGAGTTGGCTCGGTCTCAAACTTTAGTCAATTTTTCTTTATTTTGAAAGAACAAAGTAACTAAATTTGACTTCAAAAATTGATATTTTGCTTTATTGAGTCGATGCGGTCTCAGCCTTTGCCGTTTCTTCTATAATTTCGAAAAAAAATATATATATATATCGAACTGCCTCTAAAAATTGGGCTCTGGCTTTTTGAGTCGAGTCCGCCTCAAATTTTAGTAAATTTTTCTACAATTAAAAAAAAGGAATAAACTTAAATTGACTCAGAATTAGAAAAAAAATGGAGATTTTGCCTTTTTGAGTCGACCGGCCCTCAAACTTTTACGTTTTTCTAGTCGAAAAAAAATAACTAAAACTGACTTTAGAAATAGAGTTTTTACATTTTTGCGTCGTCTCGGCCTCAAATTTTAGTAAATTTTTCTATAATTTTGAAAAAAAAAACTGAAATTGACTCAAAATCACTGAAAAAGTTGGAATTTTACCTTTTTGCGTCGATCCGGTCTGGGTCTCTACCGTTTCTCGTATAATTTTGAAAAAATAAACTGGAACTGACTACAAAAATTGAAACAAAAGATATTTTTCCTTTTTGAGGCGATCAGCTTCAAGCTTTAGCCAATTTATCTATAATTAAAAAAAAAACTAAAATTGACTGCAAAGAAATGGAGATTTTGCCTTTTTGAACAAAAAAATTAACTGACAGTCACCAAATAAACGGAGATTTTGCCTTTTCTAGTCGATTGGCCCCTCAAACTTTTGCGTTTTTTCTATAATTATAAAAAAAATATCTGAAATTGATTTTAGAAATAGTTTTTGGGTTTTTGAGTCGATTCGGCCTTAAAGTTTAGTCAATTTTCTAAAATTTTCAAGGAAAAAATGAACTGACATTTACTCCAACAAAACTAAGATTCTGCTTTTTGAGTCGATCCGGTCTCAATCTTTGACATGTATCGTACAGTTCTGAAAAAAAATTAACTGGAACTGACTCTAAATATGGAGTTTTGCGCTTTTGAGGCGACTCAACTTCAAACTTTAGCCAATTTTTCTATAATTAAAAAAAAAAGAAAAAACTAAAACTGACTGCAAAAAAATTGAGATTTTGCCCTTTTGAACACAAAAAAGAAACTGACACTGCTATCAAAAAATGAAGATTTTGCCTTTTCCAGTCAATCCGGCCTCAAACTTGTTCGTTTTTCTATAATAAAAAAAAATAAATAAATAACTGAAACTGAATTTAGAAATGGAGTTTTTGCCTTTTTGAGTCTACTCGCCCTCAAACAACTTTTCTATAGTTTTTAAAGAAAAAGTTAACTGAAATTGACTCCAAAAATTGAGATGTTGCTTTTTTGAGTCGATCCGGTCTCAATCTTTGCCGTTTCTTCTATAATTTTGTAACAAAATCTGGATCTGACTCTAAAAGTAAAGTTTATAGAGCCGAACTCGGCCTCAAACTTTTACGTTTTTTTGTTTTTTCTATAATAAAAAAAAATTAACTGAAACTGACTTTAGAAATGGGCTTTAGAAATTTTGAGTCGATTCGGCCTCAAATTTTAGTGAAATTTTCTAAAATTTTGAAGGAAAAAATAACTGAAGTTGACTCTAAAAAAATGAGATTTTGCCTTTTTGAGTCCGGTCTCAGTCTTTACTATTTCTTCTAAAATTTTGAAAACAATAATCTGAAACTTTCCTTAAAATAAGAAAAAGAGACAAACTAAAATTGACTCCAAAAAATGAATTTGACTTTAGAAATGAACTTTTTGCTTTTTTGAATCGATCGGGTCTCAGTCGTTTCTTCTGTTATTTTGAAAAAATTGAATTGAAATTTGCACTAAAAATTGAATTTTTGCCTTTCTGAGTTAATTCGGCTTCAAACTTTAGTCAATTGTTCTATAATTAAGAAAAAGGAATAAACTAAAGTTGACTCCAAAAAATGGAAATTTAGCCTTTTTAACAAAAAAATTAACTGACACTGCCATCAAAAAATAAAGATTATGCGCTTTCGAGAGGATTCAGCCTGAAACTACGTTTCTTCTATAATGAAAAACGAATAACTGAAACTAACTTTAGAAATGGACTTTTGCTTTTTTGAGTTGACTTTTCCTCAAATTTCTGTCAATTTTTCTATAATTTTGAAAAAAAATTAACTAAAATTGAATCCAACAAAATTGAGATTTTGCCCTTTTGAGTCTATCTGGTCTCAATCTCTTTCCATTCCTTCGATAATTTTAAAAAGAACTAGCTGGAACTGACTCTAAAAGTTAAGTTTTTTGCCTTTTTTAGGCGACTCGGCTTCAAACTTTAGCAACTTTTTTAAAATTAAAAAAAAGTGATAAACAAAAATTGACCCCAAAAAATGGAAATTTTGCCTTTTTAACAAAAAATGAACTGACACGGCCAACAAATAAACGGAGAATTTGCTTTTTCTAGTCGAGCCGGCATCAAGCTTTTACGTTTTTTCTGTATATAAAAAAAAATAACTAAAAGTGACTTTAGAAATAAAGTTTTTGCCTTTTTGAGTTGGCTCGGTCTCAAACTTTAGTCAATTTTTCTTTATTTTGAAAGAACAAATTAACTAAATTTGACTTCAAAAATTGAAATTTTGCTTTTTTGAGTCGATGCGGTCTCAGCCTTTGTCGTTTCTTCTATAATTTCAAAAAAAAAATAATTGGAACTGCCTCAAAAATTGGCTTTTGCCTTTTCGAGTAGAGTCTGCCTCAAACATTAGTAAATTTTTCTATAATTAAAAAAAAGGAATAAACTTAAATTGACTCAGATTCAGAAAAAAAATGGAGATTTCGCCTTTTCGAGTCGATCGGCCCTCAAACTTTTACGTTTTTCTATGTCGAAAAAAAATAACTGAAACTGACTTTAGAAATAGAGTTTTTACATTTTTGAGTCGCTTCAAATTTTAGTCAATTTTTCTATAACTTTGAAAAAAAAACTGAAATTGACTCAAAATCACTGAAAAAGTTGGAATTTTACCTTTTTGCGTCGATCCTGTCTGAGTCTTTACCGTTTCTTGTATAATTTTGAAAAGATAAATTGGAACTGACTCCAAAAATTGAAGCAAAAGATATTTTGCCTTTTTGAGGCGATCAGCTTCAAACTTTAGCCAATTTATCTATAATTAAAAAAAAACTAAAATTGACTGCAAAAAAATGGAGCTTTTGCCTTTTCTAGTCGACTGGCCCTCAAACTTTTGCCTTTTTTATATAATTATAAAAAAATTATCTAAAATTGATTTTAGAAATAGTTTTTGGGTTTTTGAGTCGATTCGGCCTCAAAGTTTAGCCAATTTTCTGAAATTTTCAAGGAAAAAATGAACTGACATTTACTCCAACAAAATTGAGATTCTGTTTTTGAGTCGATCCGGTCTCAATCTTTGACATTTATCGTACAATTCTGAAAAAAAGTTAACTGGAACTGACTCTAAATATGGAGTTTTGCCGTTTTGATGCGACTCAGCTTCAAACTTTAGCCAATTTTTCTATAATTAAAAAAAAAAGAAAAAACTAAAACTGACTGCAAAAAAATGGAGATTTTGCCTTTTTGAACACAAAAAAGAAACTGACACTGCTATCAAAAAATGAAGATTTTGCCTTTTCCAGTCAATTCGGCCTCAAATCTTTCCGTCTTTTCTATAATTAAAGAAAAGAAAAATAACTGAAATTGAATTTAGAAATGGAGTTGCCTTTTTGAGTCGACTCGCCCTCAAACAATTTTTCTATAATTTTTAAAGAAAAAGTTAACTGAAATTTACTCCAGAAAATTGAGATTTTGCTTTTTTGAGTCGATCCGGTCTCAATCTTTGCCGTTTCTTCCATAATTTTGTAACAAAATCTGGATCTGACTCTAAAAGTAAAATTGATTACATTTTTGAGCCGACTCGGCCTCAAACTTTTACGTTTTTTCGTTTTTTCTATAATAAAAAAAAAATTAACTGAAACTGACTTTAGAAATTTTGAGTCAATTCGGCCTCAAATTTTAGTGAATTTTTCTAAAATTTTAAAGGAAAAATATAACTGAAATTGACTCTATAAAATTGAGATTTTGCCTTTTTGAGTCCGGTCTCAGTCTTTACTATTTCTTCTAAAATTTTGAAAACAATTATCTGGAACTTTCCTAAAATTAAGAAAAAGAGATAAACTAAAATTGACTCCAAAATATGAAAATTTTGAAGAAAAAATTCAACTGAAATGGACTCAGTTTCAAGCTTTAATCAATTCTTGTATAATTATAAAAAAAGAATAAACTAAAATTGACTCCAAAAAAATAGAGATTTTGCCTTTTTGAACAAAAAAATTAACTGACCCTGCTATTAGAAAATGGAGATTTTGCCTTTTCCAGTCGATCCGGCCTCAAACGTTTACGTCTCTTCTATAATAAAAAAAAATAACTGGAAATTTAAAAATGGAGTTTTTGCCTTTTTGAGTCGACTCGGCCTCAAACTGTAGTTAATTTTTTAACTGTAGTTACTTTCTTAGCTTGTTATGTAAATAACTATTTCCTCACGGTACAACTTTCCGCACTCATATGCGTGCGGAACTAACGCGCACGCGAGTAGTAAATAGTTATTTTCCTAACGAGTTCGGGCAGCAGACGAGTACGGGAATGACACTTTCCGCACGAGTTAGGAACAATATTTTTTCTGGGTCTTCAGTTATGCTCAGTTGTGATTCACATTATTTGAAATTGATCGTTTGCAGAAAAAACTTTGTATGCATTACGAGCAAAAAGTAACTTTTTTGCTCTCGAGTGATTTTCACTCTCCGAGCGAAAAAGTTGTACTTTTCGCTCTTAATACATAAATAACTATTTTCTACAAACGTCAAATAATGACGCATTTTACGCTTTCATTAGACAAACGAAAACCTAACCTTTTTTTGAGGATCAGAGTGTGAGTTTACTTTTCCGCGCGTTGCCCAGGACAGCAAGCGAAAATAGTTATTTTCCTAACTAGTGCGAAAAGTGATACTTTCCCGCACGCTGTCTGTCGATGCCCGAACGACGCGAAGCGGAGTTCCGGCAGCAGACGCATGCGGGAAATACACTTTCCGTACGAGTTAGGAACAATATTTTTTCTACGAGCCAATTCATTCAACTTCAACAAACTTCACTCTCCGAGCAAAAAAGTTGTACTTTTCGCTCTTAATACGTAAATAACTATTAACTCAACTATATTCCTGTATAAACTGAATAATTTGTTTAGCAAAAAAATTATTGATAAACACATCAACCGGCATTCAAAAGGCTAAATTTATTCCTATCCCTAACACCATTAATTAGTTTTAAAAATGTGTTCCAGCGAATCCCTTCCTCTAGGTCATATGCGAAATCACGAGTCAGAAGAGGAGTAATAGGTGGATGCATTTGCGGGGGGGGGGGGGGATAATTTAAGCCCAACCCTTAAGCTATAAAAGTTTTCACGGGCAACGGGACCTTCAAACTGCAGCAGACAAGGGCACCAAGTGCAAGAGCGCCCGTCGAGCAACACGGAGAGGTCCAGGAGAGTGAAAGTTTAAGTGTTGTGCAGTGAGAGTTTGTCAGGTACGTCCTATATTTACATTTCAAGATTCAAACAATTTTTTTTATATCGCCAAACGGGCCATAAAAAATTCCATGTAAATTTTCATACCCTCAAATATTGCTGCCCTATTAATTTTACAGAAATGTTGTATGAGATTTTTTTAAAGGTTTTTCTATGGCAGACTTAAACACCAAATCTTATTATTTTCTAATAAACCAGTTAAACGTTATTAAGAAAAAAACTGTTCGTAAATGTACTAAAAATTAAACTACAGTCCTGATTCAATCTGTAATGAAACCGCCAGTAATTAAACTTCAAGTTCGTCATAAGATGTTTTTCGTCGTACCGTTTTTAATCAGCTACAGTCCTGATTCAATCTGTAATGAAACCGCCAGTAATTAAACTTCAAGTTCGTCATAAGATGTTTTTCGTCGTACCGTTTTTAATCAGCTGCAATTTTTTAGCAATAACTTGTTGTAAATACAATTTGCACCGTCCGAAGCCTTATTTCCTCTAGATTATGGAAGGGGATAATTTAAAATATAACTGATATTATCTTTATTATATAGGGTGTGAGACAAAGTGGTGCAAAATTTGAAAAACAATTTGATGTTCCGCCATTTCGCATCTGTATCTCGCTACCTTTTCGCCAGATTTTTTATTAAAGCACTCTGAATTTTTATACAAGGTGAAACGTAAAATGTGTGAAATTCTTGTTGCTGATATTTGTAAATCGTCGAAGTTTAGAAACGCGGTGAAGAATCTTAAGGCATTAGAACTTATACAGAAGGAAACAAAATATTCTTGAAAATTTCTAGTGTATAATAAGTGCAAACTTTCTAGTGTACGAGCTGGATGCTTGTATTTTACATACCAGCATTTTAAAATTTTTAATTTTGAAATTTAAGAACCACTTTGTTTCACACACTATATAATAAATATAATCAGCTTTTTTTTATTATCTGCTTCCTTATTGTAGAGGAAATGAGGTGTCAGACCATGGAAATTCTATTTATAACAATTCATTGCTTATAAAAATTGCTTGTGCCGAACTTTAAGTTTAATTACTGGTAGTTTCATTCAAGATTGAATCAGCATTTAATTTTTAGTAAATTTACGAATAGTTTTTTTCTTAATAACGTTTAACTGGTTTATTAGAAAATAATAAGATTTGGTGTTTAAGTCTACCATAGAACCACATTCAAAAAAATTTCATAAAATTTTTCTGTAAAACTAATAGGGCAGACAATATTTGAGGGTATGAAAATTTACATGGTTCGTCTGGCGGTATGATTACCTGACCAGTTTATAATAATGATCACATTTTGAGAAGCGTAATATTTTCCATTAATTTCTGTTAGTTACAACATGTTTTACACTATTCAGGAAAAAATAACAATGACTAAGTTGTATAAAATCATGGAAAATAGTTCTCGGAGAGTATCCGAGTACTCTGCGATATTTCTTGATAGACCTATGCCAAGCAAAACATCAGTCCAGAATATTAATAGCAATTCTAAACATTTAGACACATTTTATTTCATGTAAAAGAAAATAATGGGAGAAGTACCAGCCTTCTTTAAAATCTTATTTTATATAATAAAATTAATCGAATTTAAATTATTACAAACCAAATGCCTCTCATAATGTACCAGTATCATATCATTCAGGATTGTATCAGGACTGAACGATTTTACAAATAGTTTTTGTGTAATAGCTTTAATTGGTTTATTACAGAATAATAAAATTTGGTGCGCAAATTCGTCACATAAAGGCCTTTAAAAAAGTGTAATACTGTTTTGCTGTTAAAGTTCGCCACAAGCAATTTTTCGTGTCATTTTCGATTAGCTGTAACTTTTTAAGCAATGAATTGTTTTAAATAAAATTTGCACGGTCTTAAACCTCATTTCCTCTAGATTAAGAAAGCGGATAATTGTGAAAAAAAACCGACATTATCTATATTATAGGGTGTGAAAGAAAGTGATGCAAAAATTTCAAAATTTTTATGTTCTGCCATTTCGCAATAAGCTATTTTTTCCTTATCGTTTTCAGGTCAGGAGTAAGCCAACATCCATATCTCGGGACCTTTTCGCCAGATTTTTATTAAAGCACACTGAATTTTTTTATAGAGTGGAAACGTAATATGTGTGAAATTCTTGTTGCTGATATTTTTAAATAGTCGTAGTTCGGAAAAGCGGTAAAAAATCTTACAGTGTTTCCCTCATTTGTTGAAATATTGTCTGCGGATTGTTACTCATTCAAAAAATTTAAAAATATGTGTAATTTTTTCTAGTATACTAGCATTCAAAAAATATGATACCATTATTGTTGATACTCGTGACTTATAATAGCAATATTAAATAAAATAACCTTTCTAGAGGTAAAGGAAAACTGAGTGATGCCATCGCAGATAGCCAACATCAATATCTCTAGACGTTTTGTCATTTTTTGTTTTTAAGATATTAGAACTTAAATAGAGGAAATCAAAATTTTCTCAAAAATTTCGTTAGTATTTTTTTTTAAATCTGCGAAATTCGCGGACAAGTTGACGGATTATTCTTTTTATTCTTTGGATCGACAGCATTATCTACAAGTTCTTTCTCAACAAGAAAGTTTTCCAAAAGTGATTACTGAATTACAGGTACGGACTTGAAAAAATTAGTATACGGAGTGAATTATAATGGGTGGTCGAAAATGAAATCTCATATTCTTTGGTCGATTTTAAAGGGGGTCTGTCATACAATTGTGTTACCTATCGAGCTTCATTAAAAAGTTACAGAGTGTTGAAATTAGAATTTCAAAGTTCATATGTATTGATTATTCCGAAAGCGTAAGAGATATTTTATTGAAATTTTGTAAGTTTTGACTGCTATGTAAGGTGCACTTTTTGCGAATTATTTTTATTTCCGCCAGTGGCGCGCTTAACAGCACGTCGACATACATTATTTGAAAAAAAGTAGGACGTCACTGGTTTTTCGAAAAATTAAATTTAGTTCAGGTTTTTGAATGCCCATTAAAATACTATTTGTTTGCAACATAATTCAAGTCATAAATAATCGAATATTTTAGATTTTTCATCAAAATGAAATTATTCGCGGTTTACTTACATACATTACAATGGCTTTTATTTATTTACTCGAAAACGGTGAGTTGTACTAAAAAAACCGAAGAGAGCTATTTTCTTTACACTAGAATGGGTAAGAAAAAAACTAAGTTTCATTTTGCAAAGAATCAGTGACGTGCTAATTTTTTTTCAAATAATATAAATCGACGTGCTGGTAAGCGCGGCACTGGCGGAAATACAAATAAATTTTTATTGAAGAATGAGCGCCTTTCATAGTAGTCGAAACGCGCAAAATTTCAATCAAATATCTCCGACGCTTTCGGAATAATCAATACATATGCATTTTGAAATTCTAATTTCAACACCCTGTAACTTTTGAACGAAGCTCGATAGGTAACACAATTGTATGACAGAACACCATTAGAATCGACCAAAGAATATGAGGTTTCATTTTCGACCACCCATTATGGAATCTTAGTTATATTAGTATACGGGGTGAATACCCCGTATACTAATTTTGTCAAGTCCGTACCTGTAATTCAGTAATCACTTTTAGAAAACTCCCTTGTTGAGAAACAATTTGTAGATGATGCTGTCGATCTAAAGAATAAAAATAATAATTCGTCAACTTGTCCGCGAATTACGACGATTTTTAAAAAAATACTAACGAAATTTTTAAGAATATTTTGATCCCCTCTGTATAAGTTCTGATACCTTAAAAACAAAAAATTACAAAAACGTCTAGAGATATTGATGTTGGCTATCTGCGACCGCATCACTCAATTTCCCTTTATCTCTAGAAAGGTTATTTTATTTAATATTGCTATTATAAATCACGAGTATCAACAATAATGTTATCATATTTTTTGAAAGCTCGTATACTAGAAAAAACGGCAGTTATTTTTAAATGTTTTGAATAAGTGACAATACACAGACAATATGTCAACAAATGAGGGAAAACACAGTAACATTTTTTACCGCTTTTTCGAACTAAAACGATTTAAAAATATCAGCAGCAATAATTTCACACATTTTACGTTTCGCTCGGTATAAAAATTCAGATTGCCTTAATAAAAAATCTGGCGATAAGGTCCCGAGATATGGATGTTGGCTTACTCCTTGCCTGAAAACTATAAGGAAAAAAGAACTTATTGCGAAATGGCAGAACATCAAAATTTTGAAATTTTTGCATCACTTTGTTTCACACCCTATATAATAAAGATAGTGTCGTTTTTTTTCAAAATTTGCTGTTTCCTTAATCTAGAGGAAATGAGGTTTCAGACCGTGCAAATTGTATTTAAAACAATGCATTGTTTAAAAAGTTACAGCTCATTGAAAATGACACAAAAAATTGTTTGTACCGAACTTTAAGTTGAGCAGTTTATTTAAAAGTATCAAAATTTACATAAAATTTCCTATGGCCAGTCTGGCTGTGTACCACACGGTATATTTGAAATTTACACTATAAAAAAAAGCACGTAACTTGCGGCTTGCAGGGACTTGACTTTGAAAGTGTTGTAGAGGCTTCCCAGGTATACTGCTCGAAGCCCTAAAACGAAGCCTTCTAAATCAACACTTAATGTTTCAATCCTGAATATTCACTATGGTACACCATTTTTTCCTACGAGCTTGCGGTAAAGTCGCTTTACCGCACGCATTTGCGTGCGGAAATTAGCACTTTAGCACATGTGTGCGGTAATAGAATATTGTTGAACGAAAATATCTTCATGAACTTTAAAAACAATCTCTATAGAGTATTTCTTTCAAGAATTAAGGCGCGTCATCGTCAACATGACACCTCGAATGTCAATGAGTTCAGTTTGGTCAAATTTCAACACTTTGACTCACTTTTCTGAGGTCCGGGCAGGCAAAATATACATATTTTTGTATGATATCACCATTTTCCATGGTGTTTTATAAGACTAGACCAGTTAAATCGCATTTAATTGGCGATACACAGGCGAAATTAGAACAACTTACTTTCGTCACTAGAAACGAAAGTTAACGTTATGGGATTTTCTATCACTAGAGATGAAAGTTACGTTTTCGGCTAGGGAAAGGTATGACAAAAGTTGTTTATTTTTACATGGTCGTAGAAAAAAAAATTTACCACACGCAGAGCCAAATAACATACAATTTGAAGCTTTATTAATCTGAACGTTACTTTTGCATGATTGTATTGTTCTTGGGTTGTTTTGTGCTGAGTTGAAATATATATGAATTAGAATTGATAGCGTTTTTCTATACTTATTTGAATCTTTAGGGTTCAGAGGACATTTAGCACTATTAATTAGGTACCTACCACACGTGCGTGCGTGAAAAGTTTAACCCACGTTCATATTTAATTGAACTTACAGAAGACAACAAAGTTACACGACCCACATGTTCACAAAGTAGATGCGATAACCACTAGACCATGCACTCTCATCTTGTTCTCATGTGTGAAACCAAAATAAGTTCAGATTAATTACAGTTTGACAAATGCCAGTTTTGGTGTTTTTAAAAATAAATCTACAGACAAGATAGAAAGTAGGGTCAAAAACCCTGAAAACATCTAATCAGAATGGTCTTATCAGACAAAATTTTAGATGCAGCAAATAGGTACTGTTTTTTAGTAACTTATTGTAAAAGCACTAACACTTATAAATAATTTTAAGACGTTGACAGGCGTGTGTGTAAAAGTTTTTAGCTTTTGTAAAATAAATTTGCACGCGCAAATTTAAAGAACTGCACTAGGGAAGACAAAGAAGATTAAGAGAAATTGACTCGTAGGAATAATATTGTACCTAACAAGTCCGGGAAGTGCTCTACCGCACTTGATTGGCTGACCCAACTCCGCTTCGCGTCATTTGGTCATTGGGAGCGCAATCAGTGTGCGGTAAAGCAGCACTTCCCGCACTCGTTAGAGAGGTAAATAACTATTTAATCTAGGTCATTGATTAAAATTAAAAATACCTAAATCAACTTTGGATCCACTTTCGCAGTAAGTGAACTCTAAGAATTAAAGAACTTTAAAATTATTTCTTTTAAACGAGAGGTTCTCTTAAACTCTTAATATACAGGGTATCCCGTACGCACCATCAAAAGGGTACTGCGACCTTCTCAGATTCCAAAAAAAAATCTTTGACCAAAGTTTGATTAAGAAAAATATTAGAGTAGAAAGAAGTATACACTGATATGGACACAGTGGACAAAGTTCTTGTTTCTAAGGAATACTCATGTTTTGATGGCGAAACGGCGTTCATCCGCCTTCTTGGCGATGAAGAACCTGCCACTAACCCAAGGCGGATGGACGCTATTAATTAATCGAAACATGAATCTTACTTAAAAACAAGTTAACAACAAATTTTATTGAAATCATAACGTTCTCTAGATAACTAAAAAAACTCAATTTATCACAAAAATTTTGACTATCAATGGCAACCAAATCAAAAATTTTTCTTAATAAAACTTTGATGAAATCGTTTTTTTTTAACCAAAGAACGCCGTAGGACTTATTTTGTTTGATCATGTGCTTAAGTAGAGGGTGCACGGAAGACCATGTACTTAAGATCAATGTATATAAGAATTTTCCTGATGAAATTTTTCTTGGTCTTTTCCGTGCAATCATTTAGTATTGCTGGTAGAGCCCATAAAGTGTGTTATATTGTCTTAATTGTAATCATTTCCCTTTTCTTTTTTGCTTTTTTTATTTTTTCTTAAAAAAAACGATAGTTATTTAAAACTGACCGTGCTGCGCAAAGTACTTACATTTGTGTATTGTTTTGCTACGTGTATCTTTATTTATATTTTAGTCCTGAGCAAGAATTTTATAAGGGTCGAAATTTGGTTGGTTGGTCATTTCACAAACGCGAAATGTACTTTTTCTAACTTTGACATATAAAGTGGCACTTTTCAATACTGATGACAGTGATGTAACGTCCTACTTTTCGTAACTAGTTACGAAAAGTAGGACGTTACGTCACTGTCATCAGTATTGAAAAGTGCCACTTTATATGTCAAAATTAGAAAAATATATTTTTCGCTCTTTTAAAGTACATGATTATTATTAACAAACAAATCATTGGATACAAGCTGAGAACAAGCAAAACTTTCGAACTATACAGGGTCGAATCAATATTACTTTGGAATCTATAGCTTTTCGAACATAATTATAGGCATATATTATTAAGGTTGAGGAATATTAGGCAGTGGACGACATTAGAGTGCTTGGGTGAAATAACAGATTTATCAAATGAGAATTACCAATAATATATTTTTAAGTAAAACATGTTATGACTCTTCGTCGCTGTACCTTTTTCTCGTTTGGTCTCTGCTTACAAGGAGTTTCCTGGCGAATATCCGAAGATCCGCAGCTACCTTATAATAGGTCTTTGCTTTTGGACACAGGTGCTTAACGCTTTTAGTTCCTGTGTATCGAAGGAGATTCATGCGAAGTTTCAGGTCTAAAAAAAGTAAATTATAAATAAACTAATAACTGGATTCCTATCTAAAATGATATCTTATAATTCAAAACCAAATGATATCACCTTACTGAATCATCTACGATGGCTATTTATTTAGACAATCTAAAAAGTATTATTTAAACAAACTTTTTTGAACGTTTCTCTAATCATTTTAGTAAGGAACGGCATACGAGTAGAAGTTTGTGTTTGCATGTGATACCATTCACCGCATGATACGAGAAGGATCTCCGGTGAGGCGTCATAATATGCTAATTGATAAAACATGAAAAATTTTACTCACTGCAAATTTTTGAAGGGGCACTACATCTAATTTTTTTCGGTTGGATTGTTTTCGGGGAGGTTGAGGTGATGGATGATGAGGTGGAGGTTAATTTGAAAGTGCGGCCATTGGACGGATCGGGTGGTACTGTGACTATTGTTTTTTTCTGCCCTGTCTTGTTCCGTATTACCTACATGAATTAAAAACGACATAAATTAAATCTTGTTAAACAAAATTCAAACCCATAAAATTCAAACCCATAAAAACTCAGAGCTAAAAATCAAGCAAGTAGGTACTAACAATAAAACTATCTGGACATAATATTCTAATTGATAAAACCTGGACAATTTTACTCACTGCATATTTTTGAAGGGATATTATATTTTGTTTTTTTTTCAAAAAGTTTAATTTGTGTACTAGATTCAAATATTTAAAAACGAATTCCAATCATTTCCCGCAAGAAAAGTAGACAAAAAGATACTTGTATGTAATAAATAGAATATTATTATACTAAATGGAATATTGTGAGCTCATCATACACTAGTTTTAGCACCAATGAATAAAATGTGTTACCTATTTCATATATTATATATAAAAATAAACTGGGACCAGCGTCTTTCCTAATTAGGGATTTGTTTCTGCTATTCTATCTCACCCTATTATGCATTTTGGATCCGTTCGATTGCGATCTGGCCTGGCTATTTTCTCTATCCATACCTTACAGAGCTAAAATAATTTTTAATCTAAAATCTGTTTTTACTGTGGGTATATGGTTTATATGTATTTGTTAATTACTAAATCTACTTTAAATTGTTGCAACATATTTTTATGCAAATTTATATCGGTGTCTATAGTTGTGTCTTTATTGATTTGTTTATGCATTAAGTGTGTTGTAGAGTTTTTCATTTAGCATATTTTTTAGCTCTGAAGAAGATCTAAATAAAGATCGAAACGTTGGCGTATTCGCAACTGTGAAGTAGCTTCTTATTTGTCCTACACCCGCTATCTACAGATCCATTGCATTAGAAGGGACACAAAGCACATATAAGCTAAAATCATGTTTTACTTGATTAATATCTTCCATTATATTGCTACTACCAAATTAGAGACCCGCACAGAACGCATATCGATATATGCCAGAGAGCACCTATAGTTAGCCGAAATAGGCTGCTCACCATCTTATTTTTTTATTGAATGCAAAATAAATAGCTCTTTAAATTTGTTGATTGGCTGAATTCTTAACGATTTAGAATCATTTGCATATCTTTGCCTTAAAGTGAAGATAAGGAAGATAAGGACGTGAGGTCGACTTTAAAATGTCCAATATAAAATACTTTGCTGCTAGACCTACCAAATGTTAAAGCAGTCAACCGATCAAAAAGTTTATCGTTGGTATAATATGCGACTTCTGCGAATATTTTGGAAAACTGAAACCCAAGTCCTTGCTCAATATCATATATAGGTACCTACCCCATTAGGTACTACAATGTATTTTCAGATTTACTTACTCCTTCTTCTTTTGGAAATCTATGCAACTGAATATTGCATGTTGTTTTTTTACTGTTTTTGTAGTTTGGTACACAACAGAAAACGATTTGATTAAGAGAAAGCAAACAATAAACCGAAAGTATGAATTATTTCGAAATTTGTCAGATCTGATAAGGACGCTTCAAATTTGAAATTAGTGCCAATTCGCACAGCGCCGTGGCGGAACGCGCTTGAGCCGCCATCTCGCGACTGGAGTCATGAACAAACAAAGCTATTGTATTTGTGGCTCTCATAAGAGATAAACGGCCCTGGCTACTGATGCAAGCCGGATCAAATCTAAAAATGTCAAAGTTACATAACACAATATTTTACAAATTTACGGCTAGGAATGGGATGCGTACAAGCCCAGAGGGCAGAGGTATTGTCGGTTGGTTGTCTTTGTCATCATCATAAGAAAACAAAAGAACTCCCTGATAAGGAAAGGCTATTCACATCACAACAACCCCCATATACAACACCACTGGAGATTATATTATTACTTCATCTTTATTCAACGTACTGCCCTAACCAGTGCCCTCCCACCTCTGAAAAAAAGGGGGAAGGGATTACGCTGGAACTCTTACGTCATCGGCAGTGATTGGTCAGTACACATGGGCATACTCGCCATCTAGTAATGGGCATATGTACTAACCAATCATTGATATACTATGAATATAAAGACAATGGTTCAAGGTAGACAATGGTTTCTTTTTTATGTATTTTTGAAGACTAAATACCATATTTTTAGCCAGTTCAACTGACATTTTATCAGATACAGACGTTTTTTTTTGTAGGACGTTACAATTTATGACGTAATATTTAACCCTCGCTGAACAGAATATACGATAAGTTTCAATTTGCGCCCACGCAGTGGCAAATCATGATTTTGTGAGGCCCCAAGCGCGATCTATTCCTGAGGCCCCTCCCTCCTAAACCCCATGAATCTAGAGAAAAGTCTAAAATAAACCATTCTAACTCTTTATTTTTAAAATCAACAAAAACGCTTATTTACAATGATGCCAAACGTCGGACTTCATCATTAAGCGCAAGAAAATTATGTGGTCGCATCTAGAAACAAAATAAAAGAAAATTACATAACTGATATTAGGAAAATTTAAGGTATTAATTTAACACATAACCAGTTATGAACTTGTTGACTTTTATCGTTTGTCGGTCAGATAGTACAGCTGTTATTATGTCTATTAACTTTTTCTCAGAACACTCTCTGCGTCAAAAAAATCAATATCATTAACAATCTCAAATTCAGGGCATTGATGCTCTCAGCGGAAAAATACCATTCAAGTAACCTTAACTACATTGCCAACATTTTAAAAACAAATAACTATCCTACATCCTTAGTTGATAAAATACTCAGGAGTCCACTACAGAGCATTAATGATATGGATAAAACGCACATAGAACCTAATTCAATGGACAGCAAACCCAAAATATACTGCAAGTTGCCTTATATTCAGGGTCTCTCGGAAGGTCTCAAGAGAGTTTTTGATCAATACATCACACAAAATAACGAACAAATTTTACCATCATTTAAAAGTGAAAACACTATCAAAAAGCACTTTTACTCCAAACTTAAATCAAAAACAGAAAGAGATCTTTGTTCCAACGTTGTATATAGGATACCGTGCTCAACCTGCAATAAGATATACGTGGGACAGACTGGCAGGTACGTCAAGGTTAGAATGAAAGAACGTCAAAATGACCAAAAAAATGTCCATAAAAAACAAACCCTACAGCTTTGGTGGAACAAAAGATAAATACTGGCCATAATTTTAACTTTGATGATGTAGCCATTCTGGACACCCAACCCAACTCGAGGGGTTGGCTCATTAGCGAAATGATATCGATAAGAACGGAAAAGGAAAGTGTTAATAAACGAACAGATATCGAAAATTTGAGCACCGCTTACTTTGGAATTCTGGACAGGGTTAAGCACGTTTAAGTACAGTCACTCTTATCCAGAGATATAGTTCGATCTGCCTCCCCGCCCTATACTTTCGGGTACAGCATGCTTGAGCGATAATAGCATACCTGTTTCAGTTGGTCCCATGACTCCGACCACATACGCTGAATTGCTCGTGCTACTGTTGCTGTCGATAGTCATTCGCCTCTTGTCGACCTTTGTACTTAATGTTTAGAAAGCCGATGACTCTCAAAATCTATCTGAATTGTATTTAACTGTATCTAGTTTAAAGTGGCCTTTGTTTCGTCCCCCCTTTTTAACTGTATTATTCTATTTATTATATGATTTTAAAGAATTTTATAACAACTTTTAGTGTCCTGAGGATGCTGTAATATATGGCGAAACGTCGACAAGTTCATAACTGATTTTGAATAACACCCCTGATCCCACAACCCAAAAATCAAAACCACATCTCAATAAATTGGATCAAAAATCAATAACATTTAACACATAACGTTTGCGAATATCACTAATGAAATTGCAGCAACGACTCATGAGTTCCTATAATTCTCTAATTTTAACATAATGAGTAGAACTGAACTAACCTTAGCTTACCTAATCTAAACGTAAGAAGTGTAACTGAACCAACCTAACCAGGAAAACTATAACTGGACTAACCTGAACTAACCTAAGCTAGTCTAACCTAAACGTAAAAGGTGTAACTGAACCAACCTAACCAGGAAAACTAGGAGTGAACTAACCTAACCAGGGAAACTAGAACTGGACTAACCTGAACTAACCACACCTTACCTGAAGTAACACAAAGTTAACCTGTTCTAAAAATGAAGAAAACAGTTGAACAAAAACAAATAATCAACTAAAGGAGACTTTAAATTTTAAAGGAGCTTGAGATGCGTTAACCACTACACCATGAACTCTCATCTTGCTCTCATGTGTCAAAACGAAATAATTTCAGATTAATTACAGTTTGACAAATGCCAGCTTTGGTGTTTTTAAAAATAAATCTACAGACAAGATAGAGAGTAGAGACAAAAATCCTGAAAACATCTAATCAGAATGGTCTTATCCTATGTGATGTACAACATTTTACTTCATACTTGTTAAAAACAGGAAAAAAATAATTTTATGCGCGGCGAATATATTTTTGACAAATCCGCCAATTTGACAAATATTTGCATTACGGTGTCCTGTGCCGGTACCGGTTTCCAGGTTACCATGGATACACTGGATTTATTGAAGATGTGCCGGTACTCAATACTGCAAAATTTCTTTACGATATCCAATCCTGTAAAAAGCTATTTACCGGATTAAAATCAAGTACGTAAAAGTGTCCTAAATGATACAGTACGAAGTAAAGTAAATTTGCACGCGCAAATTTACGCAATTTATGCAATATACTTTACGCAAAAAAATATATATATAAAATAAAAAAGTAAGCTGCTAACAAAAAAAGTCATTACGACATAATTTGTCGTAATTTTCAAGACGTTTTACCTCAGAAACCATTTATGATAAACACATATTTATATCAAATTGTCAACTTATCATTCCAACCTGTCTGAAAACACCAAACAATTATATTTCTAATATATAGTTAATGTAACGAGCAAAGTGCACCGTTACTAGTTATTTATGTTATAAGTCCGGTAAATATAGTTTTACAGTAGGAGCAAGATCTGGAGTTTCGAAACGACTACTGTAACACGTTACCGGACCTATGATTTTTTACTTCATACCTACTTATTAAAAACAGGAACATAGTATATTGTTTCATAAGGAGCGAAAGTGTCACATTTCTGGCGAGGCTGTGCAGTTTGGCGAACGAATGTATTGAGTCCGCCAACACGGGCGAGACGGGAAAGTCACTTTAGCTCCGAATAAAACATATTATTTTTCTTCAAACCTTTGAATTATATTGTAATTAGTACTAATAGACATGTAGATAATCTTACCAGTGGCAGTTAAATAATTTACCTGCCGCCCGTCGCCGGCAGGTAAAGAGTTTTCCTGCCGCCCGTTGCCAGCAGGTAAAGTGACAGCCACCAATGTTAAATCCTGTTTCAATCATCGAAAACGTATGGTAATATCCATAGGTACCATACATTGCGTTTCGATATTAAATTGCTACTACAATACTTATTTTCATAAAAATATTTGTTACCTTATTGGACTTTTCTGGTAATAATTCTAAAAAAGATTTAACTCAAAACATAGAAAGTGAAATGAAACCAGCGCCTGTGTATTGTCGGTTTAGATCAAGCAGGCATACGGAGCCAATGCAGCCAATGAGCAGTCACTTTCGAGTAACGAGGGTAGTTCAGTTGAAGTTGTCACTGGTTTCGAATTAGCTACAAACCAGACGACTGATAGTTTTGTCGAAACAGAGACTACCCCAAGATCTTCTGATAGTCGCCAAATACCAACCTGTAAAACTTCTTCTGTTCTTGGTGTTACAAGTAGTAATAATATCCAGCCTAGCTGTTCATACATAGCAAATAACATCATATCCAATAACAAAAATTCCACTGAAACCTCCATATTATCAAGACAAATTGAAAATTCTAATTTAAGTTCAGGACTGAATCTTCAAGGTGCAACAATTTTACACTGTACCTTTAACATCAATTTTTCCTCACAAAAGTAAATGTGTTATCTTTACCAAACAATAATTAATAATACTAAATAGTACGTAAGTTGTTCTATAGTTAATAGGTGCGTTACTATTCCCATTATTATAATTAAAATTAATAAAAAATACATTGATAATTTGTTTTCTTACAAAATATACATAGTTAATTACAAATTACAAACATTATAGTCCGGCTTATTCAATTTGTCAAAGAAAAAATCAGGTTTACGAAAAATCATTAATATTTTTGAATAGCTTAATTTCATATTTAATATATATCCAATATATGTAATAAATTTATTCCGCATATCGCATCGCAATGTTCTTGAGCGACAGTAAGAGACTTTACCTGCCGGCGACGAGCGGCAAGAAAAAACTTTACCTGCCGCCGGGATGACAGTAAGGAAATGAAGTGTTTTACTTTCGTCTGTTGTGTCAAATAAAGTAGCAATTTAATGACGTTTGGAGAAAAAATTAATTTTATGCGCGGCGAATATATTTTTTAAAAATCCGGTATAGTTTCATTAAGGTATCCTGTACCGGTACAGGATCCCGTGGATACAATGGATTTATTGATCTGGACAATGGATTTTACAGTATTGAGTACCGCCACAGAATGTGCCGGTACTCAATACTGTAAAATTTCTTTATTTCGTACTGTCGGATATATACGTACTACATGTATCGATTTGAGTCCGGTAAATGGAACTTTACCGGACAAATCCGGTTAAGGTTTCTAAGCAACCGTCTAATATAAAATAATATGATACTTAAATTTAAAGAAGATTTAGATAGCAGTCTATTGCACTTTAGCTTGTTATAGTGTTGAGAATTGGTATGAGTCCGGTGTGAGAACATAATTACCGAACACAGCATGTTTACAAGCTATCAAAAATTTGCGCAACATTTTGAAATTCATAGCTGTAAAGAAAACGTAAATCCATTGAGCGTAAATTCAATATTTTGTTTGCATATTGCTTTTAATATTTGAATTTATTAGTAAATTTTTCATTATTTCAAATTTTAAATCATACAACAATTGAGTAACCTGCCACGAGTTTAGTTATGTTGCGAAATAGCACAAATGTTTGATATGCCTATCCAAAATATTGTGGAATTTAAGACTGAAAGAAAAAGCATCATTCCCTGATATTCGAAACGAGCTTCTAAGTTATTCAGTGAAATTCAAAAATCACCCCAGTGCCCAGCAGAACCGATTTATATCAAAGTACTACATATATTTGAAGAAACACAAGCACATTTTGAATTTCACAAACATCTATTACTAGTATGTAATAATAGTTTTAATAAAAAATAATTTGTGATAATAAAGTTTTAAAACTGTGTGGCTACATATTTTCAAATATTTTTTTTATTACCATAAATAGCGTAACTTTAAATCATTATGCTGCAGCTCTCGAATTATGAACTTTGACAGTGACAATAATATAGACACCTCCAAATGTCAATAAATCTAATTCTTACGTGGTCATTTCTTCAATTTTTTGTTTAAATTTCTAAACCATAAAAACACTATGAAATAAAATATTGTACGATACACGTCCATTAGGTGCTGTTACAGTACTCGTATAACTTTCCAAACTCGGCTCCTGACGTCGCCTCGTCGGTATAAACCTCGTACTGTAACAAGTCACCTACTGGACTTGTGACGTAAATGACTATTACGATATCCACTCATGTAAAAATTATTTACCGGATTAAAAGTACGTAAAAGTGTCATAAATGATACAGTATGAAGTAAGAAATCCTATTAAACTTGAGTGGATTCACATTTGAAAGTTCAAGGTATTCAGAATATTATCGCATAGTTTTCTAGTAACTTGTACAAACTTACTTGAAAATCATATTACGTTTCTAGTATCGGTAAATGTTTGTCTTAAGAAGACATTTTTTGAAGCACAAAAAGCAGTACAAAATAATGCACTTCTAGCAATTGGTTCTAAAATTTCTTTTAAACGGTTCAAATAATGCTTATTATATCTCCGTTTGTATCAAAAATAACAAGGTAAATCCTAAACCGTCTAGAAATTATGCGAGGTTAAACATTATTACGTTTCTAATAATTCTCAATATCATCAGCCAGTAATTGCTTTAGCTGAAGAGTACACTACAAGAGCTTTCACAAAATATTGCTTTAGACATGACTAAGTAAAGCTTATTCATTAGGGCCGTAATTTTAACTAACCTTGTAGGTATATGTTTTATTAAACCTAACACTTCTCGCTTTGAAAACGCTGTTTTCGACCTTTTAAACGACTGATAAACATCATTTCGCAAACTCTAATTGTGTCCATCCACAGACTAGTTAATTAGAGCTTACGAAATGATGTTTATCGGTCGTTTAAAAGATCGAAAACACCGTTTTTATAGTACCGACGGCTAAAAATCGATTTCTGTAGTTTACAGTAATCTGCATCTTTTCTCCTTAGACCGGGCATTGACGTTGATACTGGACGGGTGTAATCTCGTTAGTTCAACAAACAGGCACGGATGGCGCCACTGGGGACCTTTTCTCGGTACTGCCATGAAACGTGTCTTGAGTAGAACGGATTTCGGGAGCTCTGGTTGTGTCAAAGCTTCACTGATGAGCCGTAAACGGCGAAACTAGTCTGTGGATCGACACAATTAGAGCTTGCGAAATGATGTTTATCAGTAGTTTAAAAGGTCGAAAACAGCGTTTTCATAGTACCGACGGCTAAAAATCGATTTCTGTATTTTACAGTAATCTGCACTTCTCGCTTTAGCACAGAGTTAACAAAATAGACTTATGGCCATGCATATGGATTATGAGGAATTGCGAATTAAGAGGTAAAAAACAATCTTAATTCGGTTAATACTAAAAATTTCGAAAAAAAAACAAAATGGCCTAGAGATATTATGCCCCTGGGTATATCGATTGACAAAACATATAAAAAATATATTTTTTAAGAACGGCAAGAGATTGTAAATTTAAAAACTTTGCAGTGTTTTACTTAACGCCCTGTATA
The DNA here is from genome assembly GCA_951812265.1 of Taphrorychus bicolor. Lineage (NCBI taxonomy): Eukaryota > Metazoa > Arthropoda > Insecta > Coleoptera > Curculionidae > Taphrorychus > Taphrorychus bicolor. The sequence continues at coordinate 27,388,942 of OX638302.1, read as the reverse complement.
TTAGAGCGTAAATCGTTATTAGCGGCCATGAAGAGAAATCTCTGCCCACTCCAACCCTTTAAAAGACACCGAAATCAACGCAGGGGTTCACGAGATATTTGGATTTGAATGTGACCTAAAATTTTGCCGTTTCGGTTTCAATGGTTGACGACTGTATATCGCCAGCATACTAAATGCTTGTTGGTTATAATTCAGCATTTTAGAAAAGATTACAAATTCACAAAACTGCACTTTCTGAATGTAAACACAGCAGAATAATTTACAAATTACGGCTGTTATTTTATAATGAATCGTGTTTCATTTGTCTAATTTTCCAAGACCTATTTAAAAGTGTATGGTACTTTTCCAAACTTTAAAACCAAGCCAAGACTTACCTTGATTTCTATTATTGCGATTAATAAGTCATACCTTATACTTTTTAATTTTCAAATATGAGAATGAACTGAACTACCTATCTATCTTCCTTTTTCCACTTCTACCACAAATCACTATATCACAAATCACTATATCACAAAAAAAGCGGTTTAAAACTTTATGCAAAATATCGGATTTGGGGCATCAAATTTTAAATAGTTCAAAAATATGTGAAACCTTGGATATAGTATACTTATTTGGAGTTTTAGGCTTACATTTTAAACTAAAGGTAAGAATTACGAGAATAATATTAAAGTGACTTAATAATTTCAGGATGCGTTTAGTCCCTTTGGAGCAACATGAATGTTCTGATAATATATTTTTTTAAATAAAGCCTAAATGAGTTCTATTTAGACCCACAAATGCCCCTTTAACATCTTATTCATTTTGTAGCTTAATTTTTAATATTTTTCGGAAATTTACCACGCGATTATTGGCCTTCAAAGATCCATTAATCTCATTTTCCCAATATTTGAGATTAAAAATGAGATTTTGAAAAACGGTTTTCACTGACCTATTTGGAAATTATTTAACTATTTTTTGATAAAAAGAAAGTCATATAATTTCATTTATTTTTTTTTGGAATTTGGATAGTGGTTTCAAAACTAGCCCCTTGGCGGAGAAAAATTCAACTCAATTAACTAACACTTAATAAGTTCAGGATGCGTTTAGTCCGTTTGGAGCAACATTAATGTTCTGATGATATATATATTTTTAAATAATGCCTAAATGAATTTTATTTAGACTCACAATTATTGCCCTTTTAACCTTATTTATTTTGTAGCTACATTTTTAATAGTTTTAAGAAATTTACCGGGCGATTCTTGGCCTTCAAAGATCCATTAATCTCATTTTCCCAATATTTGAAGTTAGAAACGAGAATTTGAAAACGGTTTTCACTGACTTATTTGGACCTTTATTTGGCTACTTTTTCATAGAGAAAAAGTAATAAAATTCCATTTCATTTTTCTTTGGAATTTGGGCCATGGTGTCATATCTAGCCCCCCTGGCGGAGAAGGATTCAACTAAATTAACTATATTTTGATATGATTTGATTGATAAAGCAGGTAATTGAGAAAAGACAATTGAATACATCCCACCATATTTGTTTTAGAAATAAACTGATTTTTTTACGAAAATGATAGACAAACTATCTTTAACATTGTAAAAAATTGTAAAATTGTAAAAAAACTTTTTAGTTTATTATGCGAAATTTATAGAAGATGTAATTTAAAATTTGGTGGTCATTTTTAGAACTTAAAAATATTTTACAGTGATTCTTCATGGCCGATTTACCCAATAATTTTGTTTACTCCAAAGTCATATAGCGAACGGTTCCTGAGATATAGCCGAGGAACACTCTTATTTCATTCATTCAGTCATTTTTGTCGTCAAGTAGGCGTTAGAAATCTGAGATATTTCACCCTGTATAACATGACTGACAGTGACGGTGATTAATAATTAGTTTAAGGTTAAGGTTATTGAAAGTTAAAAGAAAGTTATTTTCTGCGAAATATGTTAGTGAACGAAATTTTTTGCTTTTTCGCAGGAAACTCTAGTTTTAAATATGCAAAAAAGCAATATTTACTAATTGGAAATTGAAAACTTATCTGCTTTCAATATTTCCAAAAATAGTGCAGCGTTTAAGAAGGAAACAAACAGAAACAACTACTCCGAGGGCTAATACCCATACCGGCATTGAATTACACTGTTTGTTTCAAAGCTCATTTTATAAAGCAAAAAAAAATAGTAAAATGAATTAATAAAGTAATAAAAAATAAATGCTAAAAAGCCAAAAAATATTAAGCTTTTTGCAAAGAACATAGAACCAGAGTTTAATTAAGATATGCGAAAATGCACATGTATAATTACAATTTGGAAATTTGAAAACTTGTCTGCTTTCGGCATTTCTTTGCTTTCTTTTCGGCAAATATTGAAAGCAGATAAATTTTTAATTTCCAATTAGTAAATATTGCTTTTTTGCATATTTTAAACTAGAGTTTCCTGCGAAAAAGCTAATAGTTTCGTTCGTTATGGTTATTGTTTACTGTTTTGCTCACATAGTTGTCAGATGGCTTCATTAGTTCAAAATTTAATAATAATATTTATAGTCGTTTTCAGGAAGATATTCATCTAGCCAGCCATGGAAATATCAGTTTTGTAGTGGCAGCCCTTCTTCCAAAAACTTTTCAACTGAAATCTGGGGAAATTCTTATTTTCTATTGGTATCAATCACATTATGTCAAAATTTAAGAAATGGCATGACCCTTACTTTCTATGCTTGTCTTCTGCATGTATTTTGAGAAAGAGAGCACAATATTACGTCCGTCAATTCCTTGGATGCAATATGCATCTTTGTAAATATTGTGAATTTAATTCTCATATTTATTTTATTCTTATTCCAATTTTTGTTAGTAATTTTCAAATAACTGCACTGCATATTATCATCAAACAGTCCTTTACATGACTACTTTTATACTCAACTATAAGTTGTAGTGAAAGCAAAAAGTGAAATAAACCTATGACCTACCACGGATTTGATCCCATACAGAATGAAGCTATTTTTTAACAATTTCCTTAACTCCAGTAGCAGAGCTGCAGCTGCATGCATCAACTGCTTTTTGACTTTGTATGAAGACTGTAAGCAAAGTGCTCGATGCTTGAGAAAGAAAGAAAAAAAGAATTGCACAGTTTCCAGTATTCAAGTGACATCTTCAATGTACTACTGAATGATTTTGTATTATCCAAATGAAGAATGATCATTTGACCATCTCACTGTGAATGTACCAAAGGAAGGATGAACAAAAAATGTGTGTTTCTGCTTATAAATTAAGTGTTCTGTTAAGTGATTGTGTGGGAACCAATTTGACGGTGACCATTGCGATCTCCGTTATACAGAGTGCTAATTATGTAAGTGTTAATCTCTCTGAAGGATGCATATAACATTTGTCAAAACAGTTTAAAGAGTTGGTAGTCACCAATTTGTCGATCAACCCATCTGCATACTAGTTTCGGGGTCTACTCCTCATCAGTACAGCTTTGGCTTCTCAACAAATTGTCTCTCAACACCATTTGTCAAAATAACACAAAGTTTTTATATATTATCATACTCCTGCATATCATATTAGATATATTCATTTTTTGCTATTGCGATTGCTAAGGACTGGACCTCAGAAGGGGCCTCTTGAAGTTTACAATCCTGGGTTCTAATATTTAAATCACCATACATTTTAAGTGTCTTGTATAACGTATTACTACAAAGACCCTTAATGTGCCTTTGAAGTTGATCTTCCTTTCTTTGAAAAAAGCCAGCGGCATGTGTATGGAATTATTTTCTTCTGCAAATATAATTTTTAATTATACTTGAGATTTTAACAGAAACCAAGCAGAAACCTTTTATTTTATGTCATGTCATGGTTCTTTCTCATAACTCATTTCATTAAAAATTCCAAAACAATACACGAGTGAGTTTGAAAGTTTGTATCCAAATCACGAACTCTCAAGTGCATCTTTTGAGCCCAAGGTATGTCCTAGAGCCCAAATTAAGAAAAAAATGTTTACAAACAACTCGGTGACTTTGACCTGCTCTATACACTTCTGAAATCATGTTAAGGTAGACATCCTGTAGTGGAAAGTAAAGTCCTAATATCCAATATAAAATATTTATACTATATTGTAAGCAATAAAAACCACCAATATGTGTGTTATAATTTTTTAAATATTTTCCAAAATGTGTACAGGTTGGTTGTGAAGTTTTCATAGAATAGGATACAACAATGAAAGTAGCTGGTACTTTATTACTCCAAAATTCTTGTCTCCTGATAATTCACAGCCAGCTTAATGAGTTTTTCCATTAAACACACTATACTTGTTTTGCTTTGTATATAAAATAAAAAAGTTCCTGCAACTTCAGCAGAATTTTTATTCAGGTATAGTAAGTTAGTTGCAATGGGGGTTCTTAATTTCAAACTAATAAATAGCCTTTACTTGTTTTTAAAAGTTACTTCAAATTCTATGCATATAAGTCGAAACATTTTCAACAGAGTTTATAAGAAATGGCCCCTGCTTATATGCCATTTAGTTTTAAAGAACTGTAGCTCTCTTAGTTGAAAAGGTGTTCCATTCCACCAAGAAACCATTCCAGAATGATCTATCATTCTTGACAACTCGCTAATATGATATTTAAATAAACAATGTGCTTGTCCAGAGTGGTTCTGCAAACGTCAAGATGGTTCCTCATATCAATTTGAAATGTTTGCTAGTGAGTTGGCCAAAATGATTTTTTTAAATGTTCTGCAATGGTTCTCTAGCATTGGTTTAAAGGTGGTAGACAATGATGTAATGAAACATCTTGGACTTCCCTTGTCTTTATTGAGTTTTTTTCACGACGTTTCGAGCAGTGGAATTTCTGCTCGTTTTCAAGTTCATTTAATGGTTTTCTAGCATATCGGAACAAACCTCATATTAAATCACTACACAAATGTTTTAGTTTCTTGATATTTAGGTAGTTTAAGAAATTAAATGCTCAATTAGGCAAGACATCTTTTTGTGTAAGTAATTTATAACTTAAAATCAATAATCATATATAGTTAAGAAACAAAAATACACTTCTCTATATACCGACACATACAACTGAAAAGGTCAACTTTTTTAAGTTGACCTCCAATAATGGAGCTATATCCAAATGACAACTGAAATGATATGACAGTAAATTCATCTGGTAGGAAATGTTTTCTTCTTTATGATAGGGAATAATCTCGACTAATATTAACTCGATTCATAGTGATCATCGAGGAATATTATTGATGGTGTATGGATATAGGTATTATGGATGGCATATGGCATATAGGTAACCTATATGAATAGGCCACTGGGACTCTCACCACTGATCCTAATCACACAATCCAAATCATATGGCAGTACCAGTACTTAAACTCTTCAGTCTGGTAGAAACATAATCTTTTCTCAGGTGATGTTGCTGTGTTTGGAACAATTTTTACTTTACTGCAATCTACATTCAGTTTTAAGCTTGGAAAGTTGTAAACTATATAATAATATGTAAAACATAGGCATAATCATAGTTAAATGTATGGTCTATTCCCAGGGCATTTGGACACTAAGGTAATTTCTGGGTGAGTATATTTGGTACTTTTGGAAATCTTGTTCATGGTTAATGGTCCAGTTCAGTCCTTCTCTCATCAATAACTGCTCGAATGTGGTCTTCCTGTCTCAATTTTTGTAACTCTACTCTGGCATCTTATTTTGCAGAAGTTGGAGGTTGCAGGTTGCAGATGAGTTTTCTGGGTCATGCGATGAATTGTGTTAATAGTTCTGTGTGGTAGTAAGTTGCTTATTAAGCCAGTTTACTTTTTCTACATTACAAACGCAGCATAACAATTGGATTTGAGCAAAATTTGATAAAGAAAGTAATTCGAGGTTAAAACCCGATAAATTCGTTCGTTAAGCTCGATTCGCACCACTCTCCGATCTAGTTACTTTTCTGGTAACTTTTCAATTGTTTTTAAAAGGTGCGTTTACAATGTCATGGGTGGCTAGATGAATATCTTCCTGAATACGACTATACTAACCTAGAATCTAGTAAAAAATGGGCCGGGGCTTAATGATAGCTAGAATATTATATTTTATTAATGTATTTTAAAAATAAATCTTTTACGACCATAATAGTTGAGGCTACGAAGTTTATAGTGTGACTGTGGTATCAGCAGTATATGCACTCTACAAAAATCCACGTGATGATATGTAATAAGAAGTTTGCGTTTTGGACGAAAAGAAAAGTGGAATATAATAGTTATGAAACGACAGGACCAATGATATGCCTGTCAGCGACAATTGAAAGCACGAAAATGGCACAATGGGCTGTAAGCTGACTATGAGCACATGTTATATTTTGAGAACTGAATGGATTGTTTCAAAATTATTTTTGCCACTTTAATATTCAATTAAAATTCAGTATTGGCTAAAGCCTAATCCCAGAGAAACAGTCACAAATTTTCATATTACAAGATTTATTAATAATGAATATTTTAGTGCCGGCTACAGACTCTAATATGCTGTAATTTCTGGACACTTTATTTTGCTTTGTGAAATCCAACCTTGGCATGCCAGTATCAATAAAAAGGCTCAAATTCATGGAAAGCTTAAAGCCGAAATGTTTTATCTACAGGTTCCACAACAAACGAAGTTAGAGCAGAACTACACAAGTAGTATACAGTGACGTTTTTCTATCTCTGAACAAACAAGCAATTTTCTCTATGTTCAATTTAAAAAAAAATCATCTCAAAGCATTGGTGTCAGACGTTGATGTTTAGGTAAAGGTAAAACGTCAAAAAAGCCTCCAAATATATTTCGTTAATTATTTCAATTTAGACATCGCTTTTAAACATTAAATAACATTGATAAAAAGATATACAGACCTAGAAAAGTAATTGCTTGGTATGGTTGTGGGATTGGGACAAGGCAGCAAATTACAAAACTATCACTCTGCCAAAGCAGAGAGGCACATGCACAAAGATAGTTGTGTAATTTGCTGCTTTGTCCTAATCCGCCAATGATATCTACCAATTAAATAACATTTTTATAACAAGAAAACGTTTATTAAAAACAAAAAATTAAAAGTTTATAACCAATCCTCAAAATGTCCCCCTTCGCATTCTAAACCATATGCAAGTCGATCTTGAAAGGCACGAACTGTGTTTCTTAAGAAATTTTGATTAAATTCGTTGCAGGCTGTTCGGATACGTTGTTTTAAAACGTCCACATTCTCAATTTCAACATTGTTATAAATTTTCGACTTTAGGTAGCCCCATAAAAAGAAGTCGTTTGGGGAGAGGTCAGGGGACCTTGGTAGCTATGAAATAGGCCAAAACCTTCCTATCCACCTGTCAGGAAATTCTTGATTGAGGAAATTTCTAACTTCGTTTGTGGAATGAGCAGGAGCGCCATCCATTTGAAACCACGGATTTTCAATATTCAAATTTTTTATTTCTGGCATAATTTGGTCACGGAACAGATTTAAAAATTTAGCCGAATTTAAATTCCCTTCAATAAAGAATGATCCTATAAGTGTATCTCCAATTATGCCTATCCACACGTTGACTCTTGCATTATATTGGAAGTGAGTTAAGTTTTGTAAATGCTGATTTGTTTGAAACCAGTATCTAAAAACAGAAGGTAATTCTTCTTCTTCTTCTTCTTCAAGTGCCTTCTTCATTACTGAAGGTTGGCGACAATACCAGCAAACTCCTCTCTATTTCTTGCTGCTCTCAATAGGGTGCATGTGTCTAATCCTGTCCACTCTCTTATATTTTTAAGCCATGAGCATTTTCGTCTTCCGAGTCCTCTTCGGCCTTCTATCTTTCCTTCCATAAGCAGTCTCAAAAGTTGATAATTTTCTCCTCTGTATACATGTCCCAGGTAACCAGTTTTGCGCTGTTTCACATGTTGTAAAAGTTCCCTGTCTGTTCCCATCATTCTTATAACATTTTCATTTGTTATTCTTCGGGTCCATGGTATCTTCAAAAGTCTGCGGAAGATCCACATTTCAAATGCCTCCAATCGCTGCATCATCCTCTTTCCCATTGTCCAGGATTCCGTGCCATACAAGAGGACAGAATAAATATATGACTTCACGAAACGGTATCGAGCATCGAGCAACAGGGTGGTATTCGTTAGAAATGTCTTCATTCTCACGAACGTGGCTCTTGCGTTTTCAATTCGAGCTCGAATTTCGGACTCTGGATCCAGGTTTTGGGTAACCCAGCAACCGAGATACCTGAATTTTCTCACTTCTTCTATTGGAGTACCATATATTCGTATATTGGCTTGTAGATTTTGATTTCTGCTGACGACCATCGTTTTGGTTTTTGCTGTATTTATTTTCAGGCCGTGTTGGTCACCTGATTTCACAATCTTGTCTACCAGCTCCTGTAAGCCTTCTGAAGTGTCTGCGAAGATGACAGTGTCATCTGCGTAGCGTATGTTGTTAAGTATTTTACCGTTCACCTTTATGCCAATTTCACAGTCCTCCAATGCTTGCTGAAATATGCACTCGGAGTAAATGTTAAATAAAAGAGGCGAGAGAACACAGCCCTGTCGTACTCCCCTTCTTATCGGTATCTCTGACGATACGGTGTCACCAAACCGAACAAACCCCCTCGGTTCCCAATATAAATTTTTTATAAGCCTTATGTCTTCGTAGTCTAGACCCTGTTTTTGGAGCAGTTGTAATAGTGTTGGATGCTTGATGCGATCGAACGCCTTTTCGTAGTCAATGAAACACAAATACACGTCTTTTCTTTGGTCTCTACACTTTTCGAGTAAAACCGTTAATCCGAAAAGTGCTTCCCGTGTTCCCAGTCCTAATCTAAACCCAAATTGTTCGGGGCTTATATTTTGTTCGCATTTCAAGTAGATACGTCGATGTAATATTTTTAACATAATTTTGAAAGTATTGCTCATTAAGCTAATTAATCTGAAATCGGAGCACTTTCTTGATGTGTTTTGAGAAACGTTGAGAAACGTTGCCATTCCTATGGAGTAAATTTAGGAATCTTTTACAGAAATCTGTTCGTCTCTCTTTGTCGTCGTCATAGAGCACTTGATGATTAGAGTATTTGTAGGATTTGAACTTGAATTCTTTTAGGGTCCTTCGCACAGAAAATTTTGAAATTTGGAAATAATCAGCCACTTGTTTTAAGGTGGCTCCAGGATTTTCTTCCATAAAACATAAAAATTCCAGTTGCCTGTCTGGATGACTCGTTGCAAATAAATCAAGCACTCTCCTAAGGCTATTTTCATTTTTCTAAAGATTAAACAATTCTATTTTTTCCTGTTGAGAATACATTATCTAAAGTCTATGAAAAATATTCAGCAAAAAGTGTACTAAAAGCAGCGTTATAAAAAATAAAGTTTGAAGTTGTCGAGCTGTTAAAGTTACCTGTACAGATATCTGAACCTAGAAATTAAGATCTGACACCAATGCATTAACATGGTTTTTTTAAAATTGAACATAGGGGAAATAGCGTTATATGTTCAAAGTTAAAAATATCTCACTGTATATAAATATATCAATCACCAGTAAAGGGTAAATAAATTGTAGTTTTCATTTTTGGGTTCTGGGACCAAAAGATTGTTCAAAAATCAGTGGCAAATTTTTTGAGCTGTAACACAATATATGATACAACATTTGCAATTTAAAATATCTACAGGGTAATTCACGTTATTCGACATGGAAGATTATGGCTAAACTTTTAGATGTTAAAAAAATTTTGTATATGGAATGGATGAGGGTCTATTGGAAGTACATTTTAAAATTATTGTTATTGTATACAGGTGGTCCCAAAAGTATTAAATTGATTAAAGTTTTATTTTTGTAAATGAAACACCTAGTATATTAATGTATTTTCGGTATCTACGGACAAAAGTAAAGGTAGTTTTATTAAGTAGAGGTTTATGGCATATAAACCGTACCGTTCTTCAGATATTCGTGATTTTGTGAAAATGCAGCATCAAATTTAATGTTTAAAATCTCAGCACTTCTTGGTTTCTTTTCAACCACCGAAATTAGCTGGTGGGCTACTAATACATTGAATTTTTTGTGGTATTTATTAAACATTAACTGTTGTGTATCAAATGGAAAAAAAATTAACACTAAATTATTGCAAACTTCAAACAGTAATAACTCGTTTAATTTAAATTAGACACCCTGTATTTTATAGTATCATTAGATGCAGAATTTAGTTTCTTATCAAAAACTATTAAACATTCCTATAGCTTGGTCGTTGCATTTTCTTGGAAAATTAATTTTTTCTGAATTTGCGCTGACATAAACGAATGTAGTAATCCAATTTACCTGTTCAGGTCTTTCCAGGTGTTACCTGATTTTGACAAATCAAAATTTATTGTCATTTCTAGTTGTCACATATTAATTTAAAGTTAAATATTTTTTTACTGTTATAATTGGTGGTTAACAGGGAGTTTTTTATTTAATCAAAATGCTGGTTTACACAACAGGTTTACATTCTAGGAGAATGCTTGCAAAATTGTCTTTTAGCATCAAGGGTTTATGCTGAAAGGTTTCCTAACCGAACGAATAGAGCCGTTTTTGAAAGACGGTTGGTTCAATTTAGGCAAACTGGTAGTGTTCAGTATGAAACGACTGCCAAAACCAGACCAGTTACAGAAAACCAAGAAACTCAATTAGCCGTTATTGGCTCTGTAGTTGAAAATCCCCATGTCGGACAACGAGAAATTGCACAAAACTTAAATATTAGCCAAGAAAGCGTATCAAGGATTAAAAACATAAATATCACGATTATAAGATACAACTACATCAAGAACTCTCCGATAACGACTTTGGCCAACGAGTGGACTTTTGTATGTAGGTGTTAGAACAAGTTGGAGAACAAGAAAACTTTTTTGAATCAGTTCTATTTAGTTTCATTATTATTCTGATTTTGAACCCCCATGAATTTAGAGTTATTAATAACCAACATAGGTGGTCAGTAAATGTATGGGGGGGGGGGGGGGCATAATGGGACAGTATGTGATTGGACCTTATTTTTTTGACGAACATTTAAACGGAATGTCGTTTCTAAATTTTTTGAGAAATCAGCTTCCAATTTTACTGGAAGAAGTTCCTCTAGATATAAGAAGAACCATGTGGCTGCAAATGGATGGGGCACCTGCTCATTATAATCGTGAAGTCTGGGAGTTCTTAAATGTTCGTTTCCAAAATCGATGGATTGGAAGGAATGGGGCACAACATTGGCCACCAAGGTCCCCTGACATAACGCCTCCCGATTTCTTTTTATGGGGATATGTGAAAGGAATCGTGTATAATACGCCACCAACCACAAAAGAAAATATGAAGGAACGAATCAGAAAGGCCTTCAGAAGCATAACTCCCTATATGTTACGCAATGTGAGTGAAGTATTTAAAAACAGAATACGTTTGTGTTTAGAATCAGACGGTCGTCATTTTGAACAAATTTTATAACCGTTTGTTTTTGTTTGTTTTACTCTAATGTTGACTTGTTATTTATTGTATTTCAAATTGCCAGTATTATTGCACTCAATTTTTTTGTAATAGAGATGCTAAATTTTATAAGAACTCTTGTAATATAATGTTTTATTGTTTTATTTGATATTTTATGCTAAATAAAGACACTTTAACATTCAAATGACTGCTAAATAATCTTCGTTATCATAATTTTGTAACTTATAATTTATTATCTGACAAATACGGGGTGTTCATTAGAAAACTTCGTCTAGTTGGTTGTGAAATGTCAAAGGAAAAGAATGGAGAAACAAAAGTCTATTTACTTTCATTATGCCATCCGTTTCTGTCAAAATTTTATAGCCTCCTAAATGAAGTTTTCTAGTGAACACCCAGTACTATTGATAATACATTTTGCTTTCTCAAAATCAGGTAAAGTAGATTACTTAATTCGTTTATGTCAGCTCAAATTCAGAAAAAAAACTATTTTCCAAGAAAACGCACAGACCATAGGAATGTTTAACAGTTTTGATAGGAAACTAAATTCTGCATCTAATGATACTATAAAATACAGGGTGTCTATTTTAAATTAAACGAGTTATTACTGTTTGAAGATTGCAATAATTTGGTTTTCATTTATTGACATTCGGTGCACAGTAGTTTATATTTAATACACACCGCAAAAAATCCAATGTACTATTAGCCCACCAGCCAATTTTGGTGGTTGAAAAGAAACCAAGGGCTGAGATTTTAAACATTAATTTGATGCTCCATGTTCACAAAATCACAAATATCTGAAGAACGGTACGGTTTAGATGCCATAAACCTTAATAAAACTACCTTTACTTTTGTCCGTAGGTACCAAAAATTCATTAATATTCTAGGTGTCTCATTTAAAAAAATAAAACTTTAATCAATTTTATACTTTTGGGACCACCTGCATACAGTGACAATAATTTTAAAATGTACTTCCAATAGACCCCCATCCATTCCATATACAAAACTTTTTTTAAATCTATTAGTTTAGCCATAATCTTCCGTGTCGAGTAACGTGAATCACCCTGTATATATTTTTTTAAAAACATAGATAAATTCTGGCAATATATAAAAAAAAACTATTTATTCGTAGCTTAGACCTACATAATTATACTGGGATATTATCACTCCATGAGATTAATTAATATTAGGTACATATATTTCTTAGGATTTTCAAGAAGTGAAATTTTACAATTACCATCAAGTCTTGTCATGACTTACGTTTAATATTTAACAGTGGCATTATTATTCTAATAAATAATGCTGACACTACTTCAATATAACAATTTAATTTGGCGTAAAAAAGGTCGAACAAATTTTCGATGTTATGTCAGGTCAATAAAACATTTCTTATTTTCTTATCCCTCACATTATATAGAGCCAATTTCTCGCGAATACAGGCAACATCAAAGAATTCCACGAAAATTTGTCTTAAAAGTATGTTGAATTGGATAATGGTTCTTGATTGACATAACATCACAGATTGTTACCAAATGTGAAGAAAGACTTAACCACCTTTTTTTATTTTGTCATTTTCCATCCCATGGTTATACAGGTACTAGACTATCTAGTTTTAATATATTGACACTGAACATACAGAACACCCAACAAATCAGTCGCTAAAGAAACTGGATAATCTAAATGTGTTTGCATACATGATGTTTTTTATGGTTGGTCATTATTTAATAGTATCTAATTCCAATGTAAAACACATATTTAGTATTACCAGTATATGGCAATTATTATGCCCATCACTATTTTCATCTAGAATATTGCATAAGATTAGAAATTAACTTATAAATGATTATGACTTTTTACCATAGAATTATTCGCTCATTCTGTAAGAATGTAATGCGCCTCGAACTTTCACAGTCAGCCCAGATATGATTTTCTCGCCCACTAACAAGGTTCTACACTGAAGGTTCTACACCTTCCGCATTATTATTTTCATATGTTCGTATATACTAAAAATTGTATGCTTAGCAACAAATTATGGGTATAGAATTTACTAAAATGCAGGTCAATCAGTGAACATTACTTTCTAAAGCTAGTAGGGTGGTTATTAGTCAGAGTACGTCAACTTCAAGAAGTAATAACCTGGAGGAAAATGCAGTATACAAATATCCCATTAATTCATTAAATACATCTTGCTTTCTATACATTTTTTGAAATCGTTAATTTTTACATATTTCTTCTTCTTTGCATATTTTGCGAAAACATTTATTGCAATGAAAATTTTTTGCAAAGCTAAGATATATTTGAATGAATGAAATAAATGCGAGCAAAAGCTTTGCTACCAGATGTAGGGTCTTGAAAGTCAACATTTACTTCAAGCAGTTATTTCTCATAGTAAAGGTTTTTCCATCTTTATAAAGTTCTTATGGATAAATCATTTGTGATCGGCAATCGATAGTGGTTAATGGTAAGGTATTAGGTAAATCGATAGTCGATACTTAAAGAAAAACTCTGACTTTTGAGACTGTGGAGGCTTTCATGGGCCTTAAATAACCAAGTATTTTTTGGGCTCTAAAGTCATGTCCAAGGAAATCTTATCCTTGACATGTGGAGAATAATACTTGTAAGCTTTCTCAAACTAGATAAACAGCTATTGCTCTAAGGTATGCTACAAACAGAACCATAACATTTTACAACTGATTTCGATTATGTGTTTGCACCTTTAGAGTAATACATTCTTGAGTTCATCATTTACATCTCAGTAAGAAAAGTTACAGAATCCTACAAAAATTTGTCTTGCGACTTGATAAATAAATGCAAACCTAACCGTTAATGGTTGAGGTGGGGGATAGAAAAGTCTGGCTTGCGTGCTGACCTGAGCCTGCTCCCAACTGTTTATGGTGGACAAATAGAATTAATATGAAGATGTTGAATAGAGGGTGTAGGAGAAATCATCACAGTTTCGTTAAGTAATTGTCTTTTTTCTAACTGAACCAAGTGTCTTTAACTTCTTTTCATACTTGCTTGTTCAATTTGAAGCTTATTTACTCATTTTTAGTGGTATGGTGTATCCTTGGGTATGCTATTTTTATGTAATTATAAAATAAATATGTAGGTAACCCTGATGATTATGTGACACGGCTTACCTGAACTAACTTCGATGAAAGCCCTGAGCCCTGATCAGACAGTACATAATATACTAAAATTTCAAATATCAACTGCTCTAAGCTCTAAATCATAATAGTCATGACAGTGATAAAAAAAAGAGATAATTATGAGGCCAATTACAATATCTTGTACTTTAATTACTTCTTTTGGTCCTGAATTCTGTCTCCACAGTTAAAATGAGAATGAGAAGTATGTGAATGGTGAAGATGAAGGTAATAAAATATACACTCCAATAAGTTCCATACCAGGGGTTAACATTTTCTATCCACATTACTTAGCTGTTTAAATAGTAAGGCAAACTGTAGGTATTTGTTCCTGCCAATAGGCCTTTACCTTATATCTTCAGAAGGACTGATTCCAGACTGGTTAAGTTCATTTGCATGTGTGTAAATACGTACTTTTATTAATTTATTTTTGGAAAACAAAGAAAAACCATTGTCTATATACATCTTGTCAGACAATCTAACGCTGTCAAATTCTCTACGCTTAAATGACTCAGAATACGTATGCGACATCTGGTGTCTGCGACGGTACTTAAATCAGAAATATCCAAGTTAAGATTTGAAAATTTTGGGAAGGAAAAGGGAAATGGAAGGTTGGTTAAAATACCCTAAATCCCATCTTTAGCCCGAGTTAGAAAATAGGTAAATATGGTACCTGCATTACATTATTCGAATGGTTGATCCAGGGATGCACTTACTTTACAGACCCTATATGGGTTATTCGAAAAAGAAAAAACTTATATATCTTGAAATAACGTCAAATATATCTCCAATTTTTCTTTCTTTATAATTCTATCTTATTAGCGTCAATGGAAAAAATAAATTCTCAAACAAATAACTCAATCAGCACTCATCTACATTTTTAATTATTATTATTATTATTATGAGTTTTGACACTGAACAGTGAAAAAATATCATAGCAGCGTATATGATATGATATAGGTGTTACAAAAAGCTAAGTAAAATGGTTCGCAGAAAATATCTTAATTATATTAAAAAAGTTAACCTGCCACAATATTATCGTTCACATCAGTATCAATAACAATGCAGGTATAATCCCCACTAGCACCCTGATGTCAAAAAGACGTCAATTTATGGTCGCGTTTGTCAGTTGAGACTGGAGCCTACAAACGAACTAAAGACATCATCAACTGACGTCATAGAACTGACGTGAATAAGACGTCATTATTAAGTCATCTACTTCATATTTATAAAATATTAATGATTTACTAATAACAATTAAAACATTTATAAAGCAGGAGGGTTCTCTCATAATTTTATATTAGAGAGGAAGGCAAAGTGATGGGGATTTGACGATTTGCCCCTTTTTGTGGCGCCCTCTATGGGGTCGCATTGATTGTTTCTGACGCTATATAGTGTTGACAGATGTCCATCTTGTCAATTTACTCATTCATAAATTTTTGCCGTATAAATCAAAATAATAAAGTTAAAATTCTAGAATACAACTATCATTTTTTATAGTGAAAAAATTCCTGACGTGACACTGACGTCAAAGTTACGTGATTTTGTCTACACAAGCTGACGTCAGTTTCACGTCAGTAAACTAAAGCTTACTATCGTCACTACGACGTCATGTTTTAGGTGATTTCGACGTTAAATCTGCCTTAACACTGCCGTCATTTTCACGTCATCGTGCTACCTGGGATGTTGGTTGAATTCAAGAGTGACTATATGCGTTATTCATTTTCGGTTTTTTGTTGCCATGTATATTAATAAAGTTTTATAACCGTTAAGCAATAACAAAATATCACAAAATGCAGGGGGCTTATAGGGCTAAAAATAAAAATTCATTATAGGTGCTCTGTTCAGTTGATTAAGAGAAAAAATGAGTATCCCCAAGTAGCATGCTGACGTGAATTTCTCGTCTTTAATACGGCAGTTCGTCACCTAGGTGAGATGTCGCACTGACGTTAAATTGACGTTAAAAAAACGGTCAAATGTCTCGGACAACTGACGTTATAAACACGATGTTATGTTTAAGTGATTCGCGACGTTATATTCACGGAATACATAACGTTATATTCATGTCATTAAACGTCTTTTTGTATACGTCATTTTTAGCAGTTTTGGTAGCCCTTAGAATGAACTATGACAAAGCTAAATAATGAGCCAAGAACAGGCAATTATAACAATACAGAACCAGAGGAATGAAAACGTCGAACACTATGTATACTTCGACTTTATTTGAAAAATATTCATAATTTCTTCGGTTTTGTTTTCAGTTTTTTTGACAGTCACAGTAGTTCCTGAAAACTTCGCATCCTCCTCAATAGTAACACAATTTCGGGCTTTTTCCTCTTTATCACCCTTTTTCTTTTCAATAATTATGCTCCTCTTCACAATCTATTTCTTCGCTATTTAGTGTTGAAAAACTGATTTTTGAGTGCTGAAAAACTGATTTAGATTTTTCTTCAACAATAACTAGTAGTGAGTGGCTTTTTTCCAGGTTCTTCCGCTCGTTTTTCTTTGACGCACTTTTTCTTTTTTAGAAAACACTACCCAAGCCTTCATCAACACCTTCCTCAATAACAATGGTCTCTTGTATTTGTTTAAAGACTTGTTCAGGAGCATATTCTAATGTCTTGAAAACCCCTTCAACTGTAACCGTTGTTTGAGGCTTTTTTATTTTTCCTCCCTCGTAACAGTTTCATCATTTTTTTTTCTATTTCTTTAATATTATTTTTTTTACAACTTTTATTTAAGTGTTTCTTTTTCTATTACAGGTATTGTCTCTTCTATGTTTGCTGTGGCAGTTCTTCAACAAGAAATTCCAGCAATTTAGATGCTTTTTCTTCTTCTAGCTAACCAACAAAGTACCAAAAACAAATTTAATATTGTTTGGGGTTGTTTGCCTTGCTCTTCTAGTGTAACAATTACCGTTTTTATTTCCGTCTATAATTCTTCTCTTTATTGTCCTTTTTTTTTCTTTTTTTCAAGTTTTTTTCGTATTGTTTTTTTATTCGCATATTTTTCTATTATTCTATGTTTCGTTCAAATTACTTTACTTTAATTTTGACTCAAAATTAGAAATGTTTTAATTTGTGCCTCTACCTATTTATTTTGAACTATTTTTTTTTACAATTTTCTAATTCTTTCGGTTTTTTACAAGCGGTGCTATTTGTAGTTTTTGATTTATTTTTTCTTTCCAATTGGTTTTTTATTGTTCACATTTTTCTATTCTTATGCTTTGTCATGTTGCGTTTAGCTTTTTTATCCTTAATTTTTTATCTACCTAAATAATTAGACTTATCATTGTGATTTCAAGTTTTTTTTTACCTCAAAATTGCTAATGATAATTGAATTCCTTTGAGAAATTTTGGCAAAAACTGCGTTTTCTTACGACTAACGATTAATGATTTTCCAAGTCTTTTTTTATACTACTTTGCCCCAATTTAGAAATGAAGCAAAGAGGTAAAAATTTTATGAAATTTGACTCTCTTCCAGAGTGACCGCCTTCTTCTTCTACAGTCACAATTTCAGTTTTTTCTTTTTGCCACCCTTCTTCTTTTTAATAATTTCCTCTTTGTCACCCTTCTTCTTTTTAATTCTATTCTAGTTACGCTCTTCTTCATAATGTGTTTATTCGATATTTCTTGTTAGAAAACTAATTTTTTTTAATCTTTTTCAGTCTCCTCTGATGTAACAACTTACGCTCGTTTTTCATTGACGTATTTTTTCTTCTTTAGAAGTCGTTTTTTACTTATTTTCAGACTAACACCTTCCTCAATAACAATAGTCTCTTGTATTTGCTTAAAGATTTGTTCAGGAACATATTCTAATGTCTTGAAAACTTCTTCAACTATAACCGTTGTTTGAGATTTATCCTCTTTATCGTCTTTTTATTTCTTTATCACAAGTGTTTTACAACTTTTTTGCGTACTTTTTTTTGTATTACAGGTATTGTCCCTTGTATATTTGGTGTGCCAGTTCTCCAACAAGAAATTCCGGCAATTTAGATGTTTTTTCCTGCTCTAGCAACCAACAAAATACCAAAAATAGTTGTTTGGTGGCTCTTCTGATGTATCTATTTCCGCCATTCTTCTCTTTATTGTCCCATTTTTTCTGTTTTTCAACTTTTTTTGCATTGCAATTTTTATTTTTCATATTTTTATATTATTCTTATTTCATCATGTTTTGTTAAAATTTCTTTACTTTCAAATTTTTTTTCATTGTTGATCAGTTATAAAATTGGAATTTTCTATGCATTTTCATTCTTTTGAGGTTTGACCTAAAACTTTTTCAATTCCGATTTTCATTGAGAAAATTTTGGTCTAAAAAAGGAAAATATTTTATCATGTTTTTAAAAATCTATTAGACAATTTTGTCCTAAATTTATACAGGGTGTTTCAAAAAGATGTTGACAAACTTTAGGGGACTATAGAAGACGCCAAGTCATTTAATTTTTGCCGCAAATGCACCATCTTTGATGACCGTCTTTGAGGTCTCAAATAAATATTTTTTTACCAATTTTTAGGTTCTTGATGAAGAACAAATTTACATAAGTAAATAATTGCAATTGTGTACACGTTTTACCATTGCTTGTAGGTACTTTATTAGTGTTAAAAAGCGCAATTTTTATGTGCCAGTAGCGTAAATTTAGAAGTCGCCTGGAATTGTTTTGCCTCTAACGTCTACGACACTGGAAAAAGAAAACGCAATTTGGAAGCATGTTGTGAAAGGCAAATATTTTCTACACGAAAAAGGGATTCTTAACAAGAGCGATTTTTGAATTAAATGATGTTTTATGATGAAAAACACGGGTAAAACAGCAAAAATTATTTCTTATAATTTTTATTTATTATAGCATAAGCTTAGGCATTTCTTAACAATTCTAATGTTTAAAATTTGTTTTTTACCTGAATAACTGCTACTGACGTTTTGATGTATCTCAAAAAACGGTGCGTTTGCAGATAGAGCCTACTAAGCAAAAGTTGGATAAATTGACGTCTTATATAACCGTGCAAAGTTTGTCAGCACCTTTTTGAAACACCCTTAAATATTTAAAAAATTGTAATATTTTTTTATAAATTTATCGCATTTTTATTTCTTTTTTTTTTCTAGTTTTTTGACTAGAAAAAACTTTCTTTTTAGTCACTTCTATTTCTATTACAGTTGTCGTCCCTGCTATTTGCTGTGGCAGTTCTTCAACAAGAAAGTTTAGGTATTTCTTTTGCAACGAATTAGTTGATAATATACGCAGGCATGACATATTCAAATAAATATATATCATTCTTGTAGTCAAATATCACAAATAAAATTTCTAAAATAGAGCAAGAAACGTTCCAATCTCGGTTTAACTTTTTTTTAATTGTTTTATTTGCATTTTTGTCGCTTCTTGTGCACATCAGCAATAACTAGCAATAAGTAACATACAACGACCAAAAAATGTCCTTTTTGTTACGACATTTACTGGACGTTTTAAATATGTTAGCACTGTTGACGAATTGTTTACTTCACTTTTCAGTCAGGTGACGTCTTAAATTCAAATAAACCTATTAATGACGTTTCTGTGACGTCAGCTTGCTGCTTGGGTCTGTTCTTATGGAAACTGTAAAAATTCCAAATTAATTCAATTCTTTATATTCCGAATTATCATTTAATCAGTTTCCTTCGGAGAAACGTGCCAGTGAAAAATTTTAAATAAATGAATTGTCAAGCGCCATCCTGTGCATGCAGTATAACACAGTACATGTAGACATAAACGTTCACAGAAAGTCAAAATACAGTCCTGTACTGTCGAAAGGAAACTAATCCACATACTGATTCCTTCAAGAAAATACGCAATGGCATCTTCGAGGACGGCAAATCATGTTTACTTATCTTATCACACAGACACAACAAGCAGGTTGCAATAAAATTTCTTCACTTCTGAAATGTTTGAAATATTCTGAGATTCAATCATCGAGCGACATCTATTATAGTTTTGGCTAAATAAAATCTTTGGAGAAATTAAGTCATTTGAAATGTCTGACTAGGAATATATAGACAATGAAAAAACTAATTCTCCACACTGAAATTTTTCCAACTGACCCAAATAAATTTATTTTAGTTTGGTCAGCAAATATTACGGAATTCCAAAACTCAAGATCTTTATGAACATGTTCTTTGGCAAACTCTAGCCTTACCCTCCTATTTCTTTGACTAATAAACGGTTTGTTTCTTGCAGTTCGACCATGCAAATTATTCTTCCGTAATATCCGTCGAATTGCTTCAGGGTTGCATCTTTTTCCAAAGTGTCTTTCAACCTCATTTCGCAACTTGAGAGCACTTTTTTTAGGATTCATCGCAATTTGTCGAAAGATCCATCTTTCCTCACGGTCATTAAAAATCTTATTTGGGGCGACCCGCGACTTATTCTGGATTCTGTTTTCATTCCGGTAACGCTCAATGATGTGCTGAATAGTTGGAGAGCTTTTATTCACCATTTTGGAAATGTCTCTTTGACTATAACAATTTCTGTAGTGAGTAAGGAATAAATTTCTTTCAGCAATTGTAGTTCTGCGACCCATGCTAAAAAAAAACTACTTTCACTGAGAGATAAGCAATTTTAGTATTTATCAGGCAAACTTAAACAAATGAAATAAAAAACAACTGCAACGCCTACTTCAAAAACTTTCGAGTGTTTGGTTTTGGGTCATTTTATTTTATTGCATCATTTAAGCTGTGAACCCTAAATGTGTCAATAATTTATGTAAAAAATTAATTATATTATGTGAAATAGTTTTGTGATAACTAAACTGGTTTGTAAAAATTTATAGAACTTTTCTTTAACCTATTTTCAATTTTCCGTTTTCTGAAATTGAATATGACACTTAAAAAAACCCGTTATTTTTACTAAATAAAAAGTGCATCATTTAAGCTGTGAGTCACTGTATATGCCAAAAAGCCTTTTCTTCTATGCAACAAATTTGGATGCAAAGTTTTGCATGATCGAAATACATTTTTTAAATTATTTCCTACATTTGGATATATTTTGTAAAGAAATAGTCCCGAAACGCAACAAGAGTCGCTTTCCAGTCGAGCAATTTATAGATGCCTGTGAGCATATGTGCAATCGAACGTGTGATGCACAAAATACCTTTTCTCACGCCCGCGTTCTTTATGTACCAACCAGTGATATTAGCTCGTAAGGAATTTCCCTACATGTTGGGAAAATTGGAGAAAAAATAGTCAAGTAGCGACAAAGGAGCCGATATTATCATCGTCTAGATTGTCTATAGGGAATACTTAACAACATCAGATTTTACCTAAATTTTGGCAACTTGGTGAAGTGTGAATAAAAAATATCGTCGTCTCGAAAGATATTTAATAAATATCGGTATTGATAGATTAGCAAAATTAACTAATTTTAAACCAGGTCTATTTGCACCCTCTGCTTGATGCCAATATAATTCAAAAGATGAAGCCAGCCGTGTGTAATTGGCTTTAAGTGCAACGTTTGGTGTTTCCAGCTTTGCAAGATTCCAGCTGAAAATCGACTATTGTCTGCCTGATAAAATGCTCTAACTGAAGGATAAAATTTTCGGACACGTCCAGTTTGCTTACAATTGTAACCATGAATATCAACAATAAAGACACCAGTATAATTCAATTTTTGGTTTAAATTGCATTTAACGGCGGTGAAAACAGCGGATGAGGGAAATCGTCAAATTAATTCTACTCTAGTGAATGCCTACTCGAATATATTGCATTGTAAAATTGAAACACCATTTAACTTGAATTTTAAACTTGTTGCCACGCGTATCGTTTCCGTTCGTCCTTTATCCGCCTAGCTAGATATGAAACACTAGGGACAAAATGTGCAGTAAAAAATTGATGATAAAATGAATTACGCTTTACGTGACAACTCTCTTCTGTATTCCCTTGTTTCATTATGATACGTTTTAATAAAATATTTTGATGGCATGGCACCCATATGGCACCATAATTTCTCGGGTTGGGGTAGATAGAATTCGATAAGAAGAAACAGTTGAGCAACACTTGTCTGAAGAATACCTTATTTAATAATAATAATAATAATAATACCTAAACAACACATACATTCCAGTGGATGTCCATTTGTAATCCAGAGATGGCTATTCATAGCAAATTCCCGAGATGGGCTATTAAATGGAGAGAAGAGACATTCAAAGAATTTAAGAAAAATATTAACCCTAAAGGAATAGGCAAAGGGTTCAAAAGTATCGAAGGCAAATGAAAACAGGAGCAATTATTGTCGAAAGCTTTGACAAAAACCAACAGACAAACTTAACAAGAGTAATAAAAGACGTCGACAACATGACATCAAAAGAAACCCACAGTAATAATCCAATGTTCATGATAACCGGAATTGAAAAAGGATACTCAAACAATGAATTTCTGCAGGAGCTTGAGAGATTAAACTTTGAAATTGTTGAAGAACTTGGATACAGTATTTGCGACAAGATCCAGGTAATAACAAAAAACAATGTCGTAATGGAAATAAGAAAAATTGGGTACTTGAATCATCACCTACCATAGCTAAATGGTTTCTTAAAAAAAGTAGAATAATTTTTGATCTGGTCAAGGTATACGTTCAGGAATACTTCAACCTGGCCCAGTGTTTCAAGTGCTGCGGATTTGGACATGTGGCCAAATACTGTTCAGAAAAAGACTGTTGTCACAGGTGCGGCGAGGAACATAAAACGGCAAGAGACAAGGAGTGCTGTCCAGTATATAAAAGGAAACTATCAGCTTTTAGGAACAACATAAATTATAGTGATTTTTTATAACATCGATCCACCCTTCATCAATCGGTCATGAAGATGGGGATAAATCAAGAAAGGGAATTACGAGTACAACAAAACAACAGGTAAATTACGACGAAAATGTGATAAGTATTATACACTAGAATGTTCAGTCGTTAGGTAACTCTGTAGATTCCTTAAACGATTTGCTAAAAAATAATGCGGAAACAAAAATAGTATGTATCACTGAACACTGGAAAACAGCAGAAGAAAACTAAAAATGTTAGCACTACAAAATTTTACCCTGGCAAGTGCGTTCAAGAATAATGGCTTTCATAAAAAGCTCGATTAATAAAATACTATTGTCCACGACCGCTTAATAATATAATAATATTCAGCTTGTTGACAAAAGCTAAATAGGGCTCATATAGCGTCAGAGGGATATATGAGTTGAAATAGCGGGAATAATATCATTATTCCCGCTCGCCATTTAACTTATATATGTTGCCTTGGCAACCAGTAGGAGTAGGCAACAGTGCAATATGAAACGCCGCAGCGTAAAAAATGCACTGGTGGCACCGGTTTTGCCGTCAAATGCGAGTGTCACTTTGACATTTCAATTGTTTTCTTTACACTACCTATAAGACTTTATAATTTGTAATTATTAGACAATGGCCGTGGACAGAGTACTTCGTTTAACTTAAGTCCTACTATATTTGAGAATACCAGAGTGGTATTCGGAAGTGCCAGTTGTATAAATAACATTTTTGTAAATTTTGACGTATTATCCAGTATGGTTTTTGAGGGTTTTATATCAAATCATGCCGCCGTAAAGATTAGTTTTCATATGCTAAAACCTCAGCCAGCAGGACCGCAATATAAAAGAATATTCTCAGAAAAAAATAAGAAAATATTTATAATTTGTTTAAAGGAGCAGGATTGGTCTAAGGTTTATGATAGCCACGGAAGTGATAGTAATCATAAATAGAAATTATTCATGGATATTTTCAGTCAATTATTCAATCAAAGTTTTCCGTTAAAACGAGTTAACGCAAATAGTAAAATAGGTTATGTCCATGAGGACAGCGATCAAATTAAAGAATGTAAAAATAGACTTGATATTCTACTAACTTTGCTTAGGCACAATAGAGAATATAATGATCAATATAAAGAGGTAAAACAAGAATACGATGATCTTTTGAAAGCGGCAAGATCTGATGAATATAAACAGAAAATTAAGCGATCGGATAACAAAACAAAGTATATATGGGCCATATGTAACAAAATTCTAGGAAAGAGTAACAGTACTCCTACTGCACCAGCAGGTGTTTCTTACATTTTAGCTAAACAGTTTAATCAACACCTGCTTTCAGTTATACCAAGACTTTTGAAATATGTACAAAACAGGCCGTTAAATTGTAATATACCTTTGTCCACGACCACTTCATAATATACTGATATTCAGCTTGTTGACAAAAGTTAAATAGGGCTCATATAGCGTCAGAGGGATATATGAGTTGAAACAGCGGGAATAATATCATTATTCCCGCTCGCCATTTAACTTATATATGTTGCCTTGGCAACCAGTAGTAGTAGGCAACAGTGCAATATGAAACGCCGCAGCGTAAAAAATGCACTGGTGGCACCGGTTTTGCCGTCAAATGCGAGTGTCACTTTGACATTTCAATTGTTTTCTTTACACTACCTATATAAGACTTTATAATTTGTAATTATTAGACAATGGCCGTGGACAAAGTATAGTATTATACTAGCTTTTTATGGCCATAATTCCAACGGGAGACTTGCGCCCCTCGCCTGCGGCTCGTGACGCAAACGTCCCCCTAAGGGAATAATGGCTTTCATAAAAAGCTCGATTAATAATATACTGTTGTCCACGACCGCTTAATAATATACTGATATTCAGCTTGTTGACAAAAGTTAAATAGGGCTCATATAGCGTCACAGGGATATATGAGTTGAAACAGCGGGAATAATGATATTATTCCCGCTCGCCAGTTAAGTTATATATGTTGTCTTGGCAACCAGTAGGAGTAGGCAATAACGCAATATCAAACGCCGCTGCATAAAAAATGGACTGGTGGCACCGGTTTTGCCGTCAAATGCGAGTGTCACTTTGACATTTCAATTATTTTCTTTACACTACCTATAAGATTTTATAATTTGTGATTATTAGACAATGGCCGTGGACAAAGTATAGTATTATACTCGCTTTTTATGGCCATTATTCCCACGGGACACTTGCGCCCCTCGCCTGCGGCTCGTGACGCAAACGTCCCCCTGAGGGAATAATGGCTTTCATAAAAAGCTCGATTAATAATATACTATTGTCCACGACCGCTTAATAATATAATGATATTCAGCTTGTTGACAAAAGCTAAATAGGGCTCATATAGCGTCAGAGGGATACATGACTTGAAAGAGCGGGAATAATATCATTATTCCCGCTCGCCATTTAACTTATATACGTTGCCTTGCCAACCAGTAGGAGTAGGCAACAGTGCAATATGAAACGCCGCAGCGTAAAAAATGCACTGGTGGCACCGGTTTTGCCGTCAAATGCGAGTGTCACTTTGACATTTCAATTATTTTCTTTACACTACCTATAAGATTTTATAATTTGTAATTATTAGACAATGGCCGTGGACAAAGTATAGTATTATACTCGCTTTTTATGACCATTATTCCCACGGGACATTGGCGCCCCTCGCCTGCGGCTCGTGACGCAATCGTCCCCCTGAGGGAATAATGGCTATCATAAAAAGCTCGTTTGATACTATTAAATGATCAACCCATGTTTCTAGGACCAGTGAGCGCTAGCGAAATATTAGATCTTGCAAATAAAATCAAGAATAAGTGTAGTAGCGGAATCGATGAAATACCTCCAAATATAGTGAAAATATCGGTGCCTTACATAAAGGACGTATTAGCATTTCTATTAAATGACTGTTTTAGCAGGGTATATTTCCTTATTTGTTAAAAGTAGCACTGATAATACCATTATATAAAAAGGGAAGTCCAGATGAAATGCAGAATTACTGACCCATTAGTCTTTTAACGAGCTTCTCAAAAATATTCGAACTAGCAATGTGCAATAGAATTGTGAGTTTTTTTAACAAGTGTGTTTTGTTTGCTGGTCACCAGCATGGATACACCACTGGAAGATCGACAGACACTGCTATATTTCAATTTACCAGGGCAGTACTGGAGCAACTTGAGCAGGGCAGTGTTGGACTAGGAATTTTCTTAGATTTGTCAAAGGCCTTCCACTGTCTTAATCGTTCACTCCTCGTAATAAAACTAGAAAAATACGGCATTAGGAAAAATGCGCTAAAATTTTTTAAATCTTATCTATCGAAAAGAAAACAAATAGTTAAATTGACCAAAGAGGGAAAGACTTACCTCGCGGATATGGAGGAAAATAGCTTTGGAGTAGCTCAAGGGAGTATTCTTGGTCCAATTCTGTTCATAATCTATTTAAACGATTTGGCAGCGACTCTTAGTACTGAAAATGGAAGTGTCACATGCTATGCAGATGACACAAATATCCTTGTTGGTGGAAAAGGCATTAATACAATTAGGTTTCATGGTAGTGGAATGCTTGATAGTGCTGGTGACTGGTTCGAGCAGAATGGGCTTGTTTTGAATAGAGATAAAACAAATGTTGTTTTGTTTAGAACTAAGTTGTATAGAACTGATTTCCCCGACACTCTAAAGTTATCCGATCAAGAATTTATTTTAAGCAGCAAAGTAAAATTTTTAGGTGTAATAATTGATGAATTTTTGGACTGGAAAGCACATATCCAAGAACTGTTAAAAAAAATGAAATCTGTTTGCTATGGAATAAGAATAATAGGGCGTTATATGAGTGATAAAATGCAAAAGGTGATATATTCTGCTAATGGTCAATCGATTTTGCAGTACGGAATTATTTTTTGGGGTAGCAGTAGTGATATGCAGAACGCCTTTGTTGTTCAAAAGGGAATTCTTAGGACAATTAAACGCATGCAAGTAAGAGACAGGTGCAGGGGTGTATTTAAAAAAGAAATATTGCTGACGATTTATGGACTATATGTTTACGAATCATTGCTGTTTTTCTTTAAAAATCGGTCCAATTTTGAGAAACAAATAGTGCATGGTTACAATACAAGAACTATAGATGTAAACTATCCTATTTATCGTTTATCGTTAACTGAGAAAAGCCCATATTACAGGTGTGCAAAATTATTTAATCATCTACCACGGCATTTAAGGATAATCGAAAACTTGAAGCAGTTCAAGTGCAAAATAAAGCAGCACCTAATAAACATGGAGCCTTACTCAGATGGCGATTATTTAGGACAATAACATTTGTCAAACTCTTTGACGCAGTTTCTTTTGTGTTTGTTTGTATATCGATTTTGTCGCATACATGTAGAACACAATTTGAAATAAAGAAATATTATTATTATTATTATTATTATTATTATTATTATTATTATTATTATTATTAAATGGACTTCCACTGGATAGGTTGCCATGGATGTCAGTTTAATTATATTTTGTGGACGTCCATATAGTGTCCTTCAGTGGACTCGTTCTGGACCTTGGTTAAATAAACACATCGCAGGATCGGCATCTGTTTTGTTTTAATTGTACAAATCATATGCCCTTACATAACAAGTTGCATATCTTTTCTACAAATTACAGAAAAAAATCCTATAATAGCCAAAATTAAAAAAAAAATAAAAAAATTTAAATTGCGTTGTTCAAGTGAAAATTAAAACAAAAAATAATATATTAAGTATTAAGAACAGTAGGACAGTATACCGGTCGGCGATAATGTTTGACGACTGATGAGCCTGTCACGGTCATTTTTTGCCAGTTTCGCTTCTTAGTTTTAATAATTAACGTACTTTAACTGTTTGCTTATGTCTCTTTATTGAATTTATGCCTCACCCATTAAATTACTCTCTGTTACTTTCGGATTTCGGACAGCACCTATCGGATTTTGCTGCATTTGCTCTTGCTGTTCTTTACTGAAGGAACCATAGATTACTCAAATAGATGTAAGTGCGTCAAAGTCAATCAACTGAAGTGACGATTATGACAGGGCAAATTTTGCTGCCAAAGCTGCCACAGCTGACAAGTGACACAGCGCATTCGGGTTGCATTTCCATTAGAGATGAACTTAATTATTTATCCACCCGAATCGTAACAATTGTCCATACATCTTTTTTTTATCCACAGATAATGTCCATATCAAATAAATATTTATAGAGTAGACTGTGTGAATATTACATATCTTTTTCCAGCCAGCTGGATGAATATCAATTTGAAATGGGCCTTAATTTCAAAAACCACTTAGGTACTTACCTGCTCTATTAAAAGAATACACTGTTATATACGACAACCCTTTCTTAAAACATTAAGATACACGAACATTGAGACCTTATTATCCACAATTTACATTTTTATATAACTAAAAGGGAAAAAAGATCTATTTAAATTGAATTATCAGCAAATAAACACATACACATCTAAAAATAATTGTATAATAATTCTCTGTGTCTGACTGAATTATCAGGAACAAAATATTTTCTTTTCGGGCTTTTCTAAAAAAAGAAACATACAGATTAAGAAAAAATAAATATAAAACATTGTGATTTTGTGATACTAACGGTTTTACGCCCCTAACACTTGACTTGGTAGTTATACAATGTGTTTCCAAACAGATTGCAAAAAATAAAATGAGCGGATGTTGTTTGACTTTTAGTTCGAAATTGTCTACTATAACGGGCAAAGTCAAGAAGTGTTTATGAATTTTGTGTAACGAAAGTTTAGCCATTTATTGGAGAATATTGGGGAGTGCTTTAAAGCGCTTTCCCCTAAGATGCTGCGGACATATCGAAAAATCTATTGAATGCGTCAGATTCAAATTTTGCGAAATAATTTTTATTATTAAAATGCTTAAACTTCGTAGTAAAATGTTCCATTTTGGGCTATTTGCACACCTTCCCCATAATGTTGATCTAAGGTGGAACTTAAAATTTCCCATATAAAATGCATTGATGTCACTGGATCTGTCACTTACCAATTTTTTTAAGAAAAGGTGTGCAAACGGCCCTTAACTATGTTTATACTAAGCAAATTTAGGTTAACCTAAGTTAAGGATCCCTAAACCATGGTTATAAGCATGAGTAACCATGGTAATAAAGGAAGCCTTAACTAGATTACTAGATGCACTTAAAAATTGCTTGGTGCAAATGGCCCATAAAACAGTATTCTTTTAGCCCTTTCTTTTGGTAAATATAGTTTCACATGAGGGTTGCATTAGTTATCTACGAGTTCTAACATCATGGAAAACTGGTGCAGTCTCGTCTCAAGTGAACACGAATTGGGCGTCAACGTAACGAGTGCAGCACGAGCTCGAAGAGGTCGTGCCAAAAAGTTGGCACTCAGTTCAAAACTGGCCCAACCAGTTATCCAATAGAACACACAAATATGCACGCGTTCTACCAATAGAACATACAATTCGAAACAGTGCATCACTGGTGGTGCCCGGTTTTACCAAAAGAAAACGCTATTAAGTAACATAAAGGGCACAGACACAATTAAAAACTTTAGCAATAAGTTTTGTTTTAAGTGTTTTCTTAACATGGTTTACCAAAACCATGGCTCTTGACCAACTAAATGAGAAAAAACACATAAAACTTATTGCTTAAGTTTTTAATTCTGTCTATGCCCTTAGTTAACACAAAGTTATGTCAAAAAATCGTGACTTTTTGTTATGATGGATTCGAGATTACAAGTAGTCTGTCAATTTTTTTTTAAGTCTAAGTAATAACAAATAAAGATATGTAGCCCATGGTGAGATATGGTTTAACTATATTCTGCACCTCCAGAGGTCTACAAGGGCACAGACTCGAACAGGGTAGCGAGACCCAAAACTCATTAGGGGGATTGAAATATTCATCAGTAAAGAGCTCCACTTTGAGCTTTAAAAACTCTACACTTCCAGCGTCAAATTGCTGGGGAATAAACAAAATTGTATCAAGTCCTTCCTTGCAGAAAGGCCCATGGACATATTGTGCGTAATGGAACTTGGATGAATGAACAGAAAAATGGGCATTGTATAGCTGTTGGGCTATATGATGACTGCTCACTATTGCCGTAGTAACGTAGTAAAGTAATATTACAAACACACGATGTAATATTTTCAAACTTGAAATTGAAGTATGGCCTTTCAAAAATTTAACAAAGGACAAACAGAAATTAGCTTTTTATGTTCAAAGGCCTTTACTTCATTGTGTATAGTAGAAAAGCACTTTTTATAGATTAGATATCATTTTAGAGATAACAATATACAGGGTGTTAAAAAAAGCAGGCCAATTTGTTAACCACAGATTCTTTGATGAAAAAGAATGAGACTTTTATTAACCAAGTTTTCATTTTAGAGTCTCACGATTGCTATGCAAGGTTTCAAAGTTGTAACTTTTAAAATTATTTTATTGAATAATATTATTTTTCCTCAAAGTATTTGTTTCATTTAGCAGGGATATTAAATTAAGTCTCAAGAGCTGCATAATAAAAAAATAAGTTCTAAAATTAAGTGACACCCAATGCAAATAAGTTGTTTAAAAGTTGCTTAAAAAGTATGAAATTATGTTGACAAATTGATTTTTCATTTGCAATCAAAGACCTTTCGAGTACTTTTACATACTTTTTTTAGAAGCAACCAAGCATTAATTTTCAGTTTCCTCCTTTATAATATAAAAAGAGAGAACATCTCTCCGACAAAATATTTCGATTGGTTTGAAAGCTTGTTGCTCGGCAATTTCGTGAATGACATGTAGGACAAAACAATTTGTTTTTTAAAAAATGTCATGAACGAAATTGCCAAAGAGCAACTAACTTGAATAAAACAAGAGAAATATTTTGCCTTAGCAAATTTTATCTCGAATGGTATTCGACAAGACTATTTCGGGCGGTAATGGCTTATTACCTACCTCTCTTTCAACCCTCATTTTCCATGCTTATTTCTTGGCCCCTAAAATTTAATGTCTTTATAGAATTAAAAAGGTGTCCCTAGTAACATCGAACTAATAAGATAGTTAACTGGTAATTTTTAAAAAAAGATAGTTAAAAATGTTATAAATATCTTATACGAGAAATATAAATTCATATTATCATTGTCTATATACATCAAGTCAGACAATCTAACGCTCCCAAATTCTCTACGCTTAAACGACTCAGAATACGTATGTGACATCTGGTATCTGCGACGGTACTTATAACAGAGCTATGCCAGTTCAGATTTGAAAATTTTGGGAAGGAATCTGTAATCTCGCCTTGGCCGTATCAATTTTTCCGTAGTTCGTTAAAACATCCTAAATCCCATGTTTAGCCCGAGTTAGAAAATATGTAAATATGGTATCTACATATCATTATTCGAATGGTTGAACCAGGGATGTACTTACTTTAGAGATCTAACATAAGTGTTATTCGAAAAAGAAAAGACTTAGTTGTCTTGAAATAACGTGAAATATATTTCCATTTTTCCTTTTTTTATAATTTTATCTTATTAGCGACAATGGAAAAAATAAATCTTCAAACAAGCAACTCAATCTACCTAAACTCCTCTACATTTTTAATTATTGAGATTATGAGTTTTTTTGGCTTAATCCAGGGACCTAATATCATGTATTTTTTTACCAACAGTGAAAAAACATCATAACAGCGTGTAAAGTCATGAATTACAATCGAGATTACAATATTTTACCATCGCGGCCGAGCTAATTATAATATTAGAAAACGAACTCAAAAGTGAAGTAATAAGGTGAAAATATGAGATTTTTTTAATGTTTTTTTCAACAATAATCACGAAAATATTTTTGGTATTACATAGGTATAAAAAATTAGAATTTCAAATTTTGATATAATTAATTAGGCATTATTTCTATATTTACGGAAACTATTGCCAACTGAACTCTTTTAGTGTAAGCATAGGTGTTAAAAAGGCTAAGTAAAATGGTTTGCAGAAAAAAAATGAATTATATTAAAAAATTCCCACATAGTAAATTCAGTGGACATACAGTTGTAAACATGGATATCCTCAATGATATCCAATGAATATCCATTGGACAACCACCCGATATCCATTGTACATCCAATTTGTCGCCCGATCCAACATCCAATGGACTTCCATTATGTAGATCCATTGGATTTTTCAAAAAAATACTACTGATTTCCATTGTACATCCAACTAACATCATTGTACATCCAGTCCAACTAACCTGAACTAACCTGAACATTCAGTAGACATCCATTGGACGTCCATGAAAATACGGAACTTGACATTCGCTTTATTAAGTTCTGCTATATTAATGGTTAAAATCAATTATACACTTTGATTGGGATATGCTATCTTTGAATTAGGAATTTTTTCAATCAATGATTTTCGTTTCTTTTGATGATGTTCAGGTTGAGTTCTTGCTTTAAAAGAGCAATCAGTACATTTTGCTACATTATTGCAATCAAGAAAAGACGTAGTTCGGTTAAAATTATCTTCTATTGAAGATTTAGGGCATGAATAGTAACACGTTAGATATTTAATTCAAAAACAAGGGACAAAAACAAGATCGAAAATAAGGACTTTGCTGGAAAATCTCCTATCAACATTTAAACATTAAAATCTACAAAAATTTCATTAAAGGAGGTAGGTAATTCGGATATTTAACTGTTGACGGTCCATTAAAACATCCACTAAAAGAACATCAGAATAATATGGTTTTTCAAGTCCGTGTTTCAAATTCATATCAAAAAACCTCATTTTCTACTTTTTTATTGACTTTCTACAACATTATAAAGTAGACAAAACTGTCTACCAGAGCTCTTGCTTAGAGACAAACCATCAATATTGATTGCTAAATTGATTGAATCAGAATCTGTAATTAATATTTTATGTTTCTTGAACAGATAAAAAATTTTTGATTTTCCACCAAAGTAAACAAAATTATTTGATGTTTTGTAGAGTAAAAAAAAAATGCAAATTTAGAGTTTTTGAAAACAAAATAGATTAATGATATGGTGAAAATTGGTTAAACATCACATAAAGCGTCCAAAAATGCAAGTTTTCATATTTCTGCAGAAATTCAGTTTTATGACAAAATCAGGCAAAACTGATTAAATCTTCTAATTTGTTGTTTTTGTTTTGGTAGTTACATTTTTGGTCCAAAATAGGTGAAATTTGAATAAAAACGTCCCAAAATGCATCTTTGGTGTTTTTCGAAAAAGTTAGGTAAGAATGAGGTAGGGCCAAAAATCACAAACAACTTAAAACTACAAAAAGATGCAAAAGTATCCAAAAATGTAAGTTTCCATGTTTTTGAAGAAATTCTTTTTTATATGACAAAATCAGGCAAAACTGATCAAATCTTCTAATTTGTTGTTTTTGGTAAAGTTACATTTTTGTTCCAAAATAGGTGAAATTTGGCACCCAAAATGCATGTTTGGTGTTTTTTGAAAAAGTCAGGTAAGAATTAGGGCCAAAAATCAGAAACTACTTAAAACTACAAAAAAATGCAAATTCGGAGTTTTTGAAAAACATAGAATAAGATTAGAGCGAAAATTGGTAAAAAATTACTCAATGCGTCCAAAAATGTAAGTTTTCATATGTTTTTGAAAAAATTCAATTTTATGACAAAATCAGGCAAAACTGATCAAATCTTCTAATTTGTTGTTTTTGGTAAAGTTACATTTTTGTTCCAAAATAGGTGAAATTTGGCACCCAAAATGCATGTTTGGTGTTTTTCGAAAAGGTCAGGTAAGAATTAGGGCCAAAAATCAGAAACTACTTAAAACTACAAAAAAATGCAAATTCGGAGTTTTTGAAAAACATAGATTAAGATTAGAGCGAAAATTGGTAAAAAATTACTCAATGCGTCCAAAAATGTAAGTTTTCATATGTTTTTGAAGAAATTTAGTTTTATGACAAAATCAGGTCTGATCTGATCTATGCCCATATTTATAGTCATGATCCGACTCCAAGTAAGCCTCAAGTCTGGCTTTGACATTTAGTTTCCATTTGAAATATATGAATTGACTTCCAACTTTCTTGATTGAGCACATGCTCATGCTCAAATTATGACTATAAATATGTGTATTAATCATATCTTCTAATTTGTTGTATTTGGTATAGTTACATTTTTGGTACAAAATAAGTGAAATTTGACTGAAAACGTCTCAAAATGCAAGTTTTATGTTTTTCTTAAAAGTGAGAATTAGAGCCAAAAATCAGTTACAAACCATTTCATTACTTTAGAAATGTGTTTATATATTTATTTATAATTTCATTGATACGAGATGGTGGGTAATAATTGTAAATTGTGTACTGCTTAGTTTGAACAAATTGGAGTTTTTAGTTCAAGTTAGTTCAGGTAAATTTTTTACTTTCACGAATTTTTTTAAGATGTGGAGTGACAGGTAATTGACGAAAAAGGGCAGAATCTGAAGGTTTCATGTTTCAATCAAAGATATAGATTTCTTCTTTTCTATTTCCATTTTAAATTTTAGTCTGAACCAGTTGAAATTTATTAATGATTGGTCTACTGGGGGTTACCCCAGGACAAGCTAAAATGTTTTCATTCACATATAGTTTATGCAAAATTATAATGAAATTTTAAATAAAAAAAAACCTCGGCCATGGAATTAGAACAGTACAGTAACTAAAAAAAATACAAATTTAGAGTTTTTGAAAAAACTGTTGAAGATTAGGGCAAAAATTGGTTAAAAATGACTTAAAGCGTCTAAAAATTAAAGTTTACATGTTTTTGAAGAAACTCAATTTTATAACAAAATCAGGCAAAACTGATTGAATTCTTCTAAATATTTTGTTGTTTTGGCAAATTACATTTTTGGACCAAAATCTGTGAAATTTGACTGGTGACAGACCGTTATATAATCCACTAAAAGAATATCAGAATTATGTATCTGGTTTTTCAAATCCGTGGTAGATTCCTATCAAAAAAACCTCATTTTCAACTTTTTTGTTGACTTAAACATTAAAGTGGACAAAACTGACTGAAATTTGAAGGCGACTCAAAATACAAATTTTATGTTTTTCGAAAAGTTCGCGTTAAAATTAAGGCCTTGATCGATTAAAAATGAGTTAAAGGTTTTAAAAGTGCAATTTTGAAGCCTTTGGAAAAATTAGTGAGTAATTAAAAAGTTAGAATTAGTGCAAAAATTTGTTAAAAATGATCCACATAGTTTGTTACTCTTCTGTCTTTATTTTCAGTCGTCACATGTCAAAGGAATGTCAACGCGTCATTCGCACAAAATCTAATAGATGCCACTAATTAATAGATGCCATTTAAATTTTGCCGCCAAAAACAAATACAATATAACTTGAAATAATAATAATTATAGTAATAAATAGTATACTTAAAGAAGTGTAAGCAAAAATAGCGATCAGTTGAAAGGCTGGAGTTAAACCCAACATATCAGTAAAATATATAAAATAAATGTACAAACTACATGCCAAATTGAATTAATTGAATATGCACATTCTAGCACTTCTAGCTGATGTAAGAAATTCAAGATTTGATTTAAACTCTCAAGTATGAAAACTTAATAAATCGGTTAATTACACCTATTATACATTGTCCAGCCCTGGATATTCATAAGCTGTCCATTAGACATCCACCATAGAGGCAATTCAGCTTACGTAATTTTATATTCGCATTTGGAAGCTGCATGGATATCTAAAGGACGTCTATATCACAAAATGCAGTGGGCTTATAGGGCTAAAAATAAAAATTCAGTATACGTGTTTTGTTCAGTTGATTAAGAGAAAAAATGAGTGTCTGGTCATACGGAAACTGTAAAAATTCCAAATTAATTCAATTCTTTAAATCCCAAATTATCATTTCATCAGTTTTCTTTGAAGAAACGTGTCATGTGCATGGAGTATAACACAGTACATGTAGACTCTAAACGTTAACAAAAAGTCAAAATACGGTCCTGTACTGTCGAAAAGAAACTAATCCACATATACGGATTCCGTCAAGACAAATCAAGAAAATAAACAGCGTTGAAGACGGCAAATCATGTTTACTTATCTTATCACACAGACACAACAGGCAGGTAGATGGGGCTGCAATAAAATTTCTTCACTTCTAAAATGTTTGAAATATTCTGGGGTTAAATCTTCGAGCGACATCTATCATAGTTTTAGCTAAATAAAAGTCTTGGAGAAATTAAGCCTTTTGAAATGTCTGACTAGGTATATATAGACAATGAGATATGATACATATAGACAGTGAGAATGAGATATTATGTAGGTTGTAAATAAAATAGTATACACACCTCGATAAAAAGTTTCCTTACCTTCTCGAGATTTTAGAGTTCATCTCGACGCAGCGCGTCTCGATAAACTTTCAAATCTCTCGACAGTAATGAACGGCTTCCCACCCCGGTATGTAATATACTATTTACTTGACCCTAACAAAGTTTTGTCGCTCAAAAACCATCATGTTGATTTTGTCCAGGTAGGACCAGGTAGCAGTTTTGTCAGTAGAAAATAGGCTGTTGCTATGACATTTTTCCTTTGTAAAATACTCTAGTGAAATAGTCTCAAAAAAACTTTATCAAAATTTTTTAAAACAACAAATTGGAGCTATATTTGTTATTTTAAACAGTTCTTGATTGGAAGCCAGCAGCCTAGAACCAAAAATTCGAAGGGCGCAAAAAGTACATTAAGATGATATTTGGTAATTAAGATGTTGAATGATATAAATATATGCATATAATATAATAATATATAATATATTGTTGCGAACTCAGGGTTCGATAATTCCAGTGTAACAATTTAACACGAAAACACTATTTATTTATTCCACAAATACACACAGGTACAATTAAACTACTAAATAACTCACTACTTAACACTTTATAGCCTTCTATTATCGTTTGGTACTTTACCTTACTTATAGCTCGATTAAAATAAGACTACTCTTAACCGGGCGCGCTATTCGCCTTTTATACACAATCCTAAAATTAGAGAAAAACCTAGAACGTTCTTGATAGGAATTCTTGAATAATCTCACATAAAAAAAAGGTTGTAAACAACTGCCTTCTAGATAAACAGAGCAATAAATCGCTCGTGTCACCCATGACGCAGCGCGGATTGGTCGCAAAGGTCCACCAACCACACGCGTTGCCCCGCCTCCGATGCGGCGTCGCTGCATATCGTAACAATATTTTATATTAAATAAACTTCATAATACCAAGTTTTTTATTCTCATAATAAAATTTCGTTTGTTAAAAGATATTTATTCCTTAAGTGCTAAACGTTGTCGAAGTCAAAAGTAAACAATATTAGTTACTGGTAAATTATTATTTAGTATTGTTAGTGTTATTTTATTATTTAGAAAATACAAAATTGTTTACAAAAGAAAACTACCTGTTAAAACTTGATTATAATAATGTTTTTTAAAATTTTCTACTAAGAATTTTCTTAGTAGTGTGTCTGTACAAGTGAAAATTGTTTTTTAATTTCTCGGGCTACCAAATTTAATCCAAGGGCCAAACATGTCAAGTGCGTCATGTCATTAAATTTTGGGTAAAAATATTTAAGCTTTAAAGCAGATTTTATCATATAAGGAGCCCCAACTGACAAAAATTTTACAAACAGTAACAAAACAGTAAATTTTTCGTTGAACAAATTTTGTTTTATAGCCGGTTAACCAATCAGAGCAACTTGGCTGGGCGAGGGTTGTTAAGAAAATAAAGATATTTTTGCCTCATCTAAATCATCTGTAATATTTTACTTCGAAATTTTAAACCGGAGACTTGAAAAGTTCAGAGTCAACAGATGTGAGCGAAAATCGAGGCGAAAATATAAGTATTTTTGGGAAATGGCAAAAATATGTAATTATTTAACAAATATGCAGATTCAGGTAAGTAACGTTAAAATA
This sequence comes from Taphrorychus bicolor, assembly GCA_951812265.1. Lineage (NCBI taxonomy): Eukaryota > Metazoa > Arthropoda > Insecta > Coleoptera > Curculionidae > Taphrorychus > Taphrorychus bicolor. Next base: position 27,350,649 of record OX638302.1, on the reverse strand, counting down.
TACAGAATATGCAAAAAAATGCATTTTGCATATTTCCCGAAGCTTACTTATATAAGTAGTATATACTTTTTATATTACTTTTATAGAAGTCACAGTTACTTGCGGGGAATCTACGCCAATGCAAAAAATTGGCTCTAAACGTTCATTGAGCTTAAACCTATTCACATAGATTGATAATTATTAAATTAAACATTTCTATTCCATGTTGTACAAGAACGGCAAAACATCAAATGGGAAACTGTCAATGAGCTGAAGCATAACAAATGGTTGAAAATGCAACCTCATATTATTTAGTAAATTTTAAGGAAATTTCAAAATTTTAAAAAAGCCGACCCCTCCCCCCCCCCCCCCCCGTTTGGACTATTTCAAAATAATTTCGGAATTTTGTTTTTGCATATTGCACCTACGCAACTTCCGGTGGTGGGAGGTGAAAGAGGACATCAAGAAGATGACACAAAACAGTTGGATTCACTCCGATCGATCCAGGCGTTCTCAAGTTCTTCCTCAGACTGCATTCATCCACTCCTGGATGTAGTCCTCTTCCAAATTTCTCCATGTCTCTCTGTTTTCCGCTGTTTTCATCCAGTTTCTCCCTGCTATCCTTTGGATATCGTCTCGCCATCTCTTCTGGGGTCTTCCCGCGCTTCTTCTTGTTTCTCTTGGTCGCCAAGTTTGTATTTTGTGCGTCCATCTATCTGGGGTTTGTCTTGCTATGTGCCCTGCCCATTGCCATTTAAGTTGGGCTGTTCTTTTTAGTACGTCCATTACTGGTTCTCAAGTTACGGGGGTCAAATTTACGAAATGTGAAAAAGTCTTAATACCCCCCCCCCCCCACTTGGGACATTGTCAAAAAAAAATCGCAATTTTTTTTTTCTGTTTTTGATCGGAATGGCTCGTTTACTATTCCCTACGAAGGTAACAAACTCAATTCGAATGAAATTACCCTCTAAAGAGGTTTTTTTTTGAAATTTGTCAAAAAACGCGATTCTGAAATTGCCTAAGGGGTCTATCTCCGAAAATGTTGCACCTACGGAACTTCCGATAGTGGCAGGTGAAAGAGAGTAGAGCTTCACGAGACCACGAGAGAAAGAGAAGACTCGGAAGACCGAGAGCGAGACCGAGACTTTAATATCGACTTCGAGACCGAGACCGAGACTGTCTTGGTCTCGATCTCGGTCTCGATCTGCCAAACCGAGACCGAGACCGATACTGCCAATCGAGACTCTCGAGAGTCTCGGTCTCGAACAACATCATTCGTTTGCAAGATATTAGAGAAGTACCTAATTTATTAACCAGAAAAAAACCGATTAACTGGGTATTTATTCTAATCAGATTTACACCAAACTTGGACACAAATGATGCTCCTGGCCCGGAGCATATAATTTTAAAATTTCAGATTCGGATGTCCATTCTAAAGGACAAAAGGACACTACCCTCTAGAAGAATCTGATAAAAACCGATTGACTGGGTATTTATTCTGATCAGAGTTACCCCAAACCTGGCACAAATAATGCTCCTGAACAGGAGCATACACTGTTAAAATTTCAGATTCGGATGTCCACTCTAAAAGACACTACCCTCTAGAAAAATTTGATAAAAACCGATTTACTGGGTATGTATTATAATCAGATTTACACTAAACTTGGTACAAATGATGCGCTCACCCTCTAGAAAAATTTGATAAAAACCGATTGACTGGGTATTTATTCTGATCAGATTTACACTAAACATGGCACAAATAATGCTTCTGACCCGGATCATACACCATTAAAATTTCAAATTCGGATGTCCATTCTAAAGGAAACTACGCTCTAGAAAAATGTCATAAAAACCGATTGACTGGGCATTAAATACTGGGTTAAAATAATGCTTCTGACCGAGGGCACATACTGTGAAAATTTCAGATTCGGATGTCCATTCTAAAGGACAAAAGGATACTACTTGAAGGATTGAGGTTTTCGCAGCAGTATGCTACATTCTGGTGAAATTAAAGTTGGCGCCAGCAGAATTTCAAATAACCATTTGGTTTTTGAGATACAGGGTGATTTCGGAGATTTGACATTTTGGAAACTTGTTTGTCTTTTTAGTTTCATGAAAAGTAAGAATGCTTTCTAGTAGTTTTTGTAACGTAGCATCCAGTGGCGACATTTAAAAAATGTTTTTGGTTTTTTAAAAGCTTTTGTCGAGGCGATTCTAAATATGCAATAATATAAACAAACCAACAAACGAGTTTATTCATGCTTACTACAAGTTTACACATGTCAAAAAAAAGAACAATGAGGTACTAATTTTTTTTTCGAGACCGAGACTCGAGTTGCTACTACGAGACCAAGACCGAGATTACGCGAGTCTCGGTCTTGGTCTCGATGCACAAGACCGAGACCGAGACCGAGACCGAGAATGATTTGAAAATTCGAGACCGAGACCGAGAGTATGTAGGTCTCGGTCTCGTGAAGCTCTAAAAGAGAGCATCAAGAAAAGGACAAAACAGTAGGATTCACTCTAATCGATCCAGGCGTTGCCAAGTTACAGGCGGTCAAAGTTGAGAAATGTGAAAAAAGTCGTAAAACACTCCCCCCCCCCTTTGGACTATTTCAAAGTAATTTCGGAATTTTGTTTTTGCATATTGCACCTACGCAACTTCCGGTGGTGGGAGGTGAAAGAGGACATCAAGAAGAAGACACAAAACAGTTGGATTCACTCCGATCGGTCAACGCGTTCTCAAGTTACAGGGGGTCAAAGTTGCGAAATGTGAAAATAGTCTTAATACCTTTGGGACTTAATCCCTTTGGGACATTTTCAAAAAAAAATTTCGGAATTTTTTTTTCTATTTTTGATCGGAATGGCTCGTTTACTATTTCCTACGAAGGTAACAAACTCAATTCGAATGAAATTACCCTCTAAATAGGTTTTTTTTTTAAAAATTGCCAAAAAAACGCAATTCTAAAATTGCCTAAGGGGTCTATCTCCGAAAATGTTGCACCTACGGAACTTCCGATAGTGGCAGGTGAAAGAGACTAAAGAGAGCATCAAGAAAAGGACAAAACAGTAGAATTCACTCTAATCGATCCAGGCGTTGTCAAGTTACAGGCGGCAAAGTTGAGAAATGTGAAAAAAGTCTTAATACCCCCCCCCCTTGGGACATTTTCAAAAAAATATCGGATTTTTTTTTCTGTTTTTGCTCGGAATGGCTCGTTTACTGTTCCCTACAAAGGTAACAAACTCAATTCGAATTAAATTACCCTCTAAAGAGGTTTTTTTTTGAAAATTGTCAAAAAACGCGATTCTAAAATTGCCTAAGGGGTCTACCTCCGAAAATATTGCACCTACGGAACTTCCGATAGTGGCAAGTGAAAGAGGGTATCAAGAAAAGGACAAAACAGTCGAATTCACTCTAATCGATCGAGGCGTCGTCAAGTTACAGGCGGTCAAAGTTGAGAAATGTGAAAAAAGTCGTAAAACCCTCCCCCCTTTAGACATTTTCAAAAAAAATTGGAAAAATGTTTTTTGGTGTTTTTAATCGGAATGGCATGCTTGCAATCCCCTAAGAACGTAACAAAGTCAATTCGAATAAAATTTCACCAAACGCATGTTTTTGTCTTGTTAACGTGACCAGCTGGGACATAATCCCCCACTCTCAAGTCAGCTGAATACGTTTTTCTATTTGTTTGCAACATAATAAACATGTCAACAATGTTTCAGCTTTTGTAATAATATTTTTTTACGTGTCGAAGAGGCTGCTGCTGCTACACCCCTCGGAAGTGCGCCAGCTGGAGATCCAGTCCTTTATTAGTGATACCAAACTAAGCGGAGGAGAACATTTTCATCTTTTCTAAAATGACTAACACTAAACGCTCGCGTGGCTCCCACTCTATTAATTTCATTAACGAGGAAAAGTATGAAGTTTAGAAAGTTCAAAAGAAAATTATGAAATAACAAAAGTGCATTTACTTTGATTATGTGATTTTTCTGTCAAAAATTGATGGCCTTCTAGATGACGTTGTAACACACTTTAATATTCAAAGGTCCTAATGGACCACATACTGATTTATACGAGGAAAATAAACATGCCAAATAATGTCCGGTTACATATTGTATAGCTACATAATGAACCGATATGTAGCTATTCAAGATGTTAAAGAGTTAAAATTTCAGGTGCATAATGGACCCAAGACCATTCGCAAAAGACAAGGTCCTAACTCCCACAAGTGGGCCTCCTCTGGTGCCACAATGTAAAGATTTTTGCAAATGGTAAGTATATGCCTTTATCCACGACCATACTATAATAATCACATTATTCTTCTACATTCTCAAGATTAATGCTGATCTTTATTCACTTGTGAATAATGAACATTATTCACAAGTGAATAATGAGTTGTCATGGAAACGAAAATTTATTCGCTTAAGATGACAACAAAGGTTGACCCGCAATATGACTACACTCTATGAAAATCAATTACGAAGTGAAGTGTACAACTAATGGTTAATACAATGTAACTTCTTACTACGTGACTAATATATAAACAATAATTTTTGACTTATGTTATTAGGAATCGGCATTGCTATATCAGCAGTATCGCTCCTTGTGGTTACATAACTCCTCCCTCCATAAGTTCGGAAAACAAAGGTTCCTTGGTTTTTCGGTCCTCTAAAGGAAGAGCTTGGGCGGTTGTTTCTTCCGAGTTGGCTTCTTGGAATTTTCCTCTGCGTCGCGAGATCCTTCTGAAAATATGTATAGCGACGATAAAGATTATTATTGTTATATTTGTCCCCATCCCGCTAATTCACCTACTGATTATTATTGTTGAAACACTGAATGCTGCCATGGACCAATGTTGATGCAGGTTAGTTAAGGTGATGGAACTGAAGTGAGTCTAAGATCTTCTTGGCTCTGTTGAGTTCTTCTTTACTCACTTCTTCCAGTTGAAGTTTGGGAATTTCCCTTGGGTCATTTGTGTATGAGAAATTTGGCAAATCTAGTATGAACTGAAGATTTGACGTTGTCTCCTTTTCTTAAATTTGATGATCGATTTTAATTGCACATTCGGGTATAGTAACTATACTAGGATTATGTAATCGGTATATTCCTCTCTAGCAGGTGTTCTCGATTAAAGTTGTATTGGCCGGGATTACTAAGATTTCTGCTCCGTTGAGGCGGTGGATTGTTGTTTTCTTGTAGAAGATGTCTTGTTGAAAAATTCGTCGTGGTTGTCAGCAGTTTGTACAGGCAGCTTTCTTCTTTCGAAAGGGCTTCTTGTTGGCAGAAAAACGCATCTTCAAGCATAGGGCACTCTTCTTGAGATGTCCAGTATCCGTTTTTTGTGAGTAGGATAAATGGGTTGGATAAAGATATTGTTCGATTGTGGATAGGGATGGAAAAGAGTTTATACAGGGTGAATTGGTCAGGCCAAGTAATTGGTGTGTGTATCGAAAATAGAACAACATTATTTTTAATAACAACTTGTACAGATATGTCGCTCATTGTCTGCAATAGTGGCACAACTCAAAAAAACATTGTCTTGAGAAAATCAATAATTAAGATTTGGGTTATACATAGGACACTGTTTTGACTTGAAAATTAATTATGTATGAAACGACCATAAAAAGAAATAATTTTGTGCCAGTTTTTACTCTAAGGTAGAGGTTGGAATTTCTAGTTCGGACATATTGTCTAAGATCAGTGACATATATAATGCATTAGCAATATTATATTCCGATTTTTCCATTAAGTTGACTTTATTTACGATAAGGTCTTGATTTTTAGAAAGCCTTTGGATTTGAGATTCGTAAGCATTTATAACAGAGCTTAAAACGGTGTGTTCGTTTTTTAAATTTGTTTGCATTTTTTCTTCGTTTCGTGTCAACGTTTGAAAGTAATTATTAAATTTGTCTTCGTCATCAGAATCAAGCGTTCCGAATAGTCATTTATTAACTTTGCCGACTACGTTAATTAGACCACATTTTACTTTTGCGGGTTTGTGGAATAACTCTAACTTATGAGAAGTTAAAAGGGCAAAGCTCTCGTTTTTGCTAGCGTTGCTAGTTATATTATTAGACTTTTCAAGGAGATGTTGCATTTTGTATAAGCAATCTTCAATAAGGGTCATGTTTATATGGTAGAAGGACGTATGCTGGGAATTTATCATACGCTTTTCCGAGGGAAATAGGCAAAATTGGGTTATTGAGGTCTTTTACTTCTAAGGTTGTAGCCATGGGAATTAGAAGTAGAAGGACGAGCATCATCTGAAACAATTAAATGACGTTGAGGCTTTAAATTATTTTTGTGAATATTTTTGTTTTCAGATGAAGTGACATTTTCATGATTTGTTATGGGAGTGTGGATCTTTTTATGTTTATTGGTTTCTTTTATTTTAGATTTTTGCGGAAATGTTTTAGCAAAGACTGGTTTATTTGGGTTTACAAGAATTTCAGGCTTCCTGTTTAGATTAGCTTTATCTAAAGTAGTATTTTGCTAAGTTATTAGCTTCCCATGAATTTCTTGGTTGATAATTTGGATATTTTCGGAGTGGTCCTGAATATATTGGGACAATTTTTCTTCTTCTGACAGTTCTAGAGGATTTTTGTAGTCGAGCTTACCGCTTATAATCTGGAAAGGTGTGTATTTAAGGGCACTATGTGTTGAGTTGTTATATGATAAAATTGCGTAGGACATTAAATTAGCAATATTTTCACGGGGTTTTTGGGTTTTTAGGGTCAATATAGTTTCGTGCATGCGAATGTAGGAGTTCAATTGGACTGTTGGAATTGGGGTTATGCGGAGTGCAATAGTGCAACTCTATTCCATGTAAGGAACAAAGATTTTGGATAACTTCATTTTTGAATGTTGATCCATTGTCAGTGGTGATTTTTCTGAGAAGTCGATAGTGATTGAAATAAGTTATTAGTTTATTAGCGGTCTCTGCACTAGTGGTTAATAAAGAGTATGCTTGTCCTAGTTTAGAAAAGCTGTCGACTATGGTTAGAAAGGATGTGTTATGTGTCTTATATACCAACGTAAATATGATCGAAAGGTTCGTAGCCTATAGGGGTTGGTTTAAAAACTAATTTGTTTGGGTGACGTTCGTATTTTGCCTTTTGACATATTTCACATAAGTTTACGTAAATTTTAACTTTGCTTTCTAAGTTTGGCCAATAGAAGTGCCTTTTAAGTGCAATAATATTTTCTTGGATGCCTCGATGAGAAGTTTTCGTCTCGTGATAGTATTTTATTTTTGTTTGTTGTCCTTCTATATCTTCGATGTCTTCTAAAAGTTTATTTGAGATATAGAGGGTAAAAGAGTTGTATTTAAAATATTTCTGAAAAATTGCTATTATGATGGGTTCAAGAGTCTTATCTTTAAAATGTAGGCAATATGTGTTTTTAGGTGTAAATGTTCTTTGATTATTTTACAAATGTCATCTTTAGATGGGTCGTTTTTTAAAAGAAAACATAAAGACGGTGTTTATCGAAGATCTGTTGTTTTTGAATTTTTATTTTATTGTTATTAGAGTATCTAAAAATTACTTGATGTTTATAGATGTTTACAGGTCTTTGTACATAAGGAGCCCCTATTATATGATTTTCAGCGCTTGAATGTCTTGTTTCTAAATCTTCAATAATATTGCCGGTTTCTGGTTCATTGACTTTGTTAGGAGGTTTGATAACTATGTCGGATATGATGTTAATTTTATTCTTTTTAAGGGATTGTTTATTTTCTTGGTCTAATGACCGAATAATTTCGTCAAGATCTTCGTTTGGTAGTTCGGGTATTGCGTCTGGGTCGAAATTGGGAAATATTGATGATTGGTCCTCTTCGATAGGGTTTATTTGAAGTCTAGAGAGGGTGTCCGCATTTGTGTTTTATTTACCTTTCTTGTAAACAATTTCGTAGTCATATTCCTCTAATTTGAGTCGCCAACGCACTAGTTTGGAGTTTGGTTCTTTGATAGAAAACAACCATTGTAGTGGTTTGTGATCAGTAATTATTTTGAATTTTGTACCGAAAAGGTATGGCCTAAAATATTTTGTAGCCCAGATAATGGCTAACAGTTCTTTTTCTATGGTACTGTACTTCATTTCTGCGGGGTTAAGAGTACGAGAAGTATGTGCAATAGGCAAATCTTTACGTATCGGACCTTGGGACAACACTGCTCCGATTGCATGGTTAGAAGCATCTGTAGTTAGAATAAAGGGCTGTGAAAAATCTGGGTGTTGTAAAATAGGGTCGTTCATTAGAATGGTTTTACAAGTTTCAAATGACTTTACGAACTCGTGGTTGTGAATGACTTTTTGATTTTTCTTCAGGCAGTTGGTGGTTGGTTTTGTCAGTTGGGCAATATTCTTAATGAATTTGCGATAGTACCCAACCAGACCTAAAAAGGATTTAATTTCCTTAGGGGTTCTCGGAATAGGAAATTTCTTGATGGCGTCTACCTTTTTTGGGTTAGCTTTAATACCTTCCGGTGTAATTATGTGACCTAAAAATTCTACTGAATTTTAAGATTATGCTCGCGAAGACGTTTGAATACTGCTGTGAGATTGTTTATGTGCTCTTGTAAAGATGTATAAAAAATTATGATGTCATTCATATAAACAAGGCATATCTTTCCTTGAAGATCCTTTAAGACGTTGTCCATTACCCTTTGGAAAGTTGCTGGGGCGTTCTTAAGGCCGAAGGGCATGCGGATATATTCGTAGTGTCCGTTTTCGACACTGAAGGCTGTTTTGGGAATAGATTTGGGTTTTATTTCTATTTGGTGAAAACCGGATGCTAAATCAAGCGTAGTGAAGTATTGGCTACGTCCAAGTTTGTCGAGAATATCGGAGATATTGGGAATTGGATACCGGTCTTCAATGGTTTTCTCATTAATTTTTCGGTAATCAATGAACACTCGCCATTTTTGTTTACCTGAAGCGTCTGCCTTTTTTGGCACAATCCAAACTGGGGATGACCAAGGGCTAGATGAGGAACCAATAATCCCATCGTTGAGCATTTGAGAAATTTGGGTTTGAATTTCTTGTTTATGGACGTAAGGATATGGATACGATTTTGTGTAAATAGGTGTGTCGTCATTGGTTTTTATTTTATGTTTCACAGTGTTAGTGAAGGACAGTTTTTGGTTTGGTTTGTGAAGAACTTAGGGAAATTGTGATATGAGCTTTTTTAGAGCGTTTGTTTCTTCACGATTGAGATGGTGTGATCGAATTAAGGAGAAGTCGGAATGTTCGTATGAAGTTTCGAAATTGAAGAGTTCAGAACTAACTTATTCAATATTAATAATTTCGAAGTTCTGAGAATAAAAAATTTGAGATTTTTTTCTTATTGAGGAATGGTCAAATTCAATTATTTCACTTTCGTTCGTCAAATTACGTATTTCTAGGGGGACTGTCTTATTTTTGACTTGCAAAAGAGAAGCAGGGGTTTCTAATATTCCGTTATGTAGAGCAGGAATGAAAATTTCTGTTCCTTCCGGGAGGTCTGTAAAAATATTTTTTATCACCATCGATAAAGGTGGGATTTCGATTTTTTGAATACTAAAATCATTGCGGTATGCTAAGGGAATTTCTACATTCTCATTGAATAGCTTTTGATTAGCAAGGTCTATGTTTAAACCTAATTTTCGCAAATCCCTTATCCCTATAATACCATCAAAATAGTCATGAAAATTATATAAAATAAATTCTAATTCTGTATTTACGTTAAATTCCTGTAGTATGGCAATTTTTGCTTTAAATTGTGTACTTGTGTTACCTGTGCGGGTTACGAGGGTATGTTTAGATGTATATATTAGGTGGGAAAAATGTTGTTCAGCAATAATTGGTCTTATTAAGGAAGTATGGCTCCCTGTGTCTATTAAGAGTTTAGCCGGGGGTTCTGTAAGTTCGATATAGGGCAAAGAATTAACTTGGAAAATTTTCGTTTTCATTTGGAGTTGTGTCCTCGGTAAAACTTTGGGGTTCGAAATATTCTTGTGGTTCGTAAGCTAAGGGGTATTGTTCCATCTGGTAATATTCAAGGTTCTCGAAGTTTTCAGCTTGAATGGGTACTGGGGTACCGTCAGATAAATAAGTAATTTCTGCAAAAGATGAGGGGTTTTTCTGGTAATTATTGAAATTTGTATTTTGAGAAAACCCGGGCCTTTGAGTATTTCTGGTTTGCAATGTGGGATTTTTTGTAGATAGACAGACATGGGTATTGGGGGATGTGTTGGTTTATGCGAGTTTTCTTTAGAAAACACGTTTAGAGGTTTTCGAAATACTTGACTGTTGGAAGAAAATTGTTGATTTCTTGGTCTATTTTGAAAGTTAGTAGATTGGTTGGAGAATGATGGTTGGACGTATGACGACTGTCCATTAAAGTTTTGTCCAAAATTCGCTGGGACATACGGGGTTTGGTACTGAGGTCTGTATTCGAAAGGTATAAAATTGTTTGTAGCAGGAAACATTCGCTGGGGAGTGTTTACGGGCTTTTGTGGAAATTGGGTTTTATTTTGAAATTGTTGTGTTACTTTCGAAAATTTGGGTTGGAAAGATCGAGCGTTAATTTGTTGTTCGACCAAAGAATAGTTTACTACAAATGTATTAGCGTCGTCTAACGTTTTTAGGTTATGAAACGTTAAAATGGTTCTTAATTCACTAGGTGCATTGCTAATTAGTACAGTAACAGTTGTTAATTCTGTTTGTTCTATTAGAGCCTGTTTGGTAGCGTTAGTTAAACTTAAATCTGCGACAATTTTCAAAGATATTCGAGTTTTAAGAACTTTGAGCCTTTCTATAAAGTCTAGAATGCTCTCATTTTTATGTTTTATTAAGAAATTAAGTTGCTGCAATAAAACTGATCTATTTATACGATCGCCAAATTTTTGTCTAAGGGCTGTTTTAATTTCAGGCCAAGCTTTTAAATCTGGCGTACACAATACGAAATCGCTTGCTTCATCAGAGATTTTAGAACAGATAGATGCAAAAACAATTTCTCTAAGCGATTCATCTTGAGTCCCTATAAAATATCTCTGATAAAAAGTATCTATACTAGCTATAAAAAATTCTAAATGCTCACTTTTACCGGTGAAGGTTTTTAGTGTGCGGGCAATTTCTTTTGCTGCTGCAAGAGTTGCCATATCTATTTCAATATTGTTAAAGTAGTATCAAGTTCTAAAGAATTATGTAAATCGATATTTGAAATATCTAAGATAAGATTATCGATCGCACTTACTGACATTCAAACGTAAATTAAATTAAGATAAATGTACGGTAATAATTAGAAATTGAATACTAAGTGAACATTGTGAAATTTACACACATCAATTTGGCAATGGTTAAGGCTAGAAAGGAGAAAGAACGAAACTCACTTACGGTACTGTTTCTGGGGTCCGCAACAGTGGGCTCACTTCTGGATAGGTTGATCTCAGCAAACAGTGGAAACTGACGACTTCTGGATGCCTGGCTTCTAGAAGAAACTGCTTCTAAACCTAGGACCGTGCCAAAAATCTTCTGAGATCCTATCGCGACTGCGCCAGTTAAGTAATCGTCCACGATAAGCTTCTTTTAAAAAAACTTTTATTCGCTTAAGATTACAACAAAGGTTGACCCGCAATATGACTACACTATGAAAATCAATTACGAAGTGAAGTGTACAACTAGTGGTTAATACAATGTAATTTCTTACTATGTGAGTAATATATAAACAATAATTATTATGTTATTAGGAATCGGCATTGCTATATCAGCAGTATCGCTCCTTGTGGTTACATAACTCATGTCGTGTGCAAACATGACATCGGTAGTTACCACTGGTTTAATCAAATAATTATGTTACAGTGTGCCTTTCGCTAAAAAATACTTAAAGTAGGCCGTAAATGAAGTAATTTACCGTCCACCCTCGTAGCATTGAACTGAACATGCACGGGCGACTAGACCGTCATCTATATCTGACATGGACGCATCAAACGTCGCGCCGTCAATTTGGTCGATAGCGAAACCATTCGTGATTTTAAAATTGTGAATTATCTTTGTAGCACCTATAACCTATCATATATGAGAAAACCCGGAATCTTGTTCGTGGATAAAGTATAGTATTCAACTCGCATTTAATGAGCGTTATTCTCTCGGGCTACTTGTGCCACTCGCTTCGCTCGTGGGCTCAAACGTTACCCTCCAGAGTCTCTCATGCTTGTTGTATAATATACTATTATTTTCAACCATGTACAGGGTGTTTGGATTTGCAGTGTTTTGACAGGAAATACCAATTTCTCGGCTAGATAGGGAAAAACTAACATACATGTCTAGGGGTCGATTTTTGAGAAAAAAACAATGGCAAAAACCGTATTTCGATATTATTACAGTCGATGGCGCTAGAGGTCGCTTTTAAAATTTCGTCTATTTGGAAAATTCCTCATAACTTTTTTGTTTATGACAGCAGTGAAGTGCAGCAAAAACATTCTTAGGGCATTTTTTTGACCTGAATTCAGTGGCGTGTTCGGTTTTTTTGCTCTAGAGTACCGTTTTGTCAAAAATCGACATCACTTTTTTATTTTCAATAGAAGACATAGTCGGCTATGACTTTAAAAAATTGTCCATTTTAAACCATTTTCAATGATATGGTATGTCTATAGTTATTTTCAAAAATAAGTGAAATACTAGATTTTTTGTGTTTATATTCAAATTGGTTTTGGGATCAACTGTCAAAGTAATATTATTTATTTTGTGTGCTTCCACGACAACAACTAAAATATAAAGTTAGCTTTCACAGTGACTGCAAGGTAGGTAACAGTTTATTTTTCTATTATTTTTACACAACTAAAAGTATCTAAACAAAGTAACTAATCCTAATATTTCAAAGTAACAACAAATATTTACTAAACTGGCCTATTATAATAATTTGCTATTAACGTAAATGTTCAAACTGTGCACTCTTTATTGAATGCATTGTAGACATCGTTTTCGTAGTGAACGACAACTAAACTGCTCAACTTAAAGTTCGGCACAAGCAATTTTTCGTGTCGTTTTCAATCAGCTGTAACTTTTTAAGCAATGATTTGTTATAAATACATTTTACACGGTCTGAAACATCATTTCCTCTAGATTAAAGAAACGGATAATTTTGAAAAAAAAACGACATTATGTTTATTATATAGGGTGTGCAACAAAGTGGTGCAAAAATTGCAAAGTTTTGATGCTCTGCCATTTCGCTATAAACTTGTTTTTTTCTTTATCGTTTTCAGGTAAGGGTGAGCCAACATCCATATCTCGGGACCTTTGGAGAAACTAATGGCAATCCTGTTAGTTAGTGAAAAACTCTAAGAGCAGTGCTCTTCGGTGGTAACAATCAACCAATGGCAACCCCATTAGATGTAAAAAATAGCGACCCGGAATATGTACTTCTATTAGATGATTTGATTATAGCATGTGTTGTATTTGCTAATGTTTCAGGCACATGTCCATACAGAGTTACTGTTCCTGAATATTTTTAGATCAAGCGAAAATAAAGACGGCGCGAGGACGCTCCTTTCCAGGATGGCCGTGTTACCATCAGCAACTTTTCAACCAGAGCTTTAGGCCTTGATATTGGGAATATGCAGAGTTTGCAAGAAAGCCCCACAAAGACCACTGCGAGGCGGCGACGTTTAGATTATAGACAGACTGTATGTGCAGTACTTTTTCGGCTCGCCTAGCGAACTATTCTTTTTGTTAATTTATACGGAATTAAAGCATTCAAATTGTTAATATTTAGAGTTTTTGTTAGATACTTTAAACTTTTATCTTTTAAAAAGCCATCCAAGTTAACATATATAAAAGTGCTGTGGCATTAACTAAAATTAACTAAAATATAGATAATTCTTACAATTTAGGTATCTAAATATATACAGGTATGTATCTATACAGTATATCTTGCAAGTCGTTATTTTACCACAAGTTTAGTATATACAAGACAGCATTTCAAAACAAAGAAAAGAGATAAATTCAAATGTGGGGTTTTTCACAAATATTGTTACACTTAGTAGGTAGTATTTGATTAAATGGACAGAAAATCATCTACTCTGTCGCCTCTTAAAATTATCGTAACAACTGGCAAGACTTACGTAACATGTTACTATAATTATTAGTACACTAGTAAATTATAATCATTAAATTTCTCATGTTTGAATATTGTGCAATAATGCAAACCTTCATTTATAGATTATTATACCTGTTAATGTTTGACTATGTGGAATAAATCTTCTTTGATGGATTGTATTGACACAGCAAGAAGGCGAGTTAAGTTGACTATGTGCGTAGGGTTCTTCAGATGCATTTCCATGATTTTCTAGAATCCCTTTCTTTTATCATACATAAATCCATGTCTTTCAAATGGTAGAATCCCTTTCTTTTATCATACATAAATCCATGTCTTTCAAATGGACCATCAATGTTCTTCAGAGTATTAATTTCCTTGATAATCTCTGCAAATGTTATTGATGTAAATATGTATTTTTTTTTTGCAGAAATAACATGTGAAAATTAGGAAACAATTCTTTCTACCATACATGTGCAATTGTATAATAGATGTATAAAATATCTATTTCTAATATTTTTTAATAAAATTAACTTTTTATTTCATATCATGTTCAACATGGTAATCTGGCTCATATATACCGCTTCTTTTTTTGAAGCCCCTATTAATAAGAGAATATTAGATAGTATATAAGCTAGAATGATGATGGGCTCAATACGCAATCTTTCGCAAAAATCATCTTATTTTCAATTTTTTTATGAGATACTGTATGACCAAATACATTCAAAACGAGAAAATCCCTTAAGTATATTTTAAAAAAGTATTCCTTATAAATTTGACAAATCTTACCTTGGGGTATACATAAAACCGGAAAAGCGCCTGGAGTAAGATTTCTACCATCCTCAAGTAACCACATATTTGCAATAATTAACCCTTTTGAACTAAATGATACACTCAATAAGTAGCAAGTCGAAATCATTGAAAATAAACGAAATTTGTGCCAAAAATTTGAGTACTGCCAAATTGAGAAAGACGTGAATTTTAAGTGTCCCGTCATTGTCACCTTCAACTTAACCAAGTTTTTTTGTACTTTTTGAAGAAAACTGTAACCTTTGAAAAGGCGCTCTCACACAATAGGAAGGCAAACTTAAAACAGTTAACCGAGCCTTCCATTTGATCTTTCCTTTCTATATGGGGATGTTTTGTGACGTGCAATCTCTGAAATGTTACATATAAACAAGTGGCGTGAAAAAACAGATACGCAAAACTTAAGTGTCATTTACAATTTTTTAACAACAAAAAATGAATCAATGAGTAGTTAGGAGGGATTTTTGGCATAATTATTGGGTTTTCGATTTGGAGAGTTTCGGAAGGCATGCATGGGTGTGCAGGGGTGATGGAAAGGAAAAAAACAAATAAAATAAACAAAATAATAAACATTGATGCGGCGTACCGCACTGATAGGCCTCTGTGTAGGCTTGTTTGAACTCGTGGGAGACACGCCAGTCTGCTTTCCCGATACTTTATAGTGTGCTGTTTGTATTGTGCTAATTATTTTACTAATTTATATCATTTTTTAACGTGTGACGTTACCCGTAATGTTTTTTAATTTTTTATTTTAACGTACCAACGTGTTTAGACTTGAGTCTCTAGTTTGATGTTTTCTGTTTCTCCTTCTGACGGTTTAATTAATGTCTTTATAGCTGTAAAGCTCGGTCTTTTCTGGCTATTTTAGCCCGGGAGCATGTGACCGATTAATAGTATAAACAACAAGTGATTTCAATAAAAATCATAACAAACACGATAAACTTACTCTTTGATGCTTCATGTGGGTCATAACGATGCCATCAATCGATGGTTTTGGTATAATTCAAATAGAGACGTCGATAGGGAAGGCTCGGGGAATATGCACACGAAAATAATGAAACAGTTACTGTTCTGAATCAAAATAACAATAAATCATACTACTCACAGGGGGTCCAAAGCACCCCCGCGTCGGGCCTCTCTTGCCCTACTAACTCCATCAATCTATGTACCATCTAGTACTAATATACACTCGTAACATAGACCAGGAAAAATGTAAAAATAAATAATATAAATGCCCTCAATATAAGTCATCAATTACTTTGTTACCTTCTGATCTTCGACAACTAGCTAGTGCCCCCCTAAAATTGATTAGTAAACCAGTTGAGGCTCGCACCCGAGAACTCAGAAGCCGCTAAGCAGTGAGTATCTCTAACCAGCAGGTACGGTCATCGGGCTGACACTACATACCCGCTAGTGTCGACTGAGGAGCATAAGATTTTTTTTTTCGGGGGGAGCGACCCCGGGGCATTAAAAAATCTTCTCAAGACACCCGACCACTACCGCGCGACGTTGTCCGGTAGTGTGGGATTCTTACCCACTAAAAACCCCATGTTTTTGCTCTTGGGGATTCCGGGCCGATTGCCTATAAATCCCCCGTCCCCGATCTGCTGCCGGCAGACTTCTCTGGTTTACGCTCTTTCCTCTTTTCATATCTCATGGCCTACCCAGCTTGGCTGGTTTGGCATGACATATCTTGCGGGAGATGTAGCCCTTCTTCTCGGGCGGTTTTTGCGTCTCTGCTGTCGCTCTACTCTGCAGTTTGATATTACAGCTGGTGCCGTGGCCGCTTCCAGGGTTGCCCTGATGCGGGATCCGGCTCGTAGTGAACCAAAGCCCGCAGCAGGTCGTCTGGATGTGCTTCGGCTCGCCGGAATGTCTTCTCAGCTTTGACTCTCATGAAGTCGCGCACTGTTTGCCATTGCAGATTAGCACAAATTTCTTCGTTACCAATGTACAATGGAGCATTCACCGCCATACGGAGGTGAATGTTTTCAACAGCTTCTATCCTTGAGAGGTGGGCCTCCGCCGCGCTCCCCCATGAGGCCGATCCATATGTTAGGATCGGTCGCATGATGGCTTTCAGCAGCAGGAGTTTTCCTCTCACGGGCAGATGGCTTCTTCGGTTGAGCAGGGGGTATAGTGAGGCCATAGCCCCCCCTAGCCTTAGCAGCGGCGACCTTGACATGGGGGCCCCCAGTCAGCCCTTTATCCAAGGTTACCCCCAGATAAACGGCTGAGCCTTGCCACGGCACTTCGATTCCATCGATCACAAGTTGATCAGGGCTGGCATCGCGACGTCTACCTATCAGGATTGCCTGGCATTTGGTAGGATTGATTTTAATCCTCCAACGTACCAGCCACTCCTGGAGGTCGTCTAACGCATGTTGCAGATTCCGCCGCACGACATCTTTTCTCCGGTGTTTGGATAAAAGAGCCGTGTCGTCGGCGTAGAGCGCGAGCGTAGTCCTTGGTGTTCTAGGAATATCGCTCGTGTACAGCGTGTACAGGTGCGGGGACAATACCGACCCTTGGGGGACACCCGCCTCTAGCGCTCTGGGCGCCGACAGGGAGGTTCCGACCCCTACAACGACTGTCCGATCTGTGAGGTAACTGTCGATAAGTTGGCAAATGTTTGCCGACAAACCTAAGTCACTCAACTTGTAGATCAGGCCCTCTCGCCAGACCCTATCAAACGCTCGCTCCACATCCAGCAGGACCAACCCAGAGGTTAGTCTGGACTTCCTGCCTTCAGCGATGCTCTCTACGGTCCTCAGGACCTGCAATTCTGCCGAATGCATTCCCCGAAAACCGTATTGTTCGACGGGCACGACGTTTAGGCGTGTACACTCGTCTTGGAGTCTCCTCAGAATAATACGTTCCACGACCTTACCAGCCCCACACAGCAATGCGATGGGCCGGTAGTTCTGCGGATATGCCTTATTCTTGCCCCGCTTGTTCAGCATTATCACCACTCCCTGTTTCCACCTCGATGGAAAGTGCCGAAGCCTCAGCGTCGCGTTCGCCACGGCGCAAAGACAGGCTGCACCCTTCCTAGGCAGGTTTTTCAGCACCTTGTTGGAGATGCCGTCCTGCCCCGGAGCCTTTCGTTCCACAAGGGTCCTCAGGACATCCCTGATTTCGCCGGGGCTAACCGGGTCCATCGGGTCCTGCTGACCCCTGGGGCCCTCGCCCCTCAGGTGCCTAACGGTCCTCTCAACCGCTAGGATGTGACGCTCATCACCGTCAGGGTGATCATTTAGCCTACACTCTCTTTCGAGTGCTTGGCCAAATGCTTCTGCCTTGTCCTCGTCGCTGTACGCCATACCGTTTACGCTGTGTAGCGGTGGTATGGCGTTTGTCGCTCGCCTGAGGCTTTTCTGCAACCGCCAGAGGCCAGACGAGCCCGGCTCCAGCTCGCTCAGCTTATCTTCCCAGCATCGGCCGCGGTTTTCCCGCAAGGCTGTTTTCAATCGCTGGCTGCTTTCGTTAAGCAACCTGCGATTGTCCTCTGAGGGGCCGTTGCGGTACAATCTACGCATCCGTCTCTGTTCCTGAACGAGCACCCGTATATGTTCGGGGGTTTCTCCATATTGACCGCGTGGTTTATGCACCTCGCGTTCAATTGTGGATAACTTAGAGCCTGCAGCACGTCCTCCTCGAACGTTTGCACGGCACCCTCCAGTTGGGCCACATCAGCAATAATTGGGACGGTCGCAAGTGCGTTAAAATGCTCTTGAAACCGTTTCCAATTAGTGTGCCTAGAGCGAATCGTTTTGATTTCGGCATTCGCTTCAAGGGTCAGTTTTATTGGATTGTGATCCGAGGTACCTTCATTTACCGTCACCAACTCCGGCCAGAAGCGGACGTTCTTCAACACCGCGATGTCAAGTACGTCCGGTCTCCCGCCTCCGTTGGGTAGGCATGTCGGTTCCGCGGGACCCATTACCACTGCCCTGGCAGCGGTCGTCATTTCCAATAACCTAACACCTTGTCTGTTATCAATTGCAGAGTTCCACGAGCGGTGCTTGCAATTGAAGTCGCCAACCAGCACTAGTGCTTGTTGGCCACCCAGGAGAATGTCGAGATCTTCCTGCTGCAGTTTGTCCTGCGGAGGCTTGTACGCCGACGTGACCCTCATCTGACCAAGGCTGGTGCCCACGACCACGGAGATTGCATCAATTTCCGTGTCCTGGACCCCCAGGCAATGGTGTACGATGTCGTCTCTCACCAGAATGGCCACCCCGCCATTATTGGGGTTTCTTTTGTCATAACTGTACGTGCGGTACCCTCGGAAGTTTACACGAATGTGGCTACCAATCTTGGTTTCTTGTAGAGCCAGAATTTCCGGCTCCCTTTCCGCCAAGAGGAGCTCCACCTCGTACTTCCTGGCTCGCAGCCCGTTGACGTTCCAGGACATAATGGTGAGAGACTCGGGGTGTCTAGCATCCATCACTTGAGCGAAGTGCCTCGCGAATCCATCCTCCCAAGCAGTTCCTTAGCTTGGCTTCGATGGCCTTGATGAGGCCATCGTCCTTCTTGGGGCTTTTGCCCTTTTTGGCTGTCGGGTTTGCGCCCGGCTTTTGGCCCGGCGCCTTACCCTCCGCCTTCTTTCCCTGCTAGAGAGTTTTGGGCCTCGCTTGTGCGCCTTTTGGGGCCTTGGGGCATCCCAGCCAGTTGGCTGGGTGGCCTTCTGCCCCACAAAGGACGCACTTCGCATTGCGGGTCTCTCAGATGTTTATTGGGTTTAAAATTATATCTACTGTTGTTGTGAAAAATTAACACTGGTAACTTATCCTTTAGAACTGGTACCTACGCAAAATAATTAATTATCAATATTCTAACGGTACCTATTTTTGTTTAAAGATCGTTTTGATACTGATAAATTACTGAAAATAAAATATTTTTTCTAATTTTGACATATAAAATGACACTTTTCAATACTGATGAAAGTGATGTAACGTCCTACTTTTCGTAACTAGTTACGAAAAGTAAAATCTTTCGTAACTGGTGATGAAAGGTTCGTTTCACCACCAGTCGCAGGTTTCGATTGCGGCAGCCCGTTGCTACAGTTTTACGGTACTAAGTAGATACAAACTGGTTTAAAAGTAGTAGTAATTATTGAAGTCTAATAATAGTAACTCTCTCTCTAAGCAGGTATTTTGTAGTCAGAATTAGAAAAAATCTTGTATGAAACACGTGACGAAAAGCCTTTTTTGTGTATCTCATTCAAATTGCGGGACGAGCGCAGCGAGTTTCTTTCATTCGTTACACAAAATCACGTGTCGAGGTTAAGTTAACCTCGACGCTACGCGTCTCGGTTAGCTTCTTTACTTCTCAGCATGAATGAAACACTTTCCACCTTGGAATGTAATATACTATTTATACTCAGTTTTACGAAATTGCGTTTACTCCACTACGAATATTGTGTTTGGATTTTCCATTGTGAGAATAAAAATGTTCCTTTCTTTTAGCCTGCGCTAAATTACTACTTTTGTACAGGTTTTGTACTGCTTACTGACGTGTATCAATTTTGCGTACTTAATTGCTTTTATTGACACCGATCAAATGTGGAATACGCCAGACGCTAAAATCGTTCGTGTTGGGTGCGTTATTAGAGAACATACACCCTTCCAAATATGGTTGAAAACCATTGAATGAAAAGATATTTTTTTATTCAATGTATTTTATTTACAAGTTTCTTTTAATTCAATATTATTGAACCTTATTTCTATGTTTAGGGCCATATTATGTGGAATCATCATTGGGGCGCTCTTACTCCACTGTTATTTTCGACAGATGCTAAACTGGGTTTCTCAAAGGGTAAGTTTTTTTTAAGAAATAAGTGCATATCTTATCTAAATCTACAGTCTATCCGTGGCTACGAAGTGCTTATAGCTCTATTTAAGAGTAATGAGTACCTACAAAGAAGTCATTAGAACTGAACTAATAATTCATGCCAATTCAAATTAATTGCTATTACGAATTCTGTTTGTAAACCTATCCTTTCGGCTTTGTAACTTTACGTTTATTTTGCCATGATTTATTCAATAGAAAAGTATTGTCTATACATAAAAGAGGGGCTGCTACAGTTGAGGGAAGTCGTTATTACTAATTTTTTTCGAAAATTTTCTTTTTCTGCAAACGTCAAATAATGGCGCATTTTACGCTTTCATTAGACAAACGTAAACCTAACCTTTTTTGAGGATCAGAATGTGAGTTTACCTTTCCGCGCGTTGCCCAGAACAGCAAGCGAAAAAGATTTTTTCAAACGTTGTATGCATTACGAGCAAAAAGTAACTTTTTTGCTCTTAATACATAAATAACTATTAGGAATTGATAGAATGGATAAAATAGAAAATTATAGATGGTGGTAGAACTTAAAAATATTTATAATAACTCTTGGTAACCTTTGAAATTATGTAGATTATCTTGAAAAATATGGTAAAACTCATTACTTTAGAGTTGTTGTGAGAGAGTTGAAAGACTTCTGGACCTTAAAGTGGAAGTAGAACATGAAGAATGGATTGCAATGCATCCTGCTGCTGGCATCTCTACTGGACACTTTCGTATGCTTGTAGAAACTGTCTTTCACGGGCTGAAAACCAAAGCTGAGATATACGTAAGGAACAAAATGAAAATGCAAAATAAACAGAATAAAACCCAGAGAGAGAGAAAAACCATTGCGCTAATGTTAGAATAGCTATTTATGTAACCAGTTGCGAAAAGTCCGGTTTTGTGTAACGAATGAATATTTGCGGGACGAGCGCAGCGAGCTCCCGCAATTTGAATGAGATACACAAAAAAGGCTTTTCGTCACGTGTTTCATACAAGATTTTTTCTAATTTTGACTACAAATACCTACTTAGGGAGAGAGTTATTATTATTAAACTTCAATATTAAACCACTTTGTATCTACTTAATACCGTAAAACTGTAGCAACGGTGTGCCACAACCGAAACCTGCAACTGGTGGTGAAACGAACTTTTCATCACCAGTTATGAAAGATTTTAGTTTTCGTAACTAGTTACGAAAAGTAGGACATTACGTCACTGTTATCAGTATTGAAAAGTGTCACTTTATATGTCAAAAATTATAATAGAACCTATGCAGACACACTGAGAAAAGTTAAGTCAAATTTAAGTAAAAATAACGTGAAAGAAGATATAATAGGCATAAGAAGCACTAAAGAAGGTAAGCTTTTAATAGTAACAGAAAAAAATTAAGAAAAATTGGAAAATATACACAAAGCGCTAGGCAATCTAGTAGCGGACCAAGGGCATGTCAGAAAATTGATGTTCGGAGACAAGGCAGAAAGTGTGTTTATTAGAGGAATTGACGCGGTAACAAATAAAAAATCGCTGACGATTGAGGTAGAAATTGTTAAAACACTTGTCAACAACCGTTTCATACAAATCGGATATGTGCGTTGTAGGACCGAAAAAAAGATTAACCTAATTAGATGTAAGAGATGCTGGTTGTACGATCATACAGCTGAAAACTGGAAGGGAGAAAACTGGTCGAGGCTATGCTATAAGTGCGGAGGTGAGGGACCTACACAAAGAGAATGTAAGGAAACAGAGAAATGCCCTCTCTGTCAATTAGAACATAAGGCCGGCAGCAGCAGATGCCAAATATTTAAAAGATCGCTTTCTAAAGCAAAACAACAACTAAAACAAAATAATGAAGAAAACATTGACACGGAACTTAAACTCGACACGCTAGAAACCAACAATCTAAATGAGTAACATAACTGCATATAGCATCAACTACACTAAGACCAGAACGCAAGATATTACTAAAAACCAGATAAAGTTTATACAAATTAATGAAAATGGGTCAGGTACAGCACGTGATTAATGCCCGTTCTCACCAATATCACCTTAAGTTCCGAATAGGTAAGGGCCGCATAAAAGTTAAGTGACACTTGTGTCAATGTGCATTGCACCATTCCTTTTAAATAAAATCTTAAGCAAGTGTCGGATGATTTTGGCAACGTTGAATCTCCCCGACGGATTCTAGGGATTTTTCATTTTCACTAATAACAGAGCCCATAATGATTATCAATTTTGGCATTTGTCAACCGGAGCATTAAAATTGCACAGATAAAATAAATTTCCCCAGCTCCGAAACCACGAGATCCTGCACAAATCCCCTGAAGAGTATTATGCCCGTTCTCACCAATATTAGCTTAAGCTCCGAATAGGTAAGGGCCGCATAAAAGTTAAGTGACACTTATGTCAATCTGTATTGCACCATTCCTTTTAAATAAAATCTTAAGCAAGTGTCGGATAAGTTTGGCAATGTTCTATCTCCCCGACGAATTCTAGGGATTTTTTATTTTTACTAATAATAGAACCTATAATAATCATTTTGGCATTTGTCAACCGGAGCATTACAATTGCACAGATAAAATAAATTCGCCCAGCTTAGAGACCAAGAGATCCTGCACAAATCCCCTGAAGGGGTAGTATTACTGAATTGGTCTTGTTATTGTTGTTTTAAGACAATATGACGCTAGTTACGTCCATGGGCCAAGGTTAAACAGTGCGCCAAGTGTTTGGAATTCTTTTTAAAACCAAGAGCCAGAAATTCCATATTAAGGCCATTTATAAACAGATTAAGCCATTTATTTGTAACATTTGTGGCTGCAAGAGTTCTGCTAGAGGTGTGTTACTATCCAAGAAGTTTAAAAGTGATTTTTGATTGTGATGGTTTAAAGCCTCACAAGTGCGATCATTGGCAGTTCTGATCGTGAGACCAGAGCAGTGTTTACCAGTATGAGATATATGCGAACACAGAATAAAATGATAGGCGAAGTGCAAAACGGCAAAACAATAAACATTCTTTACTTTTTTTAGATTGAGTTGTAATTTTTGTTTGACAGTTTGACTTTCTTTCCAACTTGCACCTGCGAACGATTGTCACTTAAAGTTAAGGGCGAAATAAGCCGTGGAATTTCTAGGCTTAGACAAGCCACCCTTAAAATGATGCCTATTATACCGGGTGTCCAGCAGAACCCTGGACATAGGAGATTAACATGGGAAATCGGTTTTTATTTTTTTGCGCCTGTACGGTTGATTTGATTGAAAAACTTTTAAGAGTAAAGTTGTAGAGTTTATAGTCAGTTATCATCCTGTAATTTTTTCAATACCACAGTATTGGCTATTTTTTGGAAAAACGCCTCGAAAAGTGCAAAAATTTGAATTTGGCGCGTCACCCCCACCATGCATGTGCAGTGTCGCCAACATAATAATTTCTTATGTCAGACTCAGAGCCGATTTTCCTTTCTTATTAATTTGGAGGGACTATCATGTAGTAATTAACGTGATTATGCAGAGAAAATTAACTGAAAACCTGACGATAATGTTCTTAAATTATAGGTAAGTAAAAGTTACGTTTATAATAATCATAATTAGTAAAAGGAAAATCATTCCAATTTGTGTACGGCTGGTTGTCTAATTCATTTTAGTTTAGCAATACGACAACCACGATGACATGACAATTTGTCTCTTGTCACCAATTAAGGGTGTTCGTTGTTGTTGTTGTTATTGAGGTGAATTCATCTATCTCCAAATGTTTTACTTCAAAAGTGTCTATTGTGCAGTGCTGTGTGACGCGAGGCCCCATCCTGCATGTAAAAAACCCTTGCTAAGTGCTGGACTCTTCTATGACAGACAAAATCTCATTGGAATACAGCGCGCCCCAAAATGCCAATCCACACATTGACAACTTCTCGACGTTGGTCTCGGTTGTCCTGCACTGTATGTGGATTTTAGAGAGTCCAAACTCATTCATTTTGTTGATTTGAGGGACCCATTAATCCAAATTAACAGTCATTGGTGGAACAAATGTTTATAGCAAATAAGCAAGACCAGAAGCAGATAGCGATGGATGTTTGATCTGCTAAGACCAGTTTCTTTCATGTTTTATCTATGTATCTGGAGACTATAGTGCCTGTGAAAAAAACTCTTTTTAGTGACAACAAATCTTGCCAAACTGGCCACAAACAACTTGAAAAACTGGCCAAAAATTGGTTTTATTCCAATCGATTGCTGCTGAATGCAAGACACAGAGGATGGTGTTTGCATTGAGGGAGATTGGAACCGTAAATGACCACGTATCCCAGGTTAAATTTCTTGGGGTTCTTGTGGATGAGAGTGCCAAATGGGATTTACACACTGATAACTTGGCTTCAAGACTCAATACAAGTTTGTACCTGCTACGTCAGCTTTCAGATAGGATATCTCGTACGGTACTTAGATCGGCTTACTTCGCATCTTCTCATGCATGGCTCTCTTATGCTGTAGTTGTTTGGGGCCACGCCTCGGGGGCTAAGCGTTTGTTCGGGCTTCAGCGAAGAGCGGTCAGATTGTTGGCTGGCCTGGGCTACAGGGATGACTGCAGAGCGCACTTCAGAGAGCTAGGCATACTAACCCTGCCCTCCATGTTTATATTGGAGAATTTGCTGTTTGTGAAAAATAACATGTATCTGTTTTCTGCTCACGAGGACATGCATGCTTACCTTACTAGAGACCGAAAAAGTTTAATAACCTCATATTGTCGTTTGAGAAGGTGCTAGAATGGTCCTGGCTACTGGGCGGTAAAATATTTCAACTGCCCATAAAAATTAAAGCGTTGACAGTGGATAGTTTCCGAAAGGAAATTAAGCAAATTTTAATGGTAAATGTTTTTTATTGTGATGAAGAGTATTTTAAGTATTTTAATCAAAATTATTAATTTTGTTTTCTTCTCTCTGTATAGTCTATTTTAGGATGTTGACTGTAAGCTTTTAGTATTAAGTAAATAATGGCATCTGGACTGAATTTATTTAAATTTAATTTGTAGACTATTCTATTTTTGAGGTATGTACATTGCTGTTTTGGTGATTGTAAACATGAATAAATTTGAATTGAATTGAATTGAATTGAATCTTAATAAAGGTGATAGTGTTTTTATAGGAATAATTGTTGTTATCTGTGTTATTACCTAAATTTATGTTACATTTCTTTTTCATGTCCACTTGTTAATTTCTTCTGTTAAGAAATTTATGTATAGATTGATTATGGAAATATACTTATTTTGGTACTTGTTGCATCCACTTTTTCACACACAATTTCCTCGAAATAAAAATGTAATGTATACAGAAACCTTGTATTTATTGATATTAAAAGTAAGGAAATTAGGAACCATTTTGTTGATACAGTGTAAAATTTTATTTTTATTATTTTTTATTTAAATGTTTCATTAGTTATGAATTTTGAGGAGAGAAAACTTGTTTTAAAACAATACTGGGCTGGTAATTCCTTTGCTCAAATTCGAGACAACATTGTTGCATTGTTTCCTGAACAACCAATACCAGCATGCAGTTCACTTCAGGCGGTGGTTGCTCGTTTTGAGGAAACTGGGAGTATTAAGCCGATATGTTCCTGTGAGCGAAAGCGATGACTTCAAGCTGGTGCGGCTCCAGAGGATGAAAATGTGGCAAAACTTGTTGTTCTTGCTGCAATAAACAATGATCCTTCCAAGAGTATTCGACAGATTGGCCAAGAAACTGGACTTAGTAGATCGACCATCAAAAAGAAGGTTTTGAAAGCTACAAACAAGAGAACCATCAACAACTCGTACCGACCCACCTTTTCCCCCCAATGGAGTTTTGTGAAATCCTAACCGAAAAAATTATTGCAGCCCCAAGATTTGTTAGAAACATTTGTTTCAGGGATGAATGCTGATTTGGATTGACTGGCTCTTCAAATCAACAAAATGATCGGATTTGGGCACTCCAAAACCCACATATAGTGCATGACAATCGGGACCAACGTCGAGCAACTGTAACGTGTGGATCGGCATTTTGGGGCGCCATGTTATAGGTCCATTTTTCATTGATTGCAGTTTGAACGCCAACAAATCTGGCAATATGCTTCGCAATGACATTTTGCCTGCTGTAGAAGCCATCCAGCCATTAGAACGGG
This sequence comes from Taphrorychus bicolor, assembly GCA_951812265.1. Taxonomy (NCBI): domain Eukaryota; kingdom Metazoa; phylum Arthropoda; class Insecta; order Coleoptera; family Curculionidae; genus Taphrorychus; species Taphrorychus bicolor. Next base: position 27,323,822 of record OX638302.1, on the reverse strand, counting down.
TTTTTTACATGCAAGATGGGGCGTCACACCATCACACCAGCAATCGATTGGAATAAAACCAATTTTTGGCCAGTTTTTCAAGTTGTTTGTGGCCAGTTTGGCAAGATTAGTTGTCACTGAAAAGAGTTTTTTTCACAGGCACTATAGTCTCCAGATACATAGATAAAACATGAAAAAAACTGGTCTTAGCAGATCAAACATCCATCGCTATCTGCTTACTGGTCTTGCTTATTTGCTATAAACATTTGTTACACCAAACACCAATGATCTTTTGGGGCCCACTGTATTTGGTTTTCCAATGAGATTTTGTCTGTCATAGAAGAGTCCAGCACTTAGCAAGGGTTTTTTACATGCAGGATGGGGCCTCGCGTCACACAGCACTGCAAAATAGACACTTTTGAAGTAAAACATTTGGAGATAGATGAATTCACCTCAATAACAACAACAACGAACACCCTTAATTGGTGACAAGAGACAAATTGTCATGTCATCGTGGTTGTCGTATTGCTAAACTAAAATGAATTAGACAACCAGCCATACACAAATTGGAATGATTTTCCTTTTACTAATTATGATAATTATAAACGTAACTTTTACTTACCTATAATTTAAGAACATTATCGTCAGGTTTTCAGTTAATTTTCTCTGCATAATCACGTTAATTACTACATGATAGTCCCTCAAAATAAATAAGAAAAGAAAATCGGCTCTGAATCTGACATATGAAATTATTATGTTGGCGACACTGCACATGCATGGTGGGGGTGACGCGCCAAATTCAAATTTTTGCACTTTTCGAGGCGTTTTTCCAAAAAATAGCCAAAACTGTGGTATTGAAAAAATTACAGGATGATAACTGACTATAAACTCTACAACTTTACTCTTAAAAGTTTTTCAATCAAATCAACCGTACAGGCGCAAAAAAATAAAAACCGATTTCCCATGTTAATCTCCTATGTCCAGGGTTCTGCTGGACACCCGGTATGGTGCAATGGTATTGCTTGTTTATGTGCCAGTTAACCTTAAGTATACTCAAATTTTCCTTGGTGCGAACGGGCATTAATAACGCAAAAGATTAGAGGAAACCAAATTGATGTAAGCCTAGGACAAGAACCTAACAGAAAAAGAACAGCAACAGTAATAGTAGATATTAACGAAGATGGCTATATCGGAATCCATAATAAAAAAAAATTACAAAGGCAAAGGGTTTGTGGCTGCAAAAGTTGAGGATTAGATTTTTTGTTCCTGCTACTTTTCACCTAATGGTAATATCACCGATTTTGAAGAACTACTTGCGAGCCTAAACGAAAAAATAATAAGAAACCATAAGCTCGTATTAATTGGAGGAGATTTTAACGCAAAAATAACATCTTGTGGATCCCCCGTAACCAACACGAGAGGTACAATAATGGAAGAATGGATAGCAGAAAACAACTAGGTTCCATGTAATAAAGGAAATACGCCCACTTTCAACAGCTCTAACGGCAGTTCCATAATAGATATAACCCTAACAAATATGGGATTATGTGACAAAATAAAAGATTGGATGGTAGATAATCAAGGAGACCACAGACCACCGACCAGTGCTATTTCAGTTAAATATGCAGAACATTCAAAACATTCTAAGAAACGAAAAATGGGAACGGAAGAAACGGGAAATTGGATGGAGAGTCACAACTAAAGTCCTCAAAGAATACAAAAAGCAGTGCGCAAATATCCTGAGCGCTATAGAACTAATAGGAGACAGAACGGTAAACTGTATAACGGAGAGAATCAAAGCACTGTGCGACAAGACGTTTGGAAAAAAATCGCAAAACGGATACTGGAAAAAACCTGTATACTGGTGGACAACAAGAATAGCGGAAATGAGGAAAAAATGTATTCATCTGCGAAGGGCAATAACTCGACTTAGAAAACAATTCCCCCTAAACCAAGAAAAATGTGACGAGGAAGCAACAAAATACAAGGATACTAAACGAGAGCTAAAGCGTGAAATCAAGAAGCAAAAGGAAAAAGGTTGGAATGAGTTATGCGAAGACTTGAACAATGACCCATGGGGAATGGCCTACAAAATTGTAAGCAACAAACTTAAACTCACTTCAAAGATACAACTAGACAAGGAAGAAACAATGTCGCAAATAAAAAAATTATTTCCACAGCACCAGTCGATAAACTGGCCACAAATCGCAATAACTGTAGAAAATATACTAACGGTTACGACAGAAGAATTAGAGCAAGCAACAAAAAGAGTCAAAACAAAGAGAGCACCTGGCCCCGATTTCCTAACACCGGAAATTATTAAAGAAACTGTTATGGGCAATATACCACATATATAAGACTTTTTTGACTACTGCATTAAAGAAGGAATATTCCCGAAAGCTTGGAAAGTGGCGAGACTGATTTTAATCCCAAAACCAAAAAACGACCAAAGTGAAGCAGATACATACAGACCGATATGCCTACTAAATGTACTAGGAAAGCTGTTGGAAACAGTAATTAAAACCCGACTCGAAAACGAATTGAACCAAAAACAAGCAATAAGCCCACGGCAGCACAGTTTCCGCAAGGGACACTCGACAATAGACGCACTAAACGACCTGAAAAAGCTAATTAATACGGTTAAGGAAAAATCTTATACTCATCGAAATTGCTGTCTACTTATCACTCTGGAAGTCCAAAATGCCTTCAACTCCGCTCCTTGGAGAAATATAGTTCAAGCCGCCTATGAAAAGAAAATAAGCCCATACCTTGTGAGAATGATACAAGATTACCTGACTGAAAGGAAAGTTATAACTCAGGACGGAACAGTGGTTACAGTGACCTCGGGGGTTCCGCCCTAACGGGCTTTGGTTCTCGGCCCAACCCTGTGGAATCTCTTTTACAACAGAATACTGGAGATGAAAATAACAAATGGCGTAGACTTGATTGCATATGCTGACGATCTGGCAATTATCATTCAGGGGAAAACACCTGAAATACTAAAAAACAAAGCTGAATATGCAGGAAGTAAAATAGTTAATGAACTAAAGCAAATGGGTATCAAAATAGCTCCAGGAAAAACCAACACAATAATCCTACAGGGCGGGAGAAAGATCAGGGAATTTATTATTAACATAGAGGGTATAGCGGTACAAAACTCAGAGGTAATAAAATATATGGGTGTTTATATTGGCGTCAACATGAAAATGACCAATCATGTTGCCTTTTTATACAAAAAAGCGTTACAGATGATAACTGCATTATCAAGACTAATGAGGAACGTTGGAGGACCCAACAGTAAAAAACATAAAGTGATTGCCGCATCTGTGAATTCCTTGATAGGATATGCTGCACCGATATGGATGGACGCGATAAAATTCGAACACTATAGAAAACTATTAGAAAGAATCAACAGAATAGTTGCAATGAGGATAGTGTCATCTTACAGGACGACTTCCACAGAGAGTCTCTTGGTTATAGCGGGGGTCACACCAATTAAATTTAAAGTAGAAGAACTAAACCTACTCAAAACAGCTGGAAACGAAAAAAGAATTGAAATAAAAGAGAAGATGTTTGAGAAGTGGCAACATGACATGGACATGACCAGAACAATAGCTGGACTAAATAAAGTATTTATAAAGGACGCAAAAGGTTGGACATGCCGTAAATGGGGAAACCTGGATTATTTTGTGACTCAAGCTCTAACAGGACACGGAACATTTGGGAGTTACCTGTATAAAATCGGCAAGGCACCAAACCCAAAGTGCTGGTTTTGTGACGAAGACGACACACCAGAGCATACCCTATTTATCTGCGAGCGATGGACAAGCGAGAGACAACAAACGGAAGAACAAATAAGAACAAAACTAACTAAGCAATCAAACAAACTTTGGAATGAGATAATGAAACTGTACAGGACAATAATGGTCGGAAAACAGCTGTATGAAAAAACCAGAAAAGGAGAATAACTTTCTGAAGAAAACAATTCTGAAATATCGACAGTCGGTACTTTCCACCCTCCACCTGAAGAAATGTCTCACGACGGTACCAGAGTGGAAATGGGGTGAAGAGAGGGAAGGGTTTTAGTGGGTAGTCCGCAATACCTGTCTGCGGTTGAGCCCCACACTCCCAGGTCGATCAAGATCATACCATCAAAGGCCTGGGGTGTGTAAAAGAGCATTTCCCAACCTCTACAAAAAAAATTTTTAGTTCAATTCTAGTTCTCTTTTGGTTAGGTTAGTTCAGTTATGTACCTTTGATCAGGTTAGTTAAATACTGGGTAACCTTGTCAATTATATAGATTATCTTAAAAAATATGGTAAAACGCACTACTTTAGAGTTTAGTCGTTTCTAATCTGAACTAACCTAACCAAAGGATCCCTTATAGAAAAACAAAGTCTGTCTTTAACTAACCTGCTCAAAGGAAAAACATAACTGAACTAACCTAACCAAAAGAAAACTAGAACTCAACTGACCTGAACCAACCGGATCTAACCTAAACTAACCTGAACTAACCTAACCAAAATATTTCTCATAGAAAAAAAGAGGCCCTAACGGGCCGCTTGGCCCGTTATAGGCCGTATGGCCAAAGCGCTTTGTCTTTAACTAATCTGATCAAAGGAAAAATATAACTTTTACCATATTTTTCAAGATAATCTACATAATTTACAAGACTACCCAGAGTTTCTCACTAAAGGCACTTGTTGACATTTGTGACAAATGTCGTTTCAATTTATATCCCCATGACACTGTTTTAACCTTTGAATAGGTAGACAGAGGAAGTAGGATACGACGCCGGCGTCTGTTACCAGTTTGCTCCAATCTGTCAAGTGGTGTAGGATTGGTATTGTTTCATTGTAAGAAAATATTTTATGAAAAATAATAATTGAACTATGTGTAACATTAGTAATATTACACGTAACATTATTAGCAAACATCGACTTTCTATTAAATAAATAAAAATAATTGTGAATTAATAGTCGTTGATAACCCTGGGATTACATCTCTTACGCCACTGGAAAAACTGCTCAAATATTTAAATAAAAAAACTTTCTACAAACTACAGGATTGTTGCTGAAAAACGCCATTATCTGTTTACCTGTGAAACGTAACTCCAGGCTCCTTTCTAAAGCCGCTGCTTTTACAACCGTAAGCTACACATCCCACCATTGTAAACAGCACAATTATTTATAACATTACAGTCTTGCAAAAGGCAATTTATTGCAAAAAAACGCATAGCCAACGAAACGTTTGGTTCTTAAACATGGCGTCTCATCATTTTTGGTAACAGTTGTCAATGTAGCGGAGAATTGCGCGCTCGGATTCCATTGTCTACCTATTCAAAGGTTTTTACATAACCTCACAGCTCACATTATGTTTGTCAAGTGAACTTCAATTGTATAGTTTGTTTCAGGTAAGCGAAATTTATTATTATATTTCTTCTAAAAATTATTATAAATAGATATTATTATAAATGTTTTTAAGTTCTACCACCACCTATAATTTTCTATTTTGTCCATTTTATTAATTCCTAAAGAAAATTTTCGAAAAAATGAGTAATAACGACTTCCTTCAAGTGTATCAGAGGCCCTAAAAAATTTATATATATCTGTAGATAGACAAAAATTTGTGGTTCGTTTTCTCTAGAAACGTGTTCTCGGTTATGGTTTGTTTAACGCTTTCTAACTAAATCCAGTCTCAGAATTCAGATCTATCAAGTAAAACGTTCTCATTATCAATCTCCGATTTCATCCCCAAACTAATAGCGTTTTTCACTGACAGCACTAGTGCGCACTGAGGGTATTTCTATCTTTTGTGAATTCAAGAGCAATATATAGAGATGGAAATACACTCAGTGCGCACTAGTGCAACCAGTGACAAACGCAAGAAGGTATAAGGTATACAGTAAGGTTTTCTAAACTTCAGAGAACGAAATATCTCGAGAAATAGTAGGGTAGAATATTTTGTTTCAACGGAGTCCTACATTATATAAAAAAGTCTATTTTAGAAAATAGTTATTTACCTAATAAGTGCGGAAAGTAATCTTTTTCTGCACGAGGCTTGTATGGCGCATGCTGACGAAAAATAACGTCAGTGGAACCATTGAGGCGACGGACTTCCGGCCAAAAAGGTGGGGCATTTTTAGGGAAAGATCGGCATTTGCTGGCTCGGTCCAAATCTCCTAGGTCATTGCTACAGGCAGAACATTATATTGATCATTCCAGATTCCAGAATTACGTCATTTTACAATGGGCCGACCGACCCTATTAAAATAGACTATTAAATTATCAGACTATTAAAATATCATACTAAAATGCCAAATTAATGATGGTAAAGAACAGAAATACTAGATCAGAAGAAGCATAAGAAATACTGAAAGATACAGTTGCCAAACAAAAGTTAATGGACGAAAGTGCGATTTGGGAAGAGCACCTGGCTTCAAAACACCGAAAGTACCGTGCCCACACAAAAAAACGTAATTGAACATCTAATTGGAAACATTCTCCTTAATGCTGATGTGGGCCATTACGAGCCACATATGTCCTCGTCCACTGCAAGCAATGTTGCATATTAATCGTTAATTAAACAAGCAACACATCCTTCCCTTTTATACACAACAGTCAGTCCCACACTTTCCACCAACAGACTCACTCAGGCACCGGGAATACTCATCAGTCTCAGAAGACACGTATACTTCAATTGCTTCACCCTCATCATCACATACGAAGGGTGTCAGGAGAAAACAGGGAATGTCCATTTTTTACCTAAAATTTCTTAAATATGTCATCCGCTTGCGAAATGTATGTATTTACTCATGCTTTAAGCAGATCAGGAGAAAACGAGTAGTGTCGCATTCTGCAACGTTATTAAAAAATGTTTAATACGGAGGAAACAGGGATTGTCCAACCGAAAATGTAATAAACCGGGAATGTCCAATCAGAGCTCTTATAGTAAATTAAGTAGTAAGAACAGTAACGATAGTTTACCGGTCGGCGAGAATTTTGGAGGAAACCGGTAAACTCCTTAATGTTCGAGAAACTTATACTATTTTTTGTGCGATCGGAATAGCGTTATTTGTAAAAATATGTAGTTTTTCGTTTAAATATGTATTTTATTTTATCCCAAAATTGCTTAGTAGATGACCACAAACTATAGTAGAATTCATTAAGGAAACTAATCCAAATCGTGATCACTTCGCCGCTGTTGCCAGCTTGTGCATGAAACCAAGTAGAACTATATTGAAATTCTCCAAATATGGCTATCTCAAATTGAATTTCGTTATTTTTATCTGCGAGGCATTAACCACGACCCGCAACCTTTATTTACAGTCGATCTACTATTTGTATTCGTATGTTAAATTTTAAATTTATCATTTCTAATCTTTAAGATTGCTTTTCTAGGATTTTTGCAGGCTTTAGAACATTGTAATTGACCGTCCGTGAGGTACCCATTTTGCAAAGGAGTTTTCTTAGTTACAGGGTCTTAAGTCAAAGGTTTGTGCTTTAGGAGATGGTTTCATAGAATTTTGCCACTTTCAGCCAAGTACAGTCTTTGAGAAAGTGAATTTTGCTGTTATTTACGTTTATTTAGGCAAAATATGTTTAAGTAGACAAATTTTTTAAAACATAGGTGTAACATAGTTAAAACACAATGGGCATTCTGTTCATAAATGCTATAGTAGGGTAAGGGGGGTTAGGATACTGACAAACTTACTTTCTGGACAGAAGTCTAAATGAACATCAATAAAACACTGGAACCTGGCCCGTTTCTTACTATTTATACTGTTTTAGGCTAATATTATTATGCTCTAGGTTCCGATGGATGCTTAGAGTCTTGAAGCAAATTTACATATTGACAAAAATTGTAAAAATATTAGTGGCTATCAAAGCAGCTAACAGGTTCTGTTCGTATCAGCCATATAAGTAGCTACAGGATTTTCCAAATGCTCCTGAAAGGTATACTTTTGCCACATATACAAAGATGAAGTTTTAGTACATACAGTAAAGGAGGTTTAAAAAATCTCATTGTTACTTGCTTTGTATGTTTGTCATCAGTCTCTCTGTGCAGCGAGTCGAATTTAACATTTAACAAAGTTGATATCAACCTAGTTTGCTACTATTCAACTTTAAACTGTGGGTAAAAATAGTAGGTTATTACTGACTAAAATACCTACCTAATAATAAAGGTGAATTAGGAATCAGGACCACATAATATATCCATATGGAAGTCTGTGATCCAGACAAGTTTTTGTTCGTGATTCTTCAAAATAACCCAAATAGTTTAACATATTCTAATCAAGGTACCTAGCTTATATCTAAAGTTTAAAGCAGAATTGTAACAAACTGATGGCATCGTACAGGCTTTCTAAATTATAATTGCTTCATAGAGAAACTTTCAGACTGTAAAAATTGATTAAAATTGTGAGCAGCATAATAAAAAATTGTCAATGCTCTGATTGCCTAGATCTTACAAATATCAAATGATCATCAAGAAATAGATTCTGTAAACCTACTTCGAGACCTACTTTAATATCTAAAATCTTCCTGCTCTTAGGTTTCCCTAAGAAGAGGAAGTAGTAAAAAGTAGAACTTGAACACTTGAAAAACCATGTATATTAGCTGTTGGACAATTTTAATAATTTTAATGCAATGCATGCAAGGATAAGTTTGGTTGGTTTTCTAATGGGATTCACTTGAACTCCAATTTATATTGGATTTGATTGTGACCCAGTGACCATTTACTATGACCTATAACCCAAATATCTTACCCAACAGTGTGTCATCTTTACAGTCCGAGAAATATTGTCACATATGCTTAATGAGTATCGAGAGATGTGAGCCAAAAAAATAGAGTAATCAAGCTCAACAAGGCTGACAAAAAATCTGTTTTGTTTGCATTTAAAAGATGTTTTTAGTTTTTTTTATTCTATGTTGGAATCAAATACAGCCTTGAAATTGTTCCTAGGAAGTTTTTTTGGTAGGACCATGATATGGTTAGGTTATGAAAAATTTATCTAAAATTCCTGTCCTAAACTATATAGCTGTTAGGGTAGCAGTTAAGCAGTACCTACTTCTTACCAAGATACCTACCAAAAATGGTCACTTTTTTTATGAAAGCTCGAATATTTTTACAAATTCTGAACTGTCTTCATCAAAGGATATAAAGCACACAACAAACTTTTATCTGTAACCATTTTCGATATATTTGGAAAAAAAAATAACTAATAAAAACCAATAGAACACATAATATTCGGTCACACAATGAATATGTCTACCAAACATTAGTAAAATAGTTTGTTACGAAACATTTAAAATTACTTTGAAAATGGATAAGAGATATGAGATTTCCAGCATGCCTAGCTTTTTGATACAAGATTTCAAAGCATCAGAATTCACAAAATTACTCAAATGTGTCAGCTGTAGAGAGAAAGATATTATTAATTTGTACAACATTGTTAAGACAACTATGGATGGCTACATCTATCACGTGACTTATTGGCATAGGTTTTTAGTTAAAAGCTTTTCGTATTAAACCCCTTTAGGAGCAATTTCTAGTCGGTAAATCAAAAATTGTCAGATTATTTCCAATTTTACTGCACAAAAAAAAACAATTTACACCATATAGTGCAAATAAGCCAGTTTATAAGGCTTGCTCGATCAATCGTCCTATTTTTTTGCTCCGCCCAACGCCATACGCTCTTTTTACTATTAATTCGACTTGGAAAACTTATAAAAAATCTTGATACAGTTTAAACGTCTTGACGCACATTTCCGCTTAGGATTTTAAATTTCATTCTTTATTAGAACTTTTTCTAATTCCTGACATTCAATAACAACATAAACAGTTTTGTTTTTCAATAGTCCAATATTATTAGTGGAAGAAAACAAGTTTAAAATCTAAAAAGTACACTGATATTATAGACCATATTATTATTATATTAATGCTACTTTTAAAGTCAATCTCTAATCAGTATAACAGATTCTGGAACAATTTAACTTCGTTTTTCTTTACATGTCTCATGTCCATATAGGAGAGGGTGGTAGTCGGGATTTTAGCAGTAAATATGTAGTTTCTTTGAATCTTAGCAGCCTCAATAATTATTATTATAGTATTTGTTCTTGTGTAGTATCCTGTAATTATTCATAGAAACTTTGAATACTTCCCTAGAACAAACTAATAATTTGTTATTTGATAAAAAAAACACACTCTCTTTCTCCAGAAATAATTTCAGGTTTACTTATTAAATGTAGGAATATATTTTGTATATTTTGGAAAAATAAAAATAACAACAAATTATTGCTTTTAATTTTACAACCGTCACAAAAGACTGCAAAGTTAGAAAGTGAGATTTTCCTCACACTTAAAATAACTTTTTAGTTTTGACTAAGCCACATGAAAATTTCATAGAACAGATTCCAAAATCATCTTATATATGCGCAGAGGCTGCATATGACAAGCATAATAATTATAAATACTCACCGGGGCTTTGCCCCTTGACTAGTGAATGGTGCTTGGGAATCTTGGTAAATTGCATCCGAGTTAGTGTTATACCTAAAAAAGAGTTAGCGTCCAAAACATACAATGCAAAGACTCATAAAGAGCAAAGAACTGGTTGAAGCAAAGGCTCACACAGAACAAATTTTTACACACAGCAAAGGGAGACATAAATAATAATATGTAAGTATATAAGTACAAAAATAAAATAAATAACTCCTATCATTAACTTTTTTTACACCTATCCTTTTTTTTTAGACTTTTAGGAACTATTTTCTTTCCGTTTTATGATCACGCATCATGTCTTCTTTTTGATGTCTCAGCGCTGCCTGAGAAGTCCTTCAAAAATAAAACAGAGGTTCAATTATTTTATAAAATAATAAAATTAATTACTTAAACTAATTTATAAGAATACAGATGATTCGCACAACGGGTTTCAGACAAAAATAAGACGCATCAATTAAGTTAAAATGGTCGATATTTCAATTATATATTTCGTTTTCCTGAGTGCAATATTAAGTCAACAAAACAAAAGTCTTCTCAATTTTTTTATTCTTCATAGATCGACCAACTTAAAAGTACAAATACGGGGCATAGCAAACACGGCAGGACGGTATAAAAGTGTAACACCTAATATGTGTTAAACTTTCACCTGGAGAAAGACCAAATCAATTGGAAATATCGACCAATTTAGGGCGACTTTTACAAGTTCAAGTAAAACTTCAGATTGAAGATAAAACACCAGACTTGATGTACATTGCATTGTTTACCAGACAGATAAACAATGCAATGTAGGTTATATCTGGGGTTTTATCTTCAATCTGAAGTTTTACTTGAACTCGTAAAAGTCACCCTTAGCAGCATAGAGGTGTTTCATTTTTCTTTCGAACCCGCTATACCAGTCATCTGTATAACATCAGGAACGCTAACAGGCCATCATTAATCCTAAAGAAATATTAAAAAAGATGCATATTTTCTAATACCTCAACCCTGCAACATGCAAGTGAACAATATAACAATAACAATTTCAACTACTGAACCAATATCCAATACAATACAACAATATTATAACCTCAAACATCTTCATTTTCCTTATCACTAAACAAGCTTTCTAAGTCTGAATCCGAACTACACCCTGCTTCTATTACAACTGGGTTAATGTCCGAAGCATCCATAAATTGTTCCCTATCCCACCACCTCTGTATTTCTTCCTCTGTATGGCGAATTGAATTTTTCCAAACCTCTGGTGTTGCTGCGGTCAAGGCCTCTTTCCACATAGCCAAACACACTTCTGTGGTTCTGCCATCTCTCCCAATATGCCGATTGTAGTAACCTTTGGCAACTCCCCAAATCAACTCAATGGGATTGAATATGTGTAGTATGAATTGGAAGTCGTAAAACTTGGTGTCCATACTGCAACGCCATTTGATCAGCGACATAGATCTTTGGGGGTTTGTGCCTATTAAAATAAAAAAAAAATGGAAACGTAATTCAATGATATTATTCTGGCAAAATGTACTGCATACTTTGTTACAATGTCAAGAAGTTCACTTTTCAACAGCCTGTCATCACACGGTATGTTTTTTGAGCGAAGCCACTCAAGAATGTCTGCCTTTGTTGATGAAGAAGTCGGCGTTTTCTCCAACAAAGTGCTGTGGTAAGGTGCATTATCCATCACAATCACTGAGGGTTCCTCCAAATTTTTCAGCAGTTCATTCTCAAACCAACACAAAAAATTATCCTTGTTCATTTCTCCATGATAATCTCCTTTCGTTTTGGATGAAAAAACTAACTCTGCGCCAGGAATGAATCCTTCTTTATTTCCAGCATGCACTACAATGTACCTATAAAAGATAAACTAAATAAAGTGCCTATAAACAAATTTTGAAAAAATGGGTTAGCTGAAGCTACAAACAGCCCCATATTCCCCTACTCGACTAAATGAGAGCAAACGAGTAACAATTACAATTAATACAAAACACTACACCTTACCTCTTCCCTTCCGTTTTCATTCTTTTAACACTTCGAGTATCCGCATCTTGCCAAGAATGGCTTGATGTTCCATCTTGAAAAAGCCACGTCTCATCTAAAAATACAAACATATAGTTACCCCCTGCTTTGTAACTAGTATAGGATTTTAAAAATTGTATTCTTTTAGAAACAATGTCTGGCAGTTCCATTAAACCCCTGCGCGGATTGTCTTGAAGCCACTTAAAGCCAATCTGTTTCATCAGTCTTATAAGTGATGATTTCGATCCCGCAAAGAGCTGCATTGTTCTTAATCTCTGCAAAATGCTTTGGGCGGTGACAGATTCTCCTAAAATTCAATTAAAAAATATTCGTTTTTGTAGGAACGACCTCATTGCAAGGATGATTGCATGCATTCAAAGCAACTGCGAGAAAACTCCAATGACTGCTTTTGTGTAGTCGGGTGTAGGGGTGTACAACCTATATTTTGAAAAAGGATTTAAGTAAAGGATAATTAGGGACAGTTGCTCAGAAACTTGATACTTGTGTAAACTTATGACTTGTTTTGTATGAAATAAACTGATGATGATGATAGGTACATGGTTTGTATCCCAGTTGGCATCTAACAATAGGTTTGAGTAATTAGTCAAGATTTCAGGAAAATGCTAGTTAAATAATTTTTTTTAGAACATAATAAATCCAAAAAATATACGAGGTTGACCAGGTTTTTCATGATAAAATTTAAGGGGATGTTCTACTTCAATAAGTAACACTATCTTGCTAAATAAACTGTAGTCAAAAAACCCTTTTCTATGGTGTTGATGTTAATATTCATAAAGAAAAAAATTGTATTTTTTTTGCAAACCATTTCAGATATTTTAATGAAATATTGCAGGTGCCAATAGTAAAGGAAGACCTAAGTTTTGCAATACAAAAAGCTTTGTTTACCAGTGTCTAATTTTGTTAAAAGTTAAAATGACTTTATTCTTCCAAATTGAACAAATAATTCAAAAATAATTTTTATTTTTAGAAAAACCAGGAACATACAACTTTTTTGCTGACAAATAGTCAGTGACAAGCAGCCTCGCGCGCCAGTAACAATAAACAAAGCTTTTGTATTGCAAACCTTATGTTTTCCTTTATTATTGACAAGTAATATTTCATTAAAATATCTCAAATGGTTTTCAAAAAATATAATTTTTTGGTTTTTGAAAATACTTAAACATCATAAATATCTCCATATAGAAGTTTTTATAGCATAACCAATAACGTTAACACTGTTCAAAAATTTTACGGGGGTGAGCCAAAAAATAACTCTTGGAAGAACTTTATGAAAAGTTTTATAGATGCAAACTGCTGTAACTTTTTTGTTTTTAAATATATTGGAATGAAGCAAAAACCGTATTACACAGTTGACTTGCAAGTTTTTCCTAATGGAAGAAAAAACAAAACACCAATGATTTCGAGAAATCTTAACTTATATTTTTTTAATGGAATGTCTTGTATATTTTTGGATATGTGGGTTCTATTCAAAATTCCAAGTATATTTTATAAAGCATACCTCATACCTATCTTCAACTGTTTCTGAGAATATGGCGTCTGTTTAAGCCAGTCAAACATAAAATAATAAATACGAAGCAAAGTAAATGCTCCACTTGTCTTAAAATTTACTTTGCTTCTTATTTATTATTTTATGCTCAATTTTGTGTTTATATGACCAACTTATACAGACTCCATTTTCTCAGAAACATTTGAAGATAGGTATCTAGGTTCATTGTAAAATATTCTTGGAATTTTGAATAGAACCCAAATATCCAATAATATACAGTTGCATTAAAAAATATAAAACCAACTGCAGGTTAAGATCATTGGTATTTTGCTTTTTTCTTCCAATTAGGAAAAAATTTGCCAGTTAACTATGCAATATGATTTTCAGTTCATTTCAACATCTTTAAAAACACAAAGTTACAGCTAATATACTTATCAACTTTCCTAGCAACTTTCCCTACAGTCCAGTTCCAGTTAAGCTTAAAAAAAACTATTCCTAATTATCCATTACTTAAATTCTTTTGGAAAAGACAGGTTTCACACACCTACACCTGACTACACAGAAGCAGTTATTGGAATTTTCTGGCAGTTGCTGCATTGCTGCACTATTGACAGAAAAATTAATTCTCTCCTCTTATAGGGAAAATTAGCATTGTGAGTTGTATAATCAGTTTAATCAAATCAAATAAAACTAAATTTGGCAAGACCCTTCCATTTGTACCAATTTCAGGTTTCTAATGCCCATATTTATAGTCATGACTTGGCTCCGAGTAAGCCTCAAGTCTGACTTTGGACATATAGTCTCCATTTAAAATACATTGACTTACATCAAACATTTTTGATTAAGCACATGCTTGTGCTCAAGTTGCCACTATAAATATGGGCATTACAGGCCCAGAATCCTTCCAGGCAGATACCCTAGAGCACCTTAGAAATCAAAGGGGAATCCACTTTGCCAATGTTTGTACATGTATTGCCAAAATATGATATTTTTTAAGTCTTGTGATGGCATTGCAAGGTATTGTGAATATAGTGATATTGCAGGGTATTGTCATGAGTACATAAAGTTATTATCGATATTATGACAAGTACTGTAGAATATTATCATGAGTACGGAGAGGTATTTCCAAAATTGTGATGGTTATTGCTGTATTTCCAATGTAGATCATTGTAACGGTATTGTGTGGAATTGTGATGCAGTTTATACATGTCTTGTGCCCGGTGGATAACCCCTCATTAGAAACTCTAACAATCATATGCACCAATAGCCCAATAGCATTTAATCAGGGTCAGGCTTTAATTGTGGTTAATTTAAAATTTAGGTAAGGTAAATCTCTCTCTCTCTCTCTCTCTCTCTCTCTCGCTATTAGCCATGATTAAAACGTAACCCTGAGAAAATGCTACTGGTGCATGTGGGGGTTAGTTGTGAGGTCCTGCAAATTTCTAGCTCGCCCTCAGTGAGTAATCATCTTCTTAATTCCTTTGATACTTATAATACTTATGACTACGTATGATTTTTAATATTTTCAATTAGACCTCACCAACTTTAAAAGTTTACTAGGAACATATAATCAATGATAAAGTCCCTGACATTAGGGCTAGTCACTATTTCTTTAAAAAGGAAATCTTTACTTCAATAAGCAACAATATAAATAAATATACATTTTAAATAATTTATTGTCACATAATTTAGAATCTACAGTTACTTACGGTTCTTATACATTTCATAAATTTGGTTACGAATGGCACAAATATCCCATTTCCCTGGATCGGTTACTGGTTTCTTCCGGACAAGAATCCTTTTAGGGCTTACAATTTTGCCATGAGCACTTTCTTGAGAAATTTTTGAAACCGTAGTTAAATGAAGACCCAAGGCATCCGCGACTCTTTTACGTACTGCTGCGAGTGGCAAAAGTGGTCCTCCGTTTTTTTTCTCCAATTCAAAATAGCTCAAGAGGAAAGCTACAAGTTTTTTGCAGTCTTTACTAAGACTTTTTGGCATCTTGTTTATGTTGAAGAAACACAATTAGTTCAATAAAAAACACAAATCTAGATCAAGCGCATAAGAAAATCTTGGAAAAAGTACATAAAAGCACAAAACCCGCCGATTTTCTAATTTCGAGCTTTCGAGGTAAAGGTTGACTTTCGTTGACAGTTGACGTTAGTTCCAGGCGTTTTAATAATAATTCTGCGTACTCCACGACCGCGCGGCACTTCACCAATTGCTTGCGTTTTCTATAATGAGATTTAAAATTAAATTGAGCAAAAACAAGAATTTTTTTATCACACCTGTAGTTAATATGAATAGTTTATTGGTCTGTTTTAATTAATTTACCAAGCACGCTTACCAATCTTCACAGATAAGCCGAAAAACGATTATTACGTTATTTACAATAAACCGCAAATAAGGCAACATTGCTGGAGATCATGTCAACTAACATTGAATTATATCCATCCTTTTCCAAATTCGTTAGAGGAGACAATGTCTACGATCGAAGACATGATCTTGAGTTTCAATTGACACATCGCTTGCTTAATGATTCTGCCTTTATGTTTCAAAAGATGGCCACACATACAAGCGTATGTTTTGATTACCATAGCAACCCGAACGTGACAGTCGCAAAATTATTGTCAGAAAGTGTGTTAATTAAAAACGCGACAAAGTTTTAATGTGACACATGTCTCATTGAGGGTGTTTGCTTAAAAAAATGGCTGGCAATTTTAGTAACAAACTGGTCAGAATGTATGAAGTTGCTAAAATGTTACGTCTACAATAGCACGAATTTGGAACTTTTTGTGAATGTAGAAGACTCAAGTGTACGGAAAAAGTGAATCCAAATGACAGAGAAGCTATTCTTAATTATTTTAATTCTCTGGAGTCCAACAATGACCAAAGTTCCTATTTGTGCTCTCTCATGTCAGTAACTACAATTCAATGTAGAAGGTCCAGAAACCAAGGTCACCAGAATACTTGGCGAAGTATCAAGTAGCTATAAGTATCGGGTAAGAATTATAACAGAAAATATGTTTAAAGAAGAAAAAGTATGTGCGAAATTTTTCAAAGCAGTACACGGAATTTCCAAAAGTAAACATGCGTACCTACAGGGTTCTTTAAAAAAGTTTGGTTTTGCTCCAAAAGATAAACGTGGAGGAAAAAATTACAAAAAAATGAAATGTGATACTTTGGAATGTATTAAATCACATATTGCTTCCTTCAAGACAAGGCAAAGTCATTACAGCTTGAAGGACAATAAAAACAGGTCATATCTCCCAGAGGAACTTAACATTACAAAGATGTACATGATGTTCAAAGATCTTTACCCAAATAAAAAATCATGTTATCAGTCCTATAGAAATATATTTCGGGATCATTTCAATATTGGATTTGGATATCCTAGATCCGATACTTGCAGTCAGTGCGATCAGTTTTCAGTTAAAATAAGAGCTGCTGAAAAGGATCACATAAGTGGCGCAGAATTTACAAAGCTTAATGCTGAAAAAAAGCTTCACTTGCGCAAAGCGCAAACTTTTTATGATCGAAAAACTACCGCCCGCAATATAGCTCGAAGAGACAGAATTTGAAGCCATATCAATGAACTATCAAAAAAACATCTCTTCCGAACATAACTACCAATGCTGTGTACTACAAACGGCAACTCTCCATATTCTCCTTTAATATTCACATACTTTCCAACGCCCAATCATATTTTTACACGTATCCTTAATATATAGCAAAAAAAGGAGCTGATGAAGTGTGTTCTTTTCTTTTCGATTTTTGTATGAATTTTTTGCCTACAGAAGCGAAAAATGTGCATATTTTTTGCAATGCTGCAGGACAAAATATAAACTACACCTTTGTCCGTTTTACTCACTACATGGTAAACGTTATAAGAAGTTTTGACGATTGATATATACAGTTGACGTATCCGGTTCGTGGGCATTCGTACTTGGAATGCGATAAGAACATGGGACTGATAAATAGAAAATTGAGAATGGAATCTTCCAGAGATTGGGAAGAAACTATTTTTACAGCTAGAGTATAGCCAATGCCATTTACTGTAATTTCGGTAGATCAGAGTTATGTTAAGAAGTGGAGCGAGTTTTTCTCCACAAAATATGCAAAAAAGTGTCCATTCCCGATTCAAAAAATGAGAGAGTTTAAGGCGACTAATGTGCATGTACGACTTATATCACATCGTGACACCTACAATGAAGCGATGTTAGAATCTCCCATCCTCTCTGTAGAACAGTGTAATAAACTTATCCCCAAACTCAACCCAAGCAGCACACGTTTTGAGTTTAAATTGCCTTCCCAATCTTATTTCGATACCTATAGATACAAAAAAACATAAAGACCTCATCTATAATAATAATAATATATTTATTGCCAACAAGATTAACATCGTTAACATAGCAACGTCTGACAGAGAGAAGGGAAGGACTGGAGAAGGATAGAGGGCAAAGCAGGTGAAGGGGAGGAGAGAGTTGTTGTTTCATGAAGTATTTGAACATCTAACATGACAGTGGTTTTGCCGGGTACATACATACATAGCATATAAATATACCGAAATATCTGATTTTAACTATAATTATAACATTTACGCGTGTGTTAGTGTAATAACAGGGAAACAATTTGATTTGATTCATTTACTGAGTGAAATCAAAAGAATAAAAGCATTTATCGATCAAAAAAATTGTCAATGTTCGTTTGAAGGTTGACTGATTATCCTCATCCCTGATGGTCTTTGGCAGCATATTGAAGGCTTTCATTGCCCTGTAGTATGGGCCTCTTTTGAAATATGAGGAGTTGTGCAGGGGTACCCTAAGGCTGTTTGCGTTTCTAGTTGTTGTAGACATAGACTCATTATATATATCTGAATTTTGAGTGAACAAATGAAAGTGTTTTCGCACAAAGGTTACCAGCGACAAGAAATATAGGGATGGAACAGTAAGAAGTTTCATTGCTTTAAAGTGATGTCTGCATGAGGCTCTAGGGTGAAGTTTCAGTATGCATCTTAGGATGCGTTTTTGTGTAACAAATATGTTGTGTGCATTTCTACTGGATCCCCAAAAGAGAATACTATAAGATATAATTGACTGTGCCCCAGCATAGTATATTTGGATTATGGTGGCATGTGATAGGTAGTCTCTGAGTCTCCGTACTAGAGCGCAGAAGCTGTTAAGTCTACCTACCAGTACCTGAATGTGATCATCATAGTTTAGCGTTGGGTCTACTGTAATGCCCAAGAATTTTATTTCTTTGGCTACGGGAAGAGACCTGCCATCCACCCCAACATACAGCGACTCACAAGTATTAATCGTCTTGGTAAATGTCATAAGGCCAGTTTTGTCACAATTCAGCCTCAGCCCACTCGCCAGGCACCAATCCCGCAAAGCCCCCACCAGCACTACCGAAGTATCGTCGGCATACTGGCAGACACGACCCCCCAGCCGAGCCCCCAGACCATTCACATACAGCAGAAACAGCACGGGACCCAGAATGGAGCCCTGCGGCACCCCCTGCCGCATCGTCACAGGATTAGACAGGACATGGCCGCCCCCCGAGGGAACCGAGACTACCTGCTGTCTATCTGTCAAGTAGGATTCTATGACCGAGGCAAATACCCCTCGTATTCCATACGCAGCCAGTCTCGACAACAATAGATCGTGATCCAAAGTGTCGAAAGCCCTTGAGAGATCAAAAAACAGTCCTGCCACCTTTTCATTTCTGTCCACATTCTCTATTATATATGAGATAACATTGAATAACGCCAGTTGTGTGGATCTATTTGGCATGAAGCCATACTGGTGTTCAGCCACTATTGCATGCTGTTGTAGAAAATCCATAAGCCTACCGTAAATGACCCTCTCAAAGGTCTTTGACACTGAGGAGAGGAGGGAGATCGGTCTATAATTATTTATGTCCTTTTTGTCGCCCTTCTTGTGGATCGGGACAACCTTGGCGCGCTTTAATGCGTCTGGGAAAAGCCCGTTACTAAAGCATTCATTTATGATGTGTGCCAGTGGAGCTGAGATGTGAGAAGCAGCGCGTTTGATTGTTACAATAGGAAACTCGTCCAAACCTGCCGAATATTTATTTGGGAGGTCCATTGTGATTCTAAATATTTCGCGATCATCGACCGGTCTAAGAAATATTGAGATGGGACTCTCCACCACAGCTCCAGTATTGCAATCCGGAGGGGCCGGTCCAAAGATATTAAATTTGTCTGAGAGCAAGTTTGCCACGATAGTTGGGTCTTCTATTAAGAGATTATTATTTTTCAGGATTATATTATTACTTTCTTTACTTGATGTTAGATTTTTAAAGATACCCCAAGCAGTTTTGGTTTTATTTTTTGAGTTTGCAATAGTATTTTCATTTAGTGTTATTTGATATTGGGCAAGAAATTTTCTATAGTTTTTTCTTTCTATTTTGTACATGTCCAAGTTTGCTTGACTATTGGTAATTTTGTACCATACGTACATGTCCTTAACACGCTGAGCATACTCTTTTATTTCCTTGGTAATCCAAGGTTCATCTTTTTGCGCCGTACATGAGCTAAGTGGAAAGGCCTGGTTGAAGTGGAAATAGAGGATATTGTAAAATATGTCATACTTTAGAGTCACATCATGTTCCATATAGATATCTTCCCAGTTTTCACCTGTTAAGTAGTTGATAAACAGTTCTGTATTTGTATCATTAAAAAAACGTTTTTTTTTGGCATTTTGCCTTAGTTTGTTTGTTTGTAGATAGGACCCTTATGGTTTGACCATAATGGTCAGATATGTTTGTGATATATATGTCTCCTCTTACTGTTCCCATGGGGATGTTACTAAATATATTGTCTACTTGTGTCCCAGTGCCCCGTCCAGCCCTAGTGATACCCCTAACATTGGATGACAGTCCAAAGCTTGATAGCATTTGAGTTATCAAGTTTGAATTAGGACAATCAATCAGGAAGTCTACATTAAAGTCACCGCACACTAAGATATACGCGTTTTGTTTATAAATTTCATCTAGTAAGTCATATAGATTACCTACAAAGAAGTGTCTAAGTTGCCTGTTGGTGAGCGGTACAATGTAACAATAGTGTAGGAATGGCGGTTGGCTTCATAGGTAATGGCGCTATATTCAAAGTGTTTTTCTTGAGGTGTTGTTCGGGCATGGATTGCCTGTGGCGTCAGGAGGTTCTTTCTGCCATAGATCGCCGTACCCCCTCCCCTAAATTCGGAT
Source organism: Taphrorychus bicolor (assembly GCA_951812265.1). Lineage (NCBI taxonomy): Eukaryota > Metazoa > Arthropoda > Insecta > Coleoptera > Curculionidae > Taphrorychus > Taphrorychus bicolor. The sequence goes on along the minus strand of OX638302.1, from coordinate 27,302,599 downwards.
CTTGAAGAGTAGGTGGCCATGTTATATCCCGTCAGCTGTAGTTGTTCCAGGTCTCGGTTCTGAAGCCAGTGTTCCGTAACGCAGAAGATATCCGGGTCAACTTCAGAAAGGGTAACCGCGACTTCCTGGGTCTTATTATTAAGGCTTTGAACATTCCAGTGTAGGATGGTTGGTGCACACAGGTGCTGTACATTGTTTTTTGAGACATTTCTCATCTTGCCAGTATTCTTGCTGTTTTCCTTAAGATGTTGTTCTATGCTGTTTCCGTTTGTATTGGTGGTGTTTTGGAATAATCTAAAAAATTTCGGCCTAGCCCAAAGTGGAATCTTTGGAAGGTTACACCATTGGGCCAGAAATCTGGATTATCAATCACTTCCTTATGTTCATAGGCAACACCGACCATAAAGAACTTTTTGCTCCCTCTTTGTATTTTAGGAACACATTGTTTGACGCTTATTTTGTCCGTTGCAATTTTTCCATGTTTTGTTATGCGGCTTGTGATTTTTTCTTCAGTTACATGTTCTGGCAATTTCTTGAGGAAGATCCATGCTTTTTTACCCTCGTTTGAATTTGCCTCAAACTCAAGTTCGCCTGTTCGGTTTCCCTGCATCTGGTTTCTTTTTCTTAGCTCGTGCCATCTCTGTTTGTTTCGCTTTTTTGTTTTTATCAAAGTGAATCCTTCATTGTCTTTGTCCGACTCGCTCAAAGCATCACGCTCGGCGCTTGTAGGTTGGGGTTTTAGTGGCTTATTTGGTCGAGTATCGCCATTTGCCGCTTCATAGTCAAAGCCGCTCTCACTATCGGCAGCATTTGCAAAGGCAGTTGTCACGTTCTGCGAGAGCTGTGGCTCCCGCGAGTTGCTTTGTTTTGTTTTTGTTTTGGTTTGGCTTGCGCATGTGCTGTGACTATGCTCCGGCCTGTTCGCCTTGTTTACATTTTGCCTGTTGTAGTAGTTTTTCTTCAAGGAAAACCACTTTTTCCTTGAGTAGGCCGTTGTTTTCTTCCAGAGCTGTGTTTTTGCTTCTCACTTCCATGAGTAAATCTTTCAGGTATTGTATCTCCAGTTCCCTTTCGATATTAACTCTTGGGCCAGTTGGGTTGTCCTTGGTTTCATTGTTTGGCCGAGTGAGGTTATAGTCACCGTGCTCGACACATTTTAGTCGTGTTTCGTCGATGTAGATTACTTTATCCGACCAATCTCTTGTTACGCAAGATCGGTGGTACAGCTTGCCACAGACGACACATAACTGAGCACTCGCCACTTTTGTTTTGCAGCAGAAATAGTAAACTTTTTCGTCGACCGAATTTCTACGTACAGTACTTCCGCCCGCCATTTTATTCGTCTCATCTCATTATTGAAATTTTGCCAGTGTGAGGAAGTAAAACAACTTTATGTCTGTCTCCCACATGCTGAAAAACAAATAAGAAAAGTTGTTAATCAAGCAGCTTCCTCTCAGGAACATGTAGACCAACTTTGTGCCAGTATTCCAGATCATGAAACAATATCAAGTCGAAGACTAACAAGAAGATCTGTTAATGTAGATCGTGCAGGCCCATCGCATGAACAAGATAAACAACTTTGTGCCTCTGTTCCATATGCTGCAAAATCGTCGTCATGCGGTCGTAAACGTACAGGAAATTCTGTCAATCGTGTACGTATGTCTAACAATCAAACTGAAATTGGTCCAAGAAAGAAACTGAGAAATTTTACACTCAAAAAGAAGCTTACCACCCAAGAAATCTCTTAGGTAAGAAAAAAAAGCGAAAAAATGATAAATAAATTCTAAGATTATTTTTCGTTGTTACAGATACACAGACAGTCCCTGGTCTTTATCTAATAGTCAAATACACTGGAAAATGCTTTCTACTTAAGCAAGAGACAGTACAAAAATAAATGCTCAAACTCTAAGATTGATAACATATTATTTCCTTATTACAGATACATACGATGGACAGTCCCCGTTTTCACGCAAAAAAGGCAGACGTTACTCCATAAAATAGAGCTTTTTTGGCAGAAGTTTTATGTTTTAGTTTATTTTTCATTGTTTATTGATTCTTCAATAATATAAGATGTTTCTTAAACAAAAATACGGGTATTATCTCTTAACAAAATCAAGTTATGACGACTTTAAACTAAAAATGGTTATTACTCAAAACTTGGTCGCGTCCACGCATCCCTGGTTTTCACCTGACACCCTTCATACAACAATCTCAGAACAGCAAGCATGTTGTCCCAAACATCCCTAACAAACTACTTCACTATATTTTCAGGCAATGAGTCGATATGTAATCTGAATGAATTGTTTGCATACTCTTACGTTTTGTTTTGTGTTTTGGTTTAATAAATACCTCAATATACTTATTTTTTATATTTTACTTACCTTTACGTATTCCTGAGGACATACAATTATAGCAGAACAAACTTCTGGCATTATTTTAGAAATAAGTTGCTTTGAAATTTTGAATGTGTACATCAAACTGGTAAATGAATCTTCTGTAGCTAGGTAGCGTAAAGTCAGCATTAACCTTGCCGTTGCTGGTATGGCTACAGAAATGTTTGTTGTTTTTTTAATTTTGGGGCCAATTTGATTTAACATCAATTTTTCAATTTCGGAAGAATTCGATCAATTGAAATTGATCGAATTCTTTCGCCTTAGTTCGCTATATGAATACCCATCTTTAATAAACGTCGGCCTGGACTTGCCGACGACGACCGTATGGCAACATTCCTTAGCATTTTTTTTCTGACTTCAAAGTATCCTGGGAAATAGTATAAATTACTATAATAATAACTTTAATTTTAATTTCAGAGACCAGAAGAAATAGACGGAGGTGTAGAGGCGGCCCGCCGTTTACAGGGGGCCAAGGCTTTGGAGGAGGCCCGACGTTTACAAGCATTCAGAAATTTAAATTAATTTAGTAATTAGTAAATAAATATTTAAATACAAAAAAAAAAATTAATATAATATAAATAGATAGAGCATATTAATAATATATAAGATAAAGCATATAATTAATATAAAATAAATAGAAATTAAATTATCTTATATTTATTTATTTATTTATGTAAAATTTAAATAAATTAAATCAACTATTTAAATTAATTTAATTATTTTAACGTTATTAAGTCGATAGATGTATCACCTTTTGTGAGGACACCCTGTATCTACAAGTAGTTACAAAGATGACGCTGCTATTACTATAATAAATACTATAGAACTGTAGGTAGCGGGTGTAGGACAAATAAGAAGCTATTTCACAGTTGCGAATACGCCAACGTTTCGACCTTTATTTAGATCTTCTTCAGGGCTAAAAAAATATGCTCAATGAAAACCTCTATAACACACTCAATGCATAAACAAATCAATAAGGACACAACTATAAACACCGATATAAAATTGCATAAAAATACGTTTCAACAGTTAAAAGTAGATTTAGTAATTAACAAATACATACAAACCATGTACAGTAAAAACAGAAACTGTGCATCTGTATGTGTCTATTATCAAAGTGTAGGGTGGTATGCTTAGATAATTAGTGGAGTTGCTTACCTTAATTCAGTTTGAGAAGTATGTCATCTAAGCTGTATGTATGTCTTTTACCGGACATAACTCAAAAACAAAACAATGAATCCACAAGCAGATGACCAAATAAGTTAAGGACAAACGAAACACCAGCCGCCAGGAACAAAATAAACGATGGAATGATATTGGTTCTGGTATCACCAGTGGGTCCTGCAGAATGTTAGTACGGTCTTTTTTTTGTTGTAATTATTATTATTAATAAAGTCAGGAATGATAGATTTTACTTTATTTTTTCTTTATGTGATATAACAAGTTACAATAAATTACGTTCAAGTTTTGGATGTCCGTTCTGTCGTTAATAGTGTCGTCAATATAAATGTGAATCATCTCACTAATACCCCGTTTATAATAATTATTTTCATGGTCCAATATGGCAACATTCTCAAAATCGAAAGAATGGCCCACTGTAAAATGGTGTTGTGCTAGGGCTGTCTTCTCTTTCTTATTTCGATTAATTTCCCGACAATCATAATTGTGTTGATAGATTCGATTTTTTAAATATTGCCGTGTCATGCCTATGTAAGACCCCTATGTAAGACTTACGGCAGTTTTTACATTTTACTTTATAGATTAATTCTGATTGAAGACCTGTGGGAATTGAATGCGAACCTATCATTAGGGTTGCTTCTGGATAAACGCCTCTGTATTCTTTCCGACAATCCTCTAACATACGGAAACTTACAATACATTAATTCGACAGATCTACGTCGATCAGAGGTATCCAAAATTTGGTGTCTATATTGATTCCATATTCGTTTCACGAGATTACTGGGATAATTATTGAGTTCCAAGATATCTTTAACTTTTTTTTTTGTTAACACTATGAAACGTTGGACTGCTAAGTTTAATAGATCTATAGCACAAGTTAGAATATATATATAGAAATGAATAGAAAGGAAAGATCAAATGGGAGGCTCGGTTAACTGTTTTAAGTTTGCCTTCCTATTATGTGAGAGCGCCACTAGTACTCCATTTTCAAAGGTTACAGTTTTCTTAAAAAAATACCAAAAAACTGTTGAAGTTGAAGTTGACAATGACGGGACCCTTAAAATTCACGTCTTTCTCAACTTGGCAGTACTCAAATTTTGGCACAAATTTCGTTTAATTTCAATGATTTCGACTTGTTACTTATTGATCGTATCATTTAGTTCAAAAGAGTTAATTATTGCAAATATGTGGTTACTTGAGGATGGTAGTAATCTCCCTCCAGGCGCGTTTCCTGTTTTATGTATACCTCAAAGTAAGATTTATCAAATTTATAAGGAATATACGAAGGCGTCAAACAAGATTTTTTTCTTAAGTTTCGAGTTTAAAGTCGGAATTTAGTTAAATTCCGTGTTAAAAGTCGGAATTTAGTTAAATTCCGAGTTCAAAGTCGGAATTTAGTTAAATTCCGAGTTCAAAGTCGGAATTTAGTTTGTCACAAATCAGTGGCGTAGACGCAAGATTAATAAAACGATTGTATTCCATGTTGTACAAAAACGGCAAAAACATTTTTTTGTTAACTACGACGTCATGGTGGGTGTCCTAACTTTAAGACGTGAAAAGTTCATTGATTTGAAAATCGTTGGCGTATATTGACAGTTAATAATGACAAACAAATAAAATTGTAGAGATAATAAAATAAAAAATAAACTGCTAACAAAAAAGATCCATACGACCTAATTTTTGGTAATTTTCAAGGCGTTTTATCTCAGAAATCATTTATGATAAATTCAAAGTTTAAAAAGGCTCTGAAAGAACTTTTCTTCTAGAACTAACTACCTGAACCAATCTTTAACTAAACCAGTTTTATCATTGTGATACGGCTCAAAAATGTAAAATTTAAACTCACTGCATTATTTGACATCTACGGTAAATCTTAACTTTTCAATTTTGTCATGTAATTTTATAGGCTTGGTAGATATCTCGGGACATGTTCGGCTGTTTTTGTTTTTATGCTCGAGAAAAAGTTACAGGGTATTTTCAGAAAGTTTGGAGTATTTTTATTTTTTGCTCTGTATAGCAGTGTAGGTCACCTGTGAATGATTTCCCAGCTCCTTTGCGGTAACTTCAAAAGTGTACTATTAACTTAAGTGAAGTGTTATTTAATAGGTTTGATAAATATCCGAACGGTTTTGGGGATGTTTGTTTTTTGGTCTCGAATAAGATACGAGTGCAATTCAAAAATTTAATGAGGTAAACTAAATCTACGAATTTATGTACTTAATAATGTGTGGGCCGTCCGAAAACTCGCATTACCTCAGCCGTCCTGACATGCATTATCTTCAACTAAGATAAAACCATCACCAAAGTTCTGAGCGAAGGGAATAACAATTTCATTCATACACAAATATCGATATCTAACTGCGTTCAGGTTAGTTCAGGTTAAAATTAAAACCAATCAAAACCACTAAGTAAGTCTTTCCATTTCCCATTACGCCTCCCCATACGCTGACACTTTCACTCCCAAATGGCACTCTGTAAGTTTCTATATTTTCTTGCAGGTTTCGTTCATTCCGACCCCTCAACACTAAAATACGTCCATCTGATGCATACAACAAAAATCTACATTCATTTGTAAAAATGCACTTATTGTTCCACTCTGCCATTCCCCAGTGCAAATGTTCTTCTGCCCAACGCCAATCAAATGGAGTGAGTTCAATTCTAAAGTTTTACACAGTATCATATTGATAAAACTGGTTTACTTAAAGATTGCCCAACGTAGTTAGTTCTAGAAGAAACGTTCTTTCAGAGCTTTTTTAAACTATGAATTTGTCATAACTGGTTTCTGAGATAAAACGCTTTCAAAATTACGAAAAATTATGTCGTATCGACTTTTATGTTAGCAGTTTTCTTTTTTATTTTATTATCTCTACAATTTTTTTTTTTCATTATTAACTATCAATATAGGCCAATGATTTTAAAATCAATGAACTTTTAAAGCATATGTGTTTTATTGGCGCGGGTATTCCCGCAAAAAACGTCCCGAGATATCGATCATAACTCTTAAAAGTAATCACAATAGGAGTCTTAAAGAGGACGCCGTAGTTAACAAAATATTGATCCATTTCACAAAGAATATTTTGCCGTTCTTGTACAACATGGAATAGAAATGTTTTATTAACCTTGCGTCTACGCCACTGATTTGTCAATTATATACTCGGAATTTGACTAAATTCCGACTTTAAACTCTGAATTTAACTAAATTCCGATTTTGAACTCGGAATTTAACAAAATTCCGACTTTAAACTCGGAATTTAACTAAATTCCGACTTTAAACTCGGAATTTAACTAAATTCCGACTTTAAACTCGCAATATAACTAAATTCCGACTTTGAACTCGGAATTTAAGAAAAAAAATCTTGTTGGCCCTTCTACGCCTTCGTAGGAATACCTATGTAATAGCTATTTATGTAACCAGTTACGAAAAGTCCGATTTTGCGTAACGAATGAATGTTTGCGGGACGAGCGCAGCGAGCGCAGCTCGCTGCGCTCGTCCCGCAATTTGAATGAGATACACAAAAAAGGCTTTTCGTCACGTGTTTCATACAAGATTTTTTCTAGTTTTGACTACAAATACCTACTTAGGGAGAGAGTTATTATTATTAAACTTCAATATTTACTTTTAAACCACTTTGTATCTACTTAATACCGTAAAACTATAGCAACGGTGTGCCACAGCCGAAACCTGCAACTGAAACGAACTTTTCATCACCAGTTACGAAAGATTTTACTTTTCGTAACTAGTTACGAAAAGTAGGACGTTACGTCACTGTCATCAGTTTTGAAAAGTGCCACTTTATATGTCAAAATTAGAAAAAATATATTTTATGTGATTTTCTCGTTTTGAATGTGTTTAGACATACACCATCTCATAAAAAAAATTGAAAATAAAGTGATTTTTGCGAAAGTTTGCATATCGAGCCCATCATCATTCTAGTTTATTCTCTTATAGTCTCTTATTAATATCACATTCAAAAAAATAGCTATTTATAATGTAAATGTTAAAAGTGCAACCTTAAGGCATGCATGTGATAGTTGGCAAGACGAGCGAAGCAGATTTTGCAGTTCGCATGAGTTCCTTAAAAGCACTTTTATCACGAATACCATACATAATTTTTTCTACAAACACATTAAAAATATTTTTATGAAAATCTAAGTAGTTTTATTTACTTTTAACAACTGTGTTAAAGTCATTTACTTTGAACACTAGTGTTAAAAGTAGCTTGTTTTTAACACGAGAGTTAAAAGTAATTTACGTTTAAGTAGAGATTTAAAATGCTATTTTTAACAATCCATTAGCGTGTTAAATGTTGAATTTTTAATGCGTTTGTAGAAAAACGGTATATATGAGCCAGATTACTATGTTAAACATGATACAGAAAGCATAAAATATTGCACATAATACACAAAAAAATATGCATATTTCCATCAACAACTTTGCAGAGATTATCAAAGAAGTGAAAACTCCGAAGGACATTGATGGTACATTTGAAAAACATGGATTTATGCAACACCAAACAAAGAGATTTTAGAATATCATGGAAATGCATCTGAAGAACTCAAAGCACACATTCAACTTAACTCGCCTTCTTTTTCTGGCAGTGCAATCCATCAAAGAAGATTTACTCCAGATACTCAAACATTAAAAGGTATAATGCTTCATAAATGAGTTATTATGTATTATGGCACAGTAGTAAAACATGAGAAATTTAATTATTTTAATTTACTAGTGTACTAATAATTATAGTAACATATTTCATAGTAAGTCTTGGCAATTGCTAAAATAATTTCAGGAGGTGACAGACTAGTTGATTTTCTATGTATTTAATCGAATACTACCTACTAAGTGTAACAATATTTGTAAAAAAAACACATTTGAATTTATCTCTTTTCTTTGTTACAAAGTACAAATATCATATTTATGAAATTCTAGGTACGTAACGAAGTTTTATTGCTTTAATAATTTAAATATTCCATTCACTCTTAATGAAAAAGTATAGTAGATGTTTGTAAAAAAAAGTTATTTTCTTTCTATAGGTATTTCGATAATTGTAAAAAAGCGCGGTTAAGTTAAAAAACATTAAAATTTATTTATCACATTTATTGTAACTGTCGGTAAATAAATACTTATATTTATTGTTAAATCGACTCAAAACCACGTATTGAAATACTGTGTTTCTAAACTTGTGGTAAAATAACGACTTGCAAGACATCCTGTATAGTAATTAAAAGAGTAGTGATAGATAGTATAATTGCGTCTATAGGAATTTACAAGCGATTCAGTGGCTTCCGCTGAGGGCACAAAAGTCACTGATAAAATAGTAGTATTAAGTAAGTCCATAATAGGAGGTGTTCATTTGAAAACTACATTTAGTTGGCTCGGAAATATCAACACGAAAGGATAAAAGGACAAAAGTCCATCTGCATCGATTAAACTTTTTAAACAATTTTTTAATCGTGCACTTGCACATAAGTAGATACCTACATTGTAAGATTTATCTCTATTTTACTTAATGCCACAGCACTTTTAAAATTTTTTTTTATTTCATAGAATTTAAACCGTGCAGGATTATTGATTTCAAAATCAAACACAACACAGATAAAATTGTAATCTTATAATCTACTAACTTTAGGGAGTTAAGAAACCTTGGTGCCATTATGATATGAATGATAAATAAACGAAAAATAATTAACAACAAATAAGTATATTTTCCCTTCTTTACGATTCACTTTTGGAGGTTTTACTAATAGTACTTTTCTATGTTTTTACCTTTATGCTCCTCGTTTAAAAAGTATGACTTGAAATAAGCTTATAACCGAAAATGGGAACTGGTACATGATTTCTACCAGCTAAAACCAGTAAAAAAAACTGACTTATTTTTGCTTTATACTTGACAGCAAGTTTAAAAATATATAGAAACATTGTTTGATTTTTAAAATTTAAACAGGGATGCTAGTGGTTTTTCATTATTTATATTGCAGTTGTACGCTTTAATTTCCAGTAGTTTTTTTTAATCTACTAAGGATGTTCAGTTACTACCCTTAAGTTTCGTCCACATAAGTTTATAATATGTTAGACGCTGTGTATTTTTTGTAAAAAATAGAATACAACATAATTTTGTTATTGTATCTTGTCTTGTCTTGTTGATTCTTGGCTCTGCTTCTAGGCAATTTGCCAGCACAATTTGAAGAGGGGTCAAGATAGGCGAGCGAGCAGCTAGTCAACCACCCGATATTTCGTTATTTTCAAGTTGGTTTTAGAAAATAAAATTTAATTACCACATACTCAAATACTAATAGCGACTTTATTTAAAACACTACTTATTTGTATCGCAATTTAAGTTAACTGAATTCAGGTTATAGTGTTTATTTGCTTAATCTAGTAGAGACTCCAACTCACAGCAGATAAAAGAATATCTGTGTCACTTATCTTAATCCTGCTTCAGTCGCAATATATAAGTACTAAATAGTCCGTAAACTATTAATATTATTAATAGTAAGTAGGCTGTTAAATATAAATTGTTTAAGATTATTCACATCAAAAACGTGTTTAAAGTAGTTCTGTATAAATACCATACTATAATCTATTAGATAGGCCAGCAGGTTGTTTCAGGAAGAAGACATGTGCTTCAATATCTTATTCTATATTTTTTTTAAGCAAAAATGTTCCTATAAACTTGGGATATATTTAGAATATATCCTCCATAAAGCCTCCGCCGATATAAGTGTATAAAGGAACATTTTTGCTTAGAATGAAATGTAGCCTAACATATTGAATCACATGAATCTTCTTCTGAAACACCCCGTATAATGGTGCCTTCCAAAAAGCGTAATAAAAAATGGTGAATGCGCCAGGATTCCTAAAACTATGCCTTCCTATTAACAGACGCCGCTGAAAGATATTGCCAAGGTGTAACATTTCACTTTCCGTTCTATATGGGGATATTTTGTGATCCTACTTCCTCTGTCTACCTATTCAAAGGCTCTGAGACTATGCCCATCTTTACATTACTATCACGAAAACAAAGGATGTAGATACTTTCAAACAAAGGTCTCTGGAGTCGTCAGTTGTATCCACGAACTTTTAACGTTTGACATAAGTGACAACTAAACTGACAAAATAACAAATAAATATCAGAGGTGGTGAAATCTAGATCTGATGGATTCTAATGAACACATCGTATGTACCTTTGAATAGGTAGACATTGGAATCCGCGCCCGCAATTCTCCGCTACATTGACAGCTGTTACCAAAAATGATGAGACGCCGTGTTTAAGACGAAAACCAAACGTTTCGTTGGCTATGAGTTTTTTGCAATGATTTGCATTTTGCCAGACTTTAATATTATAAATAATTGTGTTGTTTACAATGGCGGGATGTGCAGCTTATGGTTGTAAAAGCTGCGGCTATAGAAAGGAGCCTGGAGATATGTTTCACAGGTAAACAGATTATGGCGTTTTTCAGCAACAATTATCTCAAATAACTCTATAACCAGTTATTTGACATCCAAATCTTCGAAATATGATTTAGTATATACCGCAGTGCAGTCAATAATGCTACTTTGGGAAATATTTTTCTAATCCTGTAATTTGTAGACACTTTTTAATTTAAATTTTTGGGCAGTTTTTCCAGTGGCGTAGTAGATGTAATCCCAGGGTTATCAAGGACTATTAATTCACAATTATTTTTATTTATTTAATAGAAAGTCGATGTTTGCTAATAATATGAAATATGTTACTAATGTTATAAATAGTGATTTAGTTCCATTATTATTATTAATAAAATATTTTCTTATGTGATACAATCCCAATGCTGCTTCACTGGCATTTTCACACTTGACAGATTGGAGCAAACTGGAAACAGACGCCGGCGTCGTATCCTACTTTCTCTGTCTACCTATTCTAAGGTATGTACCGTATAGTAAGCAAAGCTCTTATTACACAGTTTCTTCACGAAATTTTTCGTGAAGTGTCCTCAAGATTAAATTCTTGTCAATGTAAATGCAAACTTCAGGACAATAAATTGAGGACCGTTCAGGCATGTTCTCGAGTAGAAAAGAAATTCATGAATTAATTCACGAAGAACTTTGCGAAGGAATTGTCATGATATTACTGGAGACTTTAGTGTACTACGTCAAGGACCCTGAATGAAAAAAAAACAAATTTGGTATAAGTTATTTCATTTCTTTTTGTTATTTGCCTTTCTCTGGTGAATAAAAATACGGTAATAAAAACTATAGGATTATAAAAGAAAGTTCTAATTAAACAATATTTCTGTCATAATCTCAATAATAACAATTGAGAGCCACAAAAGTTTAAATAATATGTTTGATCTAAATCTATCACAGATCTGGAATAAATAAGTAAATATATATAATCATGGTCCTGAGATCCTGGCAATGTTCCCAAGATGAGTTCATAAGAGCTTGTTAACATTCTCAGTGGACTCAGACCGTTTTACCAGATGGAATACTTTGTTCTCTTTCTTCTTCGATGATAATTTTTTGAATAAGGGTGCCACGAATAAATTTGGATCGTATGTTTCGTCCTCCACCGCTCTTTTCGTAATCCTTCTGATGATGAAACTTGCAATATATCTAATTGTGTAAACGTAACTACTAGGCCTATTAGTCCGTTGTATAAGTAAGATACTCATGATAGCCAAGGATAATCTCTGAAAAAACCAAATAAAATAAGGTGTGTTAAAATATGTGTAACTACTTTTGATCAACAACTGTCACAAACAAAAAACAGCAAATCAAAATTTTATTTTGCGATACTGTAATTTTTATTTTTTTAATTGGGCACAACTCAGCAACGGACAGTCTACTCAGAGGAAGAGACTGATTGCATTTTTGGAAAAGTGCAAATCATTTTTAAGCTCTGTTGTGAACCCATAACTGTGCTTGGACTTCCACGGATCTTTTACTTTAAGGGGGCAGTTTCACTTGCCGCCATTTTGATTTTTTTACATGTAAATTGGTGAAATTCAGAGGTCTTTTTCCAAAGTAACTCATAAAGTAACCAAGCATTTTAGATTTTTGCATGGGCATGGGGAAGATATTGATCTAGTGCCGGACTATCTCAGTTTTTTCAGTTTTAGCTCGAAACGTGTAAAAAAATATTGTAAAGATTAAAGTACTTTTTGCGCTCACGATTTTAGACACTTTAAAAGAAACACAGGTGGAAATCGCAAAAACTGAGATAGTCCGGTACTAGCGGCAGAACTTACGAGGTGCAAACCCAAATATTAACTTCAGGAGTTATAAAAATATTTGTGATTACATTTTTGGCGATATTTTTATTTCCGCGATTTTGGCAGCAACGATATTTGGCAGGAATGTCAGTAGCGCCGATGTGGGATTATAGGAACATTTTCAGACATTTTCCTGAATTTTCATTGGTCACTAAATCTGAGCTGGGTAATCAGATCTCGAGCGCGCTACACGAAAGTTCATCTCACTCTAGCTTGTTAGAATACTGTGAGATAGTCTGTGTTCGAAGTCCTCGGATGGTACCGAAGTCGGAACTTGTCATGAACGACACTTGTCAAAAGCAATAACTTTGAAAATTCCTAAAATTTTGTTAGTTTTTTAATTTTTTATTAAATAAGTTTGTAATATAAAGAGCATTTACACATTTTATAATAGAATATTAGCATTGGTTTTTCATGCAAGTTACTTAGAATATAAAGCTGTTAAAGAATTTATATAAAACTTCATTCATAAGAATATAAGTGCAGTGAATGATTGAGTTTGCACGTTTGCAGATGTAAGGTGCTACAAAATCCTAAAGGAGGTTTGAATTTAATAGAAAGGGGGTCTTCTTTAGGTTTTGATAGTACTACTTCAATTTACAGGGTGATTCAAAATTCAGTACAAAGACTTTAAGGGCATATTTGTGGGGTCAAAATAAGCTTTTTTTCCTATAAACATGGGTCCTAAAATGAACCCCTTCTCCCTTACAGCCGCTCAAAGTTGGAAATTTTTTTTTTTAAATTGTGGCCTTATTTATTCATTTGAAAATTTGTACAATCCCGTTTCTCAACGAGCTTTTTTCATTTCTTTTCCAGGAATGGCAACATTTTAATTCTTCGCAGTTTTTAAGGACTTACTGTCATTATGATGACGAACATTTTGTGTTTCCCGAGAGTTTTATTAAATTCATCATCACTCTCTAGTAGGCCTAACAAATATCTTTAATTTTGATTCCTTAAAGATTTTTGATTAAACTAACCGTTTTCGAGAAAAACTTCTTTGACTGAAGGGCTGCAATATCGTCATCATAAAATGCAAAACATAGGAACTGTTGTTTTTTATTTATGGTATTTTTGAGAATAGAAATAAAAAAGCTCGTTGGGAAACGAGGATGTACAAATTTTCAAGAATTTTTATAAACAAATAAGGCCACAATTAAAAAAAAAATTCCAACTTTGAGCCCCCGAAGGGGGGGGGGGTTCATATTAGGACCCATGTTTATAGGAAAAAAAGTCTTATGTTGACCCCACAAATATGCCCTTAAAATCTTTGTACTGAATTTTGAATCACCTTGTATAACTGATGGTGACCACAGAATAAACAATTTAGTGCACAAACCTTTGGTACACCACCAATGGTTACTAAGGTCTTTTTGGGGGATCCAAACTTTAAATTTAGTTATGGTGATGCAGAAGCAAACAAATACAATATATTTTTTTTGTTTTCAACCCATGTAGTCACGTGCCGCACGAAACCATTACACTCTCATTGAGAAAGCATTCCAATCCGTTAAATACAACTAAGTCAAAATGTGTGTACACTAAAATTCAGCGGTGATTTTTGCCTTGCTCTCACCCCAGGAGAAAATCACTTCCTAAAAGGTTACCTACCATTACCTACCAGATTCAATTTCCAAGAAAATTCTTCTAAATCCTATATACCTAATTTGCCTTGAGCTCCACTAAATGATTTGGTATCAAAATGTCTTTTTTTTTTTAAAAAAAGCAAAGTAATTTTCAGAATTTCGAACATAAATAGGTACTCATAAACAAACACACAAATAAGTATAATTTTTGTATTTCATCATTTCTAAAGTTTTTTTACTTTAGGTAGTCCTGAAGAAAGCAACAGAGAACTTTCCGAAACGTTACCTAGGTGGATCCGTCCGAGCCCTTTTCAGGGTAAATTGTTATTAGGAGTAATTTTACTGTGAACTGTGGGAAATTCCTTTTCCAAGAATCCAAAATCGTCCAAAAAATTGTATGAGGTAGACATTACCCAAAAGTAAGTACTAAAAAATATAATTCTTGTTTAAAATTATTCCTAGTTTACAGTCACCCCCAGTCAACCCCTAAGTGCTGTCCTTCCTTTGGTTTTAAGTTTTAACATATATATCATCAAAAACGAATTTATAAAATATAACTATTTTACTAATGATTGTAATTAGCACAAGTTCTATATTTCCAATAAAACATGTTTAAAATATGTTATGAATTTTTTTATGATAAAATGCAAAGTTTGATATATTAAATACGTAAACACGTCAACAAATGGACGTTTTGTGGATGTGACATGTGACGACGTAGTGTGCTACCTGGGTTCAAACACTATATTATATGTGCTTTTTAATTAAACACTAACGCTCTGTATATTTTTAAGAGCATTTTTGGTTTGCAGTTTTTGTCTTAAACTAAAATTAAAACTCATTAAACAGGTTCACTCATTTTTATCGAGTAAGTTTTAACTGGGTTCAAAGTTCAAACCCTGCTAAAACTTATCTGACAAAAATTATATTCATGTAATTGGAAAAAAAATAGATGAAAACGTTGATTTAACGTTTTATGTACGGTTGATAGATAGGTACGTTGAATAAACGTTTTAAGCACGGTTGATTAAACGTTTTAAGAAAACGTAGTATAAACGTTTTAACCAAACGTAGATTAAACGGCTTAAGCAAACGTTGATGAAACGTTTTAAGAAAGGTTTTAAACAGGTTTTTTTTTAACGTAAATAATCCAATGAGACAACCACAAGCCAGGGCCGCCAAGGGCTTCTGTGATCAGTGGCCTCAACAGACCTAAAGGGGCCTTATATTAAAACTTATCTTGATATATGGGGTGGGGGACCACTGTATCCTCGTTAACCTCCTGAGCTCAACGAATTTTGTGTACTGTGGTGTGTGAATTCAGTGTTTAGAAAAAACATGTTTGAAAATTCTGTACCTAAAGTGAAACTCTCCGTTTGACCTTCTCAGTGGTTTTTAGCCTAGAGCAAAAAGGATTTTAATTATTACACTTGTGGGAAGCATGAAAGCATTGTCTATGTATCAGATATAGTCGTTCAATGATTGGTTCGTACCGAGAATAGCCCCGAGATGGCGAAAAACTTATCTTGTTCCCTGTGCGCGTGAACGCTTTACACACTTGGAGTGGGGACATAGGGGAAGTGGGAGGGGAATACGGTTTGCGTTCCAAGAGGGAGAGAGAGACAGTGTAATATGTGGTAACTGTTAGAGATAAAGCTGGAATATTGAAACCATCAATATGACGTGCGGTGAAGAATAATTTATATCTTAAGTTATTATAGTAGGGTAGGGAACCGACTTTCGTTTTAAGGAATTTATCTCCGTCTCTCTCCTTAATGTCCGTCATAATGGTGTTGATTGTTAAATACAGCCAAACCAGAGTATTTCGTAGATTGCAGCATAAGACAAGAAAATATTTTGTTTTTGTTTTCAGTATTCATTTATGTAATCTAACTTATTGTTTTTTTTATTATGCCGAAATTCTAACAATACAAAATCGAAAAGAACACCAGACTGTGTAAATATGTAGTGTTCGGAACGTATAGGTGTACCGGGGATGCCGTAAAATCATACACCTGTCAACTTGACAATGAGTTAATATTATGTGTATGGGTAGCATACAATAATAAAATTGCGAACTGTTTGTGCATCACCGCAGCCCTAGAGACCTAGCCCAGACATCCACAGAAATCATCCACGAGGTTAAAATTGGCCTCTAATCCAAGACTATACTGGCTAGCCCTTGGGCTAGCCCAGGTTAGTAGGCTTTTATGGAGCTTTTAGCTGTTTATGTTTTCTTTATAACATCTTTGTTGCCCTTGAGACTGTTCACCTCTGTAGACCAGCTCTCAGTTTCTTGGTATTCTGCAGTCCTTAATCATTATTGTGTTTCACATTCGAGACTGTCCACTCTAGTGGACTCAGTTCTGTGACCAAATCAAAGTGCAGTGCTTGAAGTGCTTTTTAAGACATTTTGCAGATATATTCATAAAGAGTACTATAGTCAACTTTACTGTAATAAAAATATTTATGATTAAATATGCGACAAACTTTTGAAATGTTCTTACTCTCATCATTGTGAATAGATGTATCCAAGCAATAGCTTGGGTATGTTAAAAGAAGATGGGTTTAGCACTCTAATGCAACTTGAAGCGAGAAACCACGTTACTTTCCAGTTGCCATCAAAAGTTCAATTTCAAAAATTAATGCAATTGATGTGTCAATTGCTGGAACGAAGATTGCGTTCTATCCTTCTTTTATACAAACTGTATAAAAAAGAAAGAATGATTTCTGTAGCTACCGGTGAATTCATCATCGGAAACAATTGCAAATGTCTTTCAAACTGATCAATAAATCGCTGTCAATCCGTCAGTGTCAAAATTATGTCACTTCTTTCAAAATCATGGAAAGCAAAAAGCGTTTTGCCGGGGTTTTACACCCCCAAGCCAAAAGAATGATATTAAATCTAGTAAGTTATTTCAAAATTCATACAAAAAATGGTAACTTTAAAACAAATATTGACGAGAGGGTGTCAGAGCTTTAGGAGTCAGTGTGAGTTCGGTCCGGAAAGTAATTAGAGAAAAAAAAATTCGAATATACAAGCAAGAAAAAACGAAAAGCGCAAATGAAAGAAACCTAAAACTAGAGAGTTGCCCGAAAGTCACAAGATGGAGATACATGAGGTAATTTATGACTTATATGCCCACAAAATTCATATAACTTTGGACACGTTGAAAACTGCTTTAAAAGAACGGGGTATATTGGGTTAAATTCATTATCGAAAGTTGTGAAAAGTTTGGGGTTTCGATACATTCTAATAGTAAAAGATTCTAATAGAAGATATCTATGTGAGTTACCGCATGTTGCCAGTCAACGAATACAATTTTTTAAAAAAAATATATTGGTAACAATCAATCACAATTAAGAGATGTTGTCTTTTTGGACGAAACATTGGTTTTTGCAAATGGAAGTGGGACAAAATCATGGCAAGACGATTCTCCAAAAAGTGTTAAACGGAAAAAGCATAGCGGGTCTGGCAAAAGATACATTATTTTACATGCAGGCTCTACTAAAGGCTTCGTAGCAGGAGCGAGCTTAATTTTTTCATCAACTTCCAAGAATTTGGACTACCATGACAGTATGAACTGTGAGTTGTTTGAAAAATGGATTACAGAGCAACTAATACCAAATTTAGAACAACCATCTTTAATAGGTATGTTATTTTTTAAAACTTATGTCTAAACTAACA
Source organism: Taphrorychus bicolor (assembly GCA_951812265.1). Lineage (NCBI taxonomy): Eukaryota > Metazoa > Arthropoda > Insecta > Coleoptera > Curculionidae > Taphrorychus > Taphrorychus bicolor. Next base: position 27,284,501 of record OX638302.1, on the reverse strand, counting down.
TGACGTTTTTTTTGTAGTTATGGATAATGCTTCATACCACTCCCGTCTCCTGAATAAGCAACCAACTTCAACCTGGAAGAAAAACGAAATGTTTGATTGGCTCCAAAAAGAAAATTTAAGTCCATCGATGAATATGTTGAAGTGTGAGCTCCTCGCAATGGCGAAAAGAAACCAGCGGCCAAAAGAATATGCGGTTGACCAGATCTTAAGGACTTGTGGCCACAACGTTTTGCGCCTGCCGCCTTATCACTGCCAATTCAATGCAATTGAATTAATATGGGCACGTGCAAAAGCTGAATATGAAAAAAGGGTTGGAGATGGGCTGAAAAGCGGTGAAGTAGAAACGGTGTGGGAACATGCGCTTGACCTAATAAGTCAAGAACAGTGGCTACACTCGATGGCTCATACAGAAGAACTTATTGGAAAGTGGTGGGATAGAGAACAGGTTTTGGATGTCGTTGCGGAGCCCCTAGTTATCAATCTAGATGAAAGTGATGATAATTTATCTGATGAGGATGAAAATGATGAAGAATAACTTAGGCAGAGCCAAAAGTGATCGCTCATTAAGGGCTTTTTTTGACCACATCAGAGCATTCACTGCAGATGTAGGCTTATCATAAATATTACAAATTGCAACGTTGTCTGTTGTCACCACCATACATTCAGGGAGTCTTCAATTCCGTGGTATAGTACTTCTAATTTCTCTTGAGTGTTACGTCATCATTTACTACATAACCACAATTTTAGGGTATGTCTTAATTTGATACATATGATTAAATTCAAATTGACGCTTTTTTATAGGTAAGTGCACGTATTTTCTTAATCGGCGTTAATGGATAAGTTAACCAGTATATTTTTTATTTTTAATAAGCGGTTTATTAAATTATATTATACCTGCCTAATGTAAGTAATAATAAATTAAGAATCATTTATTTATTTGGTTTCCTGATCATGTCAAGACTTAGTAGGTATGAAACTAACCAAACCGGGAGTAACTACTACGTTTCACTTTATTTTTGTTAAAAATCACAAGCAGCCTAAAGAGATAGCTTCAAAGAAATTCCGATTATTAACATTAACATTTTTATTTAAAGTGATATACAACACATCTACAATAAATATTGCTTTACAGCAATCTGTAGTAAAGGGTGGGTACTAAATTTTTTATGCAGCATAGAGACCTTAAAGAAGCAAGTACACAGTTGAAAAAAAAACGAGTAAACAAGTTGGTCTCAAAAATATAAAATTATAATGATCAAGTTCAAACAAAAATATGTTTCTAGTGGCGAAGTAATTGTTCTGGAGCACTGTAGATAACGCAAAAGCAGCACATTTGCTGTGTGTATGGCGAGTAGTAGATAGTAGAGAAATAGATAAAACAGGTTTGGGAGAAAAAATCAGATACGTTGGTGTAATTTTTTAAAAAACTCCCAATTATTTTAAACAATGTATAAACATTCTAACGGAGAATCGCTGTAAAAATAAATTTTATTAACTATCGAATTCTTCCTCGGATTCACTGTTTTCATCATCTGAATCATCTAAATTGGTAATAAGTGACGGAATGTTCGATGAATCAACACACTTTTCTTGTTTCCAAGCATCGCTAATGCTTATTAGTATGCCCAACATAGTTTTTCCATAACTCGGGAACAACCTGCAAAAAGAGTGTTGTTAGTAAGTTAAATAAATCATTTTTTTTTTAAATTTGATTGAAAAACGTGCTTTTTCCAACGCCTCGTTATATAAATTCAAAACGCTCTCATTTGTGATTCGATGAACAGCACTGATTTTCAAATCACAATATCGCTTACACTGGAACCATACCATTTCGATGGGGTGAAAATGACGATGGTAAGGAGGTAATCTACACGCTGGCCATTTTGAAGTGTTAGTTCGTCTATGCTGAAGTAAAAAAAAAACACTAAAACTAAGTTTACTAATTGTCACTATAAAAGAGCGATTTTGGACATCCTACAGTTATTATAATGTAAAATACCAACCGATATCTTTCAGCATGTTCTTTTTTGCTATACCTAAAAGCTCAGCTTTTATAGCAAAAGGAGAAAATGTAATGTGATGCTGCTGCAACCATTCTATTAGGCGAGGTTTGGACCAGTCTTGATTAGGTAACTTTTCTACTTGCATGGAGTGGTAAGAAGCATTGTCCATAATTATCAGTGAGGGTTCCTCCAAATTAGGCAATAGCTGGTCACAAAACCATTTTTCGATATTTCCAGAGCTTATCGAGTCATGGTGGTCGCCTGATTTACTTACCGCTTTGAATACTAGGCTGGCATTCTGGATAAACTTATCTTCTGAACCAGCACACAAAACTATGTACCGTGTTTCTTCTGAGGAAGACTTTTTTCTTACAGTGTTTCTCGTGCCATCTTGCCAATTTGTCCTAAATACCCCTTTGAATAATGCTTAAGAAATAGATTAACATTAATTAATAGCGTTTATACACCTTTCCTAAAAACCCATGTTTCCTCTATAAAAACCGGTTTGCGACGAAACACAGAAGTTTCGTTTGTCTTATACTCACTCAAAAATGTTATAATTTTATATATTATATTTGGTTGTTCCATTAGATGTCCAGTCAGTTAGAATTATACACTTCCTCCACTTAAACTTACGTTTTTTCAAGCACAAAGCCAGGGAACTGCAAGAAATTTAAACTTGATCAGTATTTTGCCAGTGGTTATGCAAAGATTGGAGTGTAACATGTTCACCTGTAATAAAAAATTAACTCAATAATCTTCGATATCTGTTGTGGAGATTGTTGTACTGTACCTGCTGCATACATAGTATAAATTGGTCCCCTTATTATATGCTCGCAGACTTGATATTGTGGTGATTTCTTACACAATTTAGACTCTTCAACAGCATGATCTTTACTCACTCCATTAGTTACGAGTCTCTGAATTGTTGCTAGGGACACACCTAATGCATCTGCTACCCTCTAGAAAAATAATTATCAGTTTTTTTTAAGTTTTAATATTTTAAGTACTTTTATCACATATGCTTACATACATTTATTACACTGCATTTGAGTAAGTAGAATAGACGGTGTTAAGCATTTTGCGCTTCTTGATTCGATTTAACAAGAATCGCCGCGTCCATTTTAGAGGACTAAATGGGAGCAAAGCGGTAACTTATAGCAAAATCTATGAAGCTGCCTATCGGAATATTTACGCATATGCATATTATACCTGTTTTTTACCTCTCCGTTGCCATTTTGCACCCACAATTCAACCACACAGCTTAGATTTGTTTCCCAGAGAAGATATGCCGTAACTAGTCTTTAATTTTAACGATAATAGGTACCTACTTACGTTATGTACTGCATTTAAAGGTATCAAACTCTTTCCCGCCTCTTTTTCTTGTTGGAAATATTGAACTAACTTCAAAATTAACACCTGTTCACCCTCCGAGAATGTTTTGCCCGGCATTTTTCGATTTAAGTGCAGATTTGGTATTGCCAGTGACAATGTCAATGTCAAGTTTGAATATTCTTATCCGACACATGTCGGTGACGCAAAACTTTTGTCTCATACGTTTAACATGAGATAAAGTAATATGAGAGAGTAATGACGTAACACTCAAGAGAAATTAGTACTTTTATTTATTTTTAATTAGTACATTTATTAAGTACTTTATCTCAGTTATTATGGAAAATGTTTCTAATATGTTTTCAAGTGGGTGACCTATTTAAGTTGTTTGCATATTACCTACGTTAAAGTGAATTCTTCCAATGAATACTTCCAGTGAATTTTGTTAAAATTGTTATCTTATTCAAAAAGAAAATAAATATTTGTAAGGAGGTTGGATTTGTAAAAGAACGAGCGGAAATTAGCACCTACACATCTATGAATCAGCTGTATGTTGGCCGCCATATTGAACTTGCTAAAACATTTTGGACGTCACTGTTTTCGCTGATTAGTTCATAAGACATGACCATTTTTATTAGGGTAAAGTCCACTATAGTATATTTTCTACTAAGGTAAGTTGAATAGGTATATTTTATTATCTATGAAGTATGCTCAATAATACTTATTAGCTATTCACAAAAGGTTGGCATCTCATTAGCCTTGGATAATTGACTTTGACGTTCTTTGCCGATCTTCTTGACATGAGCAAAGGGAAGATGGGTAGGGAACAAATGAACATACCATGGCTACTAAGATGCCAAAAAATCCTGAAAGGCTTAGGTACTTTTTTCTAAAAATCTTTTGTACCCACCCTCAGTGTTTTTTTTTAAGATGAACTATAGCACTCTACATTTCAATTTCTTCACCCTATCTTTGGACCTGTTAATGATGAAACATCTTAAGTAAACTCAAGAGCAAACAGTTTATTAATTTTAATTTTGAAGCTTGTGAGAGTAACTAGGTAATAAACTACCCATTCAGTTTGTTTAAATTTGTTTTTTTCCACTCCTCATATTTATTAGTTTGGTTAATTTCACATATTATTTAAATATAGGTACTAAAAGTAACTATTAAAAGAAGGAAAGAAAGATACAAACTTGCTTAAAATAAATGCATTTTTAGGATGTTTTTACAAACTTCTGCGGCCTAAAGAAAAATTATCATAACCTCAAATCAAGTCAAGAATTAATTCCCTTGCTATAGTTTTATTTTCATATTTCTAAGAAAAGACGACTCTACATGACCTAACTCAGCTCAATAAGTTAATAATTATGCAAGTACTTATGTAAAGTCATAAAGCTTATATTTAAAAATGCACTGTCTGAGGTCCAAAAGCTTTTTAGAGGAAAGCTTTTGAATAAACATAATAGATAATAATTTGTAGCTATTCATTAGTAGAAAATATACTATTACCCACTCCTTACAACCCAGTAAACAGTTGAACGTTGATTCAACGTTAAAAAAACCTGTAACCAGACGTTTTTTCAACGTAGTTGTGTCCGGTGAATCAACGTTTTTATCAACCTTTGTTAAAACGTGCATCAACGTTTGCTTAAGACGTTTAATCTACGTTTGGTTGAAACGTTTAATGTACGTTTTCTTAAAACGTTTAATCTACGTTTTCTTAAAACGTTTAATCGACCTTGCTTAAAACGTTTATTCAACGTATTGAAAAGTTAAATTAACGTTTTTATCTAATGTTTTCCATTTACATGAATATAATTTATGTCAAATGAGTTTTACCAGGGTTTGAACTTTGAACCCAGTTAAAACTTATCCGATAAAAATGAGTGAAGCTGTTTAATGAGTTTTAATTTTAGTTTAAGACAAAAATTGTAAACCAAAAATGCTGTTAAAATATACAGAGCGTTAATGTTTAATTAAAAAGCACATACAAAAAAGTGTTTGACCCCAGGTAGCACACTACGTTGTCACATGTCACATCCACAAGACGTCCATTTGTTGACGTCTCAACGTATTTAATATATCAAACTTTGCATTTTATCATAAAAAAATTCATATATTCGTATAACATATTTTATACATGTTTTATTGGAAATATAATACTTGTGCTAATTACAATCTTTAGTAAAATAGTTATATTTTATAAATTCGTTTTTGATGATATACGATATGATTCACGTTATTCGACAAGGAAGATTATGGCTAAACTTTTAGATCTTAAAAAAGTTTTGTATATGGAATGGATGAGGGTCTATTGGAAGTGCATTTTAAAATTATTGTCATTGTATACAGGTGGTCCCAAAAGTATAAAATTGATTAAAGTTGTATTTTTTTTAATAAGACACCTAGTATATTAATCTATTTTCGGTACCTACGGACAAAAGTAAAGGTAGTATTATTAAGGTTTATGGCATCTAAACCGTACTGTTCTTTAGATATTTGTGATTTTGTGAAAAAGCAGCATACGTCACGATCTGTGACGTAATTTTACAAGATGATTATTCAGACTATAGCACAAAGAAAGCACGCGACTCTTGTTTTACCTGACGTCTGACGTCCTCCAGCTTCAACGGAAGGTGTTCGGCACGAAATAAAAAAAAAACGAGCAACACAAGGGCAGAAATCTCAGAATAGACAAACCAACCAACCAGGTCATGCGATGGAGAACGAGAATAAAAGTACTAAATTTAGTACCGCTCAAAGTCACGAATAAGAAATAAAGCTATACACCACATAACATTGAAACGATAATTATTCTAGTCTACCCTATCAAAACATTCCAACCAGAAAAAACAGTAGTGACACAATTCTGTATTCAGAGCTTAAATGATGTAAGAAAATACTACGGGTTGGAAAGTAGTACAATATACCTTCCTGGACAGTACATATAAACTCCTAACAGGTGTCTAGCACAAAAAAAAGACTCCATTGATAAATGGCGTTGTTAGTTTTAGTATACTAAAATGAATGTTTTAAGGTTTGCCACATATGGAAATTTAATGAAATTAGTAAAACACTTAATGAAACCCTTGTGACGGTTTTGAACCCTTACAATATCATGTAAGGTTTTAATTCGATTAGGGATCCTTTATTTTTGTTCATCAACAAACAACAACTGTAACAAAAACATTTCACACAACATACAAATAAAGAGTATTAAACGTTCCTAAAAATTTGCGTTTCTGGTCCTTCGAGCATAAACTTTTGTCAAAAAAGCAGAAAGTTTCTTAAAATGGATCTAATACTTGGCAATTTCAATGTTTTGAAAATGCTTTATATGAGTGACAAAATTGCTTTAAAAATAGTAGAAGAGATACAATTTTTGATCCACAAAATTCACTGAAATTCTATAAATACTCTGACATTTTTAACGAAAAAGAAATTGATTCACATAACACAAAAATAAATAAATATTAAAGATTCTCAAAAATTGCCATTTTGGTGTTTCGAGCTGACAATTTTTGTCAAAAAAATTACAGAAGAAGACAAATTCCAAAAGGCTTCTTGAAACCGATCTAATAGAAAACGATTTTTATATATGTTTTGCTATTTTTTTTTAAAGTAGAGAATAAATATTTTATTATTTATTCTCTTATCTCTTATTATTATTAAATATAATTTTTAGTTATTTGCGAGGTAGCTTCTTTTCCACAAAAGTCAAAGAAATTCTGGAAAAATTCTGAAATCTAGACTAATTTCCTTTTCGTTAGCAATTAATCTACACAACACCAAAGTAAAGAGTACCTACCTATCAACTACTCTCACAAATTACATTTTTGGTCCTTCACGCGACAATTGGTTAAAAAAAAGAAAATATCGAAAGCTCTTTGAAATAAAACTAATAAAATTTGCTTATATTATATTATATCGTTAAACTACAAAAATACTAATTGAAGTAAAGAATAATAGTTATTTGCAAAATATTATTTTTAGTTTTTTGACAAGCTCAAAGAGACACAAGTCATTGAAATTCTGAAAATATTCTGAAATATAAATTCATCAAATTGCTTTTCATTAACAATTAATTGATCGTCACAACACAAAAGTAAAGATAATCAAGGATTCTAAAAAATTGTTTGGTCTTTTCGAGCTGACAATTTTTATCAAACAAAACACATCAGAAAAAAATCCAAAAAGCTCCTTGAAACACATCTAATAAACATTAATTCCTATATTTTTGGCGTTAAATATCATTGAACTACAAAACTACTCATAAAATAATAAGTATTAGTTTTTTTTTTTAATATAATTTTTGGTACTTCTACCTTGCGGCTTTTTCCACAAAAGTCTAAAAAACATTGTGAAACTTATATTCATCAATTTGCTTTTCCTTAGCAATTGATCTACACAACGCAAAAGTAAAGGGTATCAAGAATTGTCAAAAATTGCTTTTTTGGTCATTCAAGCTGATAATTTTTGTAAAAAAAAAAATCCGAGGAGCTTCTTGAAACAGATGTAAAGATAAAAAGTATAAAGTTGCTTTCCATATTTTTGGCTTTAACTGTATTAAATTATAAAAACTGTTGATAAAAGTCATGAATACTAGTCATTTTTAAAATATAATTTTTAGTTGTTTGAGCTCGCGGCTTTTTCCACAAAAATCTTTGAAATTCTGGAAACATTTAGAAAAATATATTTATCAATCTGCTTTTCCTTAACAATTGATCCACATAACACAAAAGTAAAGAACATAAATTAATCTTAAATATTTCATTTTTGGTCCTTCAAACTTAAAAAAAAACAGGATAAATCCAAAAAGCGTGTTGAAACAAATCCTATACAATTATCGAGGGGTAAACCGCAGGCCGAAATCTTGTACACTAATGCCAAATAAATTCCTACTATTAGTAAGTCCTCGAGTAATGCCTACTAATGCCTACTAATGCCACTAATTCCTCAACCAATGCCTACTATTCCCCGTAATGCCCACTAATTCCTTCTAATTCCTATTATGTTTTTACTTCTGTTATTTTTTAAAACTTTGTTATTTCTTAACCCTGTTATTTCTTAAAATCAAAATTGACGAAAAACTTGTGTCTTTAGAACTGTGGGCTCCAAAATCGTTGTTCCAATTCCAAAATGTTAGAGAAACATGGAAACAAATTAATAAGCACAGCTCCCGATATTATTAACAGAATTACGTATTAATTAATTAATTATGCATACTTATATACAGGGTATCTCGATGTTTTGTCTCGATCTTATATACAGGGTAAGAGACAAGAATGCTTCCAAATGTAGCCAGCTATATGGAGAAAAATTTTTGTAATTAATATATTCACTCGACTGAAAATTAGATATAATGTTTTTTGAGCAGGTTCTTTTTTCTATTTGGCGTTTTCCAAAGAATTACTCTTTGCAACTATAAAACCTTATTTGACCATCTTAGGTCATCTTAACTCACCTTATAATATCTGTTGACGCGTTCTCGAGAAATAAAAAAAATATTACATAATCTTTGACAGTTTCTTGTGGCCAAAGGAAGCAACTTTGGATATATGTAAGTTTGGTTAAATCGACCTAATTTGCACGAGAGAATAACGCTCATTAAATGCGACTTGAATATTACACTTTATCCACGACCAAGATTCCGGGTTTTCTCAAACTATGATAGGTTATAGGTGGGGTTATAGGTACCACAAAGATAATTCACAATTTTAAAACCACGACTGGTTTCGCTAATCGACGGCGCGACGTTTGGTGCGTCAGATAGATGACGGTCTAGTCGCCCGTGAAGGTTTTACTAGGGTGGACGGTAAATTACTTCATTTTATGACCTATTTTAAGTATTTTTCAGTAATTTTTTTGAAAAAGAGAGACTGTAACCTACATTTGTCTCTATACATACTAATAGAAGGATAATTATTTGAATGGTATGAGTGGTAACTAGTGATTTCATGTTTAAGACAGTTTACTGGCCAGTTGCCTATGACAAGTTTCGTTTCCATGACAACACATAGTCGCAGTTCGCATAATAGTGAATATTTCGCAAGTGAATACAGATTAGCATTAATCGTGAGAATGTGCAAGAATAATGTGATTATTATAGTATAGTCGTGGATAAATAGTTATTTACGTTATAAGTCTGGTAAATGCAGTTTTACAGTAGGAGTAAGATGTTTCCGGACGAGGCGCTAGCCGAGTAACCGACTACTGTAACATGTTACCGGACGTATGATGTACAACATTTTACTTCATACTTATTAAAAACAGAAAAAAAATCATTTTATGCGCGGCGAATATATTTTTGACAAATCCGCCAATTTGACGAATAGTTTCATTACAGTATCCTGTACCGGTAGGTTTAGGTAGGTTACCATGGATGCAATGGATTTATTGAAGATATGCCGGTACTCAATACTGTAAAATTTCTTTACTATATCCAATCCTGTAAAAAGCTATTAACCGGAATAAAATCAAGTACGTAAAAGTGTTCTAAATGATGCAGTATGAAGTAAACATATATTTATTGCACATTTATTGAAATTGATACCTACTTTTAGAAACATTAACATTAGGACTACAAGTTCTTCGGTGTTAACCACTGTTTTACCCCAGTTTTGTATAAATGAAAATTTTGGTACAAGAAAGCAAATAGGTAAGTTGAAAATACATCGGAAAATACTTATAAAATATTTTATTTCAATTATTGAAAACCTCGTTGAAATTAGAGAAAATGGATATGTAAGTACTACATTTTTGTGTAGTACGTAGATATCTAATGCGGGGAGGGAGCGTGTTCAATAAAAAAAATGACTAAACTTGTTTTTTGTCTTGAGGCATACAGCGCCTGATATCACGTAATTATTTTTGGACAAGTATACCTACTGAACCCTGCCTGAGCATCATTATTTTGTTAATTTATATAATGTTTCGATCTTGCTTAGATCTTGTCTTTTTAAATTAAATGGTTCACATCCGACAAGTTCAATTGGTCCATACAAGTAATGTTTTACAATAAAATTTCCTCATAAGTGACTACTAAATGCTCACTAATGCCTACTAATTCCTTGACTAATTCCTACTAATGCCACTAATTCCTCGACTAATGCCTACTAATTCCCCGTAATGCCAACTAATTCCTCGAGTAATTCCCACTAATTCTTCTCTGCTGTACACCACAATTCCTTTGCGGTTTATCCCTCGACAATTATAGTCATTCTTAATATATAATTCTTGATCGTTTGACTTTCCATTTTATCCACAAATGTCATTGACATTCTGCCTAAATATTAATTTTTTCAAAGATATACGATAATTGTCGATTTACCAAAAGCAATGAAAATTAATGAAATATTTATTATTTATAAGACTGCGCAAAATACAATATAAAGTTCTAAGAGCTTTGAAGCCGTGGTTCAATGAAATTTCTTGCTGACGTTTCGTCCACAGCTGCGGCAGACAATATCAAAGGCGATGGGGCAATGGGCGAAGTGATCTCCCATGCTTCCCGACATTGACTTATTCGACTGTGGTGAGCTCCGTGGTATTTATTCCCCCACCGCCGCCGGCGCCGTCGCCCTGCTGTGGAGGAACTGGGGTGGGGGTTTCGTCGCACTTGAAGTATGTCGTAGATCTCGCTTCCAGTCTGCATTTAGAGTACAGCAGATCAAACGATAACATAAATCTACCAGTTTTAGACTAAAGAGAACTTTTCAACAGCGAGATGTTTTGACTTCTGAACTGGAGAGCTTATCAAAAATAGAGGCTTGTTTTGGGTTAATATCAAAATAATTCAGAAATCTATTAACTAGATTATTTATTTAATATTATAGAATAATATAAAGGGCGAATATATGCAGTACATAAAAAAAATTGGTAAAATTAAAGGTATACCTACTATAATAGCTACGAAATATCACAGATCAAAAACAAAACATTTCTTTAATTGTTAATTGGTATTGTCACAATTTAAATTTTGTTATAGAGCAAAGTAGTGCTTGTCAAGTCTACTGTAATATTCAACAAATTACATAATATCTTTTTTGTAGATAATCAGTTGTTACAATAAAGAATAAACCAAAATATTTAAAGAGGAAAAATACCTAAAAGAAATGTTTGGTTTTGACGTTTTAGGTATAATTTTAACGCAAAAAGTCAATCCCCTCTTTACTAAACATAATATACGTATTAACGAGTTGCACTCAGACAAGGCATTTCATTAGAACTAACACTACATAATATATGTATTTATAATAATATTTCAATCAGTCGATGATTGGTACGTTCGGTTTTCTAGGGGGCTTGCATTCACAAACTATCTTCCCCACGACCAACCACTGCTCACGTCTTTAAACTTAACTTTGTACAGTAATAAGCGTTATATTTTATACTTTGTGTCCTAATATAACTTAAGAATTGTCCAAGGGACGAATTCGCTGGGTTAAAGCTGCCATAGTCCGCGGAAGCAACTCTTTAAGTGAATAGTATCGGTCGGTGTCCTCCTTATCTACTGAGGTAATGTGCTGGAAACAACAAGGCTGGGAAATATTGTTTTTGGACGGTAATGGTGGGGGCTTTTCACGTTTTACTTTTTTCTTCTTTTTACCTATAGGTATTTCAGGATAATTAAAAAAAATTAAATTTTAAAAACATAGACTTACCCGGTGTGCTTAACGAAATATTCTCGGGGCATGACACTAGCTTTTCGATGTGGCCCCACATCTCTTCGGCTGCATCCTTCGTGTCAAAACTGAAACCAACTTGCATTGTGTGATCGCACGAGTATCTCATTGTGTGAAAAGAGGCTCCGTCCACTCTGTACGACGATAAGTTATCTATTATGTCCGACCACAGCATGAAACAAGTCCCTGGAAGTTGCAATAAGAGCTCCTGAAAGTTTTCCAGCACACAACAATAAGACTATCCAACTTACCCCTTTCTGCTAATGCGATCTGTATCCTTCGTTTATCTCTGGCACGGGATTCTCCACAGTCCAATATGACCACTGGTATTCCTGTGTATTTGAGTTGCCAGTCTGTGTCGTTGGGGCCTTTTGTGTACAGATTCGCTAGGGAATTGCTAACAAAGACCTGAAAAATGGGCAATTTAGACAAATCGTCATAGGACGATCTCACGGTCGCGTTTTCTAGACTAAATTGCTTGTGTTAATTAGGTATTATTTTCAGAGACAATGGGGGTAATGACGAAATTATTTTTACGGTATATGGTTATAAATTAGCTGAGGCAGCAAAACTTATGTATTCTCACAGGGATATAACATGAAGGTAGGAAGATGCTTGGTACTACGTATAGGTACCTAGGCACTTTATAGTTTAGGGAACATAGGGTTTTTTTTATTTCTAAAAATTAACCCATTATACAGTGTGTCTAAGATAAAGACGCACTGCACGAGGGATCATCATATGTCGCCATATGCAAATGGTAAGGGAAATGAAGGCAGATAAATTAGAAGAAAGTTACACAATGGGAAGACATGATACACAGTGTTGAGAGTTTTTTAAGTTTTTCAGTTAAAAATCAAATAATTGAGTTACTTTTAAAGTTATTGGTAATACATTAATAGAATTTATTTTAACTGAATTACTTTATTGAAATTCATCAGTTACTTTACTGGATGTGTGAAGATATTTGTTTAAGGAATTCCATTAAAAATAGGGTAATTGAGTTAGTTTTAAAGTAATTGTTAATTCATTAATAACATGAACATTTCATCAATTTTACTTATACTATATAACTTTACTATTACAAAAATAGCTAATACAAAATATAGCTCGCTTTTTACCCAATTTAACAATGTTATGTGAATATGTGTTCAACTTAGTCCAGAGAAGAGAGTTGTTGAAGCATTTCAATTAAAAATCGAGTAATTGGGTAATAACTCTTAACGTAATTGGTAATTCATTAATAGAAAAGTAATTGAATTACTTTCCTGAAATTTAATTAAAAATCGATAAATTTAATTATTTTTAAAAGTTTTAAAAGTAGTTAAATCTAACCTATGCTTTAAGCAATTCAATTAAAAATCGAGTAATTGGGATACTTTGAAAGTAATTGGTAATTCATTATTGGAAATGTAGGTATTTCATATACTTTCCTAAAATTCGATTAAAATTCGACCCATTAAATTACTTTTAAAGTTAATTAAAAATCTAACTTATGGTATGTGGACGTGTGTTCAACTTATTTATATGTATAAGAGAGGTGTTTAAGTAATAAAATTAAAAATAGAGTAATTAAGATATTTTTTAAGTAATAGATAATTTCTCAATAGGAAAGTAATTAAATAGGTATTCTGAAAATTGAGTTACTTTTAAAGTAATCGCTACTTCATTAATAGAAAAAAAATTTAATTATTTTCTTAAAATCAAATGAACTGATTTAATTACTTTTAAAGTAACTCAGTAATTCAGTTATCAATCAATGTATGTTTCAAACAATATCCAATAACGAAGGACAATTTCTTATTGCACCTTTTAAGTTCTACAACATCGCATTTGTTAATGTTTGAGATCAACTTTTTTCACCAACTTTACTTTTTTATATGGTCCGAAAGAAAAGAGAATACAAAAAATAGCCTCTCTTATACCCAATTTATAAAGGTGATGTAAATGTGTTTTCCATTAAAAATCAAGTAACTGAGTTACTTTCAAAGTAATTGGTAATTCATTAATAGAAAAATATTTTAAATACTTTCTTAAAACTTAAATGAAAATCGAGCGATTAAATTACTTTAAGAGTTAGTTAAAAATTTCATTTATGGTATGTGCATGTTTGTTCAACTTATTTATATGTAAAAGAGAGTTGTTTAATTGAGTAATTGAGTAATTAAAAATCGAATAATTCAGATATTTTTAAAGTAATAGGTTGTTTATTAATAGGAAAGTAATTAATTACTTTCCTGAATTCAAATTAAAAATCAAGTGATTGAATCACTTTTAAAGTAATCGGTAATTCAATTATGAATAAATCGCTATTTCAAACAAAATCCAAAAGCGAAGAACACTTGCTCATTGCACCTTTTAAGGTCTGCAAACTTTTTTTAGTCTAGAAGAGATTTCCTTAAGTAAAGCAGTTAAAAATCGAGTAATTGAGTTACGTGTAAGGTATATCGTATTTCATTAATAGGAAAGTAATTGAATTACTTTCCTGAAATTCAATTAAAAAATGGAGACATTGAGTTACTTTAAAAGTTAGTTAAAATCTAACTTATGGTAGAGAGTTGCTTTGTAGTTAAATACAAATCGATCAATTGAGTTTTTTAAAGTCATTAGTAATTCATTAATAGTAAAGTAACTGAAATACATTATTGAAATTAAATTATAAATCGAGCGATTGAATCATTTTTAAAGTTAGTTAAATCTAACTTATACGGCATGCGGATATGTATTTAACTTATTTTGGAAGAGAGTTTTTTAAACAATTCCATTAGGGGTAGTTGAGTTAGTTTTAAAGTAATTGTTAACTCATTAATAGCATGAAATTTTAGTCAACTTTACTTATACTACATAACTTTACTATTACAAAATAGCTCGTTCTTTCCCAATTTAGCAATGTTATGTGAAAATGTGTCCAACTTAGTCCAGCGAAGAGAGTTGTTGAAGCATTTCAATTAAAAATCGAGTAATTGGGTAATACCTCTTAACGTAATTGGTAATTCATTAATAGAAAAGTAATTGAATTACTTTCCTGAACATTAATTAAAAATCGATAAATTTAATTATTTCTAAAAGTTTTAAAAGTAGTTAAGTCTAACTTATATGCTTTAAGCAATTTAATTAAAAATCGAGTAATTGGGATACTTTGAAAGTAATTGGTAATTCATTATTGGAAATGTAGGTATTTCATATACTTTCCTAAAATTCCATTAAAATTCGACCGATTAAATTACTTTTAAAGTTAATTAAAAATCTAACTTATGGTATGTGGACGTGTGTTCACATACCATACACATATGTGAAAATGTGTCCAACTTAGTCCAGAAGAGAGAAGAATTTCAATTAAAAATCGAGTAATTGAGTAACTTTTAAAGCTATTGGTAATTCATTAATAGAAAAGTAATTGAATTACTTTCCTGAAATTCAATTAAAAATCGATAAATTGATATATCTTTAAAAGTAGTTAAATCTAATTTTTATGCTTTAAGCAATTCATTTAAAAATGGAGTAAATGGGATACTTTGTAAGTAATTGGTAGTTCATTAATGGAATTGAGGGTATTTTAATTACTTTTCGAAAACTCGATTCAAATTTGAGCGGTTTAAAGTTAGTTAAAAATCCAACTTATGGTACGTGGACTTGTATTCAACTTATTTATATATAATATAAGAGAATTGTTTAAGTAATAAAATTCAAAATCGAGTAATTGACTTACTTTTAAGTAATCGCTACTTCATTATTAGGAAAGTAATTGAACCATTTTCTTAAAATCAAATTAAAAATTAAGTGATTGAATTAGTTTTAAAGTAACCGATAATTCAATTACTATCAATGTATATTTCAAACAGGACAATTTCTTATTGCACCTTTTAAGCTCTACAAGATCGCATTGGTCATCAACTTTTTTTCATGAACTTTACTTTTTTCATATGGACGGAAAAAAAATAAATAATACAAAAATAGTCTCTTTTATTTTTAAAATTAAAATGTGATGTAAATGTGTTTTCAATTAAAAATGAAGTATCTGAGTTACTTCATTTTTAATTGGTAAAAGTAATTGGTAGTTCACTAATATAAAAGTATGTTAATTACTTTCTTAAAATTTAGATGAAAATCGAGCGATTAAATTACTTTAAAAGTTAGTTTAAAATTGAACTTATGGTATGTAGATGTGTGTTCAACTTATTTATATGCAAAAAAGAGTTGTTCAAGTAACACAATTAAAAATCGAGTAATTCAGAAATTTTTAAAGTAATAGGTAGTTTGTTAATAGGAAAGTAATTCAATTACTTTTCTGAAATCAAATTAAAAATCATGTGATTGAACCTTTTATTTTCATTTTATCAAAACTTTTAAAGTAATAGGTAATTCACTTACGAATAAATCGACATTTAAAACAAATTCCAAAAGCGAAGAACACATTCTCATTGCACCTTTTAAGCTCTGCAAACTTTTTTCATCAACTTTAGTTTTTCATATGGACCGAAAAAAAATAGATAATACAAAAAATATCTCTTTTTATACCTAATTTAAAACTATGATGTGAATGTGTGAATGATCAACTTAGTCTAGAAGGGATTTGTTTAAGTAAATCAGTTACAAATTGAGTTACTTATAAAGTAATTGGCATTTCATTAATAGGAAAGTAATTGAATTATTTTCCTGAAATTCAACTAAAAATAGGAGCCATTGAGTTACCTTCTAAAGTTAGTTAAAATCTAACTTATGGTAGGTGGAAGTGCGTTCAACTTATTCTAGAATAGAGTTGCTTAGTAGTTAAGTAAAAATGGATTAATTGAGTTTTTAAAGTAATTGGTAATTTATTAATAGAAGTTAGTAAAAAAACTAACTTATGGTATGTAGATGTGTGTTCGGCTTATTCCAGAAGAAGGTTGTATAACTAATTCAATTTAAAATAAAGTAATAATTGATGTACTTTTAAAGTAAATCGTAACGCAATAATAGGAAAATAATTGTCAATTTAATTATCAATCAATCAAATCAAATCAATTATCAATCAATCAATATTTCCAAAATAGTGGTTTTATGCATTTTTGTTCAAGAAATTTCAAGAAATGTCAAAAATCAACGAACACTTTAACATTGCACCTTTTTAAGCTCTACAAGATTTGTTATTATTTGTTCCAACGTTTTTTTATAGACAGACTATCATCAACTTTACTTTTTCATATGGACCGAACAAAAAGTAGATAATACTATGTGATGTTCTTGTGTCAAAAAGGAATTCGTACAGTAAATTACCCTACATGAAAAAATTGCATAACACTAAATAAATAAACTGAAGAAGGCTCAAAATGTATAACAAAGAAGAAAGAAGGATGGTCTATTTTCATGACTTCATGAAAAATAAGTAGCTAACTTCAAAATTATTTTACTTTAAGTAATCATACATTTGGACACTTCTACTTCTTAGACTCTTCTAGAAAAATGATTGTTAAAACCTGTATTTTTATATTATTTTCCATAATTTCATTTAATGAGTGGATTAGTTTCACACTTTCGTTAATATATGTTTTGGTTGCAAGTTCTGAAAACAAAATTATTGCAATTTGTTCGTATTTTTCCAGAATCTTTTTCTTCAATGGGAATAATTATTTCCGAGATTTTTGGAAAGTAAATAGTTAATTTCTGGATTATTTTAGTTTTCAAAAAATCATATTTTTTGACTCGGCACTTTTTACACACATCTAGAAGGAACTGTTTGTAAAAATAAGTACATTTTTTCATATTTTTTCCTTAACACCATTTAATGAAAAGATTTTAAGTAATTAAATAAAAAATCGAATAATTGAGTTACTAATAAAGTAATTGATAATTCATTAGTAGTAAAGTAGCTGAATTACTTCGTTGAAATTCAATTATAAATCGAGTAATTGAATCATTTTTAAAGTTAGTTAAATCTAACTTATATGATATCTAACTTATATGCTTTAAGCGATTCACTTAAAAATCAAGTAATTGAATTACTTTGAAAGTAATTGGTAATTTATTTTTTTTATTTTTGTATTTTATTTATTTTCCTAAAATTCGATTAAAATTCCAGCGATTAAATTACTTTTAAAGTTAGTTAAAAATCTAACTTATGGTACGCGGACGTTTGTTCAACTTATTTATATGTATAAGAGTAATAAAATAAAAAATCGAGTAATTGAGATATTTTTTAAGGACTTCGTTAATAGGAAATCAAATTGAAAGTGAAGTTATTGAATTATTGAATTACTT
The DNA here is from genome assembly GCA_951812265.1 of Taphrorychus bicolor. Lineage (NCBI taxonomy): Eukaryota > Metazoa > Arthropoda > Insecta > Coleoptera > Curculionidae > Taphrorychus > Taphrorychus bicolor. Next base: position 27,266,242 of record OX638302.1, on the reverse strand, counting down.
TTAAAGTAACTGATAATTCAGTTACCAATCAATGGATATTTCAAACAATATCCAATAACGAAGGGCAATTTCTTATTGCACCTTTTAAGCTCTACAAGATTTCATGCGTTAATTTCCTGTTAATCAACTTTACTTTTTCATATAGACCGAACAAAAATAGATAGCACAAAAAATAGTCTCTTTTATACCCAATTTAAAATGTGATGTAAATGTGTTTTCATTTAAAAAACAAGTAACTGAGTAACTTTCAAAGTAATTGGTAATTCATTAATAGAAAAGTATTTTAATTACTTTCTTAAAATTTCAATGAAAACCGAGCCATTAAATTACTTATTGAATTGGTGTTCCAAAATCTTTTTCCTCAATTAGAAGGGAAGATTTATTTTCATGAATTTTTATGTTTTTTTGAAAAATGCGCAGCTCTCCTCTAAATTCTTTTACTTCTAAGAAATCTTATTTTTGGACTCTAGATTTTGAGTTATTTCTTTTTTCTTCAGCTTTTTTTAGGCTTTGTAACAATTTATAGTTTAATGTTTTAATAATTTTTTATCAAAGAAATGATTTTTGAAAGAAACGTGAACAAAAAAACACTTTTTTGCACACACTGCCTAGTATACCATAACCAGAACGATCTTCTAATTTTATCTCCAACTTTCAATCAGTAAAAGCTATTTTTCGTTCGATATAAATCGTATCATGTAACACAAACGGCTGTTTTTGAGATGTCTAAAGAACTAAAACAAACCACTCATTTTCGCAAGCACCATTTAACTATCATGTCTTCCGATTGTGCAACTGGCTTCCGTTTCAACCGCCCTATCGTATCTCTTACAGTTTCAGAGATGTCTATGCAGTACATCCTTACCTTGGACACACTGTATATTATACTAAGTTTAAATGACTTGGGTGTGTGTTTGTGTCAATACTGCAGGCTTTCTTGACTTGAAGCGATATACCTACTTGCCCAACACTCCCATATTTGTTAGTTCGATATCTCTGTTTGCACGTTTTTTTTTGCCATCTTATCGGTGAGTCATCAGCATATGGATCGATGATTTAAATTCTAATCTTTATTACTTTGCTAAACAGTATTTTTTTAGCTTCTCCATATCAGAGAACGTTCAATAACAACAAAGATAACTTAATAATAAAAAGAGATATCGCTAGGAAACAAAAACATCGTTCAGCGATAACTTGACTTAAGTGAGACGTATATAAACGGATCTACGTTAAATTAGAGATACACTAACAATAAAAAGAAAAACCTACTGAGTGTCACGCTCTGATCGTGCCGGTCGCATTAGGTTTGATAATTATTTTCTTGGCGGTAATTTACCATTGTGCATTATACGCTGTTACGAAATACGTTGAATTGCAGTCAGCAGGAGCATTCATTACATCATCATCATCAGATGACATATTACCTGAGTTTTTAGCCCTCTGAAGAACGTTTCCACCTTTTGCCTCTCAGTGTCGCTTATGAGACCTTCCAAAGGCTTTCGGTCGTGTGGCGTCTCCGAGGAAGCTTCGCTCTCCGCTCGCCCCTCACTTCCTTCCTGTTCTCCATAGCTACTTCCCGAGGCTGTCGTACTGGAATCTCCACTATTTTCGCCTGAAAATAAGAACTTTGCCACTTTCTACTTTTTTCAAATTCGACAATAATAATCGTAAATAGTAAAGAAGCTGATGGGCTTTGGTGTAATTTTCCGGTTCTTGTTTTTATGCCCATGCAACAACGAATATTAGATAGATTTAATTGGCTAGATAAGTATAATTTTCATAATCATAATAATCCTAATTATTGCTTGTGGTGAATATGAAAGTGAGAGAAATTGCTTAAACAAGCCGTTAATGTGCGACAAATAATGTGGTTTTAGAGTGTAGGGATAGCGGTTTTTGGGGCTTGCAGTAACAAGAGGAATGTTAAGACAATCAAGACAGCTTGCCAAGCACCATGTGATAAGTACTGATATGGCAAGACTGCCGACGTTGTTCTTGGAAGACCGGAAAACCGGCCGATAAAAGCGGTAACGACAATTTGTTGACGCCGTTGTAATGGAAGAAGTTAAAATCTCGTAAAAATACCTTATTCGTTGGATGCCATTTATCAGAAAGATACCAGGGAAAACGATGACGCCTTTTTTGATGACCAAAAACGGTTGTACTTAAAAGAATAGTGATACGGCATTAATCGTGGCTTTTGCTCTAATGGGACTAACGAGAGATAGATACGGTTTATCATGCAGGGTTAGTGCGACAATAGGTATATGATAATAGAAAAAAAATATCCACAAAGATGTCAAAAAATTGGGCAAAAAATAAGAAAGGAAGTACTTTTCGGCATAACTAGTTTCGGCCGTTCAACAATCATCAGCGTCGAAATATATTGTCACTACTGGTGAACTTCACAATTCGAAAGAATGATGCTACAAAAAAACAAACTTACTCATCGTTGACCATTAATCCTAATCAGAAATATTACTGATTATAGCAGTATGGACAGAAGGTCTGTACTTCGTATAAAATTCCTTTATTGGCGAATTGATTTTGGCACGCATGTGCCATCACCATCGAGCAAAATTCTTCAAAATGAAGTAACAAGGGGTGAGAAAACATCGCTCGTTGGCATCCAAGTACAAATGAAGAGCATATGTAATAAAGGAGATAAGTACCAAAATTTATATTTCGAGGTAATTACTCACTTTTTTCCATATAGTTAAAATTTATAAACAAGGTTTGGGCACACTAATTCTATGTTTGCAGGGACAACCCTGCAAACATGGCGGTTTAATAAACCTTGACAGCGCTTGACTTCACCATTGCCAAGGTGACCCATTGCTTAGCCAATAGAAATTCATTTCTTCCCTCAAAGGCTAATAGTGAGTTGCAGGCCCAATTTTTTATGCCTACTTGAATCCATTATAGATCTAGGTCTTGGTAATTTTAGAAGGATTATAATTTCTATGGAAATTAAAAATCTGGCCAATGGTCTACATCAATCGATACAATCTGTGATATTTTATTATATTCAAAGAGAAAATTGAAAACTTTGAAAACTCAGGTCAAAAATTATTGAACCAGAGTCAAGAAGCGAAAAAATAAAAATGTACAACTTGTTTTCGAAAAAATCAATTTTGCCCTTCTTTTTTTATAAATTTGCTATATTTTATTGCTGCTTTCTCTACCTTTTTTATAGTTATTGTAATTCTTTTTCACGTCAATCTACGTCAGAATTTAGCCAACTTTATCGACAGAACTTGGAGGATATTAATGGTATTCCTCGCTGGCCTTAGGTAATCATGAATTCTATAGAACAGTCTTAGGAGCACGGCGATTTAATAAGTCTTGGTACGGCTTGACAGCACTGTTACCGTGGTGACCGTCTTCGTGGCCAATAAGAGTTCGTTTCTTGTCGCAAAGGCTAATAATAAGTAGCAGGCTTAGCTCTTAATGAAATCAAACAAAATTAAAAAAATTTAATTTTGTTTAATGCTCCACATTTTATTGCAAATATATGGCCTAAAAATGAGCATGGGCACATAGTACCTTTACATAAAAAACATTAAGACGGTTACATAACACCTTTTTAAGCATCTATCTCGAAATGACGAATTTTGGCACTTACACCCTTTTTACTTCCAGTCTTTAAAAAGAAATAGAAAAAGGAGAAAAATTATAGACTAACTAAAGGACAAAACAAATTAAAGGCTTTGGATGTTATGGATATCCAGCTTTGTAGAAGACATGAGAACAAAACTATTAGGCAGCTCTGATAGTACCAGTTTTGAAAATTCTACACCCTTTCCGGAACCCGCTCCATATCAAACCTCAATAAAAAAAATTGAAAGCTCATTGCCTTTGGATGTTATTTCCAGTTATAGAAGATATTTGAGGAAACCAAATAATTTAATAGTCCCATTGGGCAGCCCTGATGTCACAAGTTTTGGAAATATTATACCCTTCCGGAATTCGTTCCGATCAAACGTCAATAAAAGAAAATTGAAGACGTCAAGTTAATTTCAAAAACCTATTTATGGAAGCAGTGCCGTACCCATGTAGCTTCATCTAGTGGCGCTGACAATCCAATTATCCCATCTTGAAAGGAAATAGAAAAAAAAGGGAAACTAAAGGGCAATAAACAGAAAGAACAATCTGAGAAAAAAGAGAAGGAACAAAATAGTGTTGGACCTATTGGAATCAAGGGCCACTTCGGCGACGTATTGCCATGTTGGAGTCTAGTGTTGGTCTCCGGTGGTACCATTGCTATCGACAGCTTCATGAGTAGATGAAATGGTGGGTTTATCGCCGCATGATCTTCCTCTTAGCCTCTGCTGGCTGCTCTGCTAAACGTCATTTTGTGATGATTGATGATTGATTCATGTGACGAATGATATTTTCGCAGATTGGTATTAACCTCGTCTAGGTAGTAGGATCTATTACATTCTGCCCCACGTACCACCGGTCCACCACGTTTGGCAGTAATTTTTAGGTGAAATGGGTGGTTTTACTCAATAAGTGGGTGTGTGTTAGTAAATGGGTGGCTACCAGGGCCTTTCCACATTCCTAGTACGCGATCAGTCAGCATTCTTTATCTCTCTTGTTGTATTTTGATTATATCACACGAAATCGAGTCGCTCAATCTCTGGAGGTTATTAACTGCGCCACAAAGCGAGCACCCTTTGGGGATTCAGGGAATTACCCATGAAGAACTTGTGCCAGAGTTTGCAGCAAACCAGCTGGTTTTAGATATGTGGGGTTGAAGCATTAGCACTCTTTTCCTCATGCCTGGTCAGTATAGTCTGATTGCTTTTCTTGGATAAATGCGTTCGATCCCTTGATGTCCGCCAGTCCCTCTAAATGCTGCCCAATGTGGGCAGTGCACTCTTCAAAATTGTTGAACATCAAGAGATTCACGGTTTCTTTCTTGAACGCCAATCTAGGGCTGAATGACAGGCAAATCGGATTTCAAGCTTCGAAAGCAGTTTGTAGCTTTCTGGAGGTGGTGTTGAGTTTAAGGAACAGGAAGGAGGAATCTGGGGTGTATTGTGATTGGTCCAAGGCTTTTGATTTTGTGGATTTGGATATATTCCTGCGGAAAATGCTGTTTACGGTTTCAGGAGTGTGTGGCGGTCATCACATTTGGCAGTAACCTTTCAGGTGAAATGGATGGTTTTACTTAGTAAGTGGGTGTGAGTTAGTAAGTCGGTGGCTAACAGGCCTTTTTCACCTTTCTGGGACGCGATCATTCAGCGTCCTTTGTCGCTCTTGTTGTATTTCGATCAATCACACGAAGTCGAATCGCTCAATGTCTAGAGGTCTTTAACTGAGCCAGAAAGTGAGCACCCTTTGGGGATTTAGAGAATGACTCATGAAGAGCTTGTGTCAGAGTTTGTAGCAAACCAGCTGGTTTTAGATTTGTGGGGTTGAACAATTAGCACTCTTCCTCTCATGCCTGGCCAGTATCGTCTAGTTGCTTTCCTTGGATAAGGGCGTTAGATCCCTTAATGTCCGTCCATAACGCAGTCCCTGAGTTATGGTACACCTTAAGTACATTTTCTACTTGCAAGGACTTGGAATAACCTGTTCTTCGGCATAAAACTCCGGGGCATAATGATTTCGTTGGCGATGATGCAGCCTCGCTCAGGCCATGTCTTAATCTTGGAATGTGTGAAGATTCTAACTCAATTTGACTGACTACCCTCGTTGGTAAGACTGTTGTAACCAAGTGACTGGTTTCTTCTCCATCTGGTAAGCGCGGTCTGGAGAGCACAACAATATAGTCGATACGCAGGTTGCAATCTGCTGGCTTAGGACCCACCTTTCAAGGAGACCCATAGACATTTTGAAATTTATTAACCAGCGTAAAAGTTGATAGTCGCCCTGCACCATAACCATGAATAAAAGAGACTTCTATACGACCCACACAGCTACAAGTGCTTTGCGTCCCGGAACACCAGATCATCTACCGGGTAGATCAGTCACCTGCTTAATCCATTAAAGTGCTAGATGGCCATCACATGACCAGCTTAACTGGTAGATGACCCGGTGAATTTTTGAAATCGCACATATTCTCCTCTAATAGTTGGATCCTCATCTTCTATTAGTTGGTTATTCCAACATTGCTTTAAGATCTTCTAAAACGACTCAAAACTAGAAGAGATTATTATCAGGTCACCAAGGCACACCAGTCGAAGAATATTAACTAGTCTAGGTTAGAACTGTCAGTCGCTGGTTGGTAGCCGATAAGGATGTCGCCAGGACAAAAGACATATCTAAACATACAAAAAAGAGGTAATAAATGATGTTTTGTCTTGTCCCTGTCGCAGCGGTCAGCTTTCGGTAGCCCACCATGAGCCTTCTTCATGTCCTGGTCCATATGCACCATTATCACCAAAACAGAAAGAACCTTAATAGGTAGACGTAGAAAGTATATGATTTAATGCAAAAGTGTACATTAAAGATAAATGATTTTCATTAATGAAGAAATGCGAATTGGCTTCAAACATGTGCGAAGATAAACTGAGGATATTAGGGGAGACCGATAAAGACCGGTAAGGCAACATTCCAGCTAATTCGATAACCGTGATTAGCCGGAGCAACCAGCCTCGTGGGATACTTACAGGAAGAACTGGTAAAAGGCAGTTAAGGATGGATCTAAACCCTAATGACTGTATTGCTCTGTGCTGCAAATCTTGTCGCCTCAACTGTGGATCTGCTGTCATTTTTGATTGGATCCAAAGGGCCGGGGTCATGTTTCTTGGTACCTATTGGCCTCCATAAAGTCACAAACATTTTCTCGATCAGAGAGAAGTCAATCTCGAGGAGGGGGGCTGCCTTGCCTGAGCCAGCAACTCTTGAGATGTTCTTCCTCATGAGCCGCGTTGGACTTTGAAGACTCGATGAATTCCTGTATTTGAAACCTTGTTATCCATATTATAGGGGGCGACATTGCCAGTCCCTCTAACTGCTGCTTAATGTGTATCTGCACTCTTCAAAATTATTGAACATCAAGAGACTCACGGTGACCTTTTTGGAACGTCAATCTAGGGCTGAATGACAAACAAGTCGGATTTCAAGCTTCGGAAGCAGTTTGCAGCCTTCTGGAGGTGGTGTTGAGTTTAATGAATAGGAATGAGGCATCTGACACAGGTGTACGGTGATGGTGACCAAGGCTTTTCGCATTATGGACTGGGATATATTCCTACGGAAGATGCTTGTTTACGGTTTCAGGTGTGTGTAGGGGTCAGATGATTCCGGTTCTTAATGTCTGGGCAGGTGAACTTTGAGGTACCCCAGGGCTCCGTACTGGATCTATTTCTGTCCTTGCTGTACATTAATGATTGGCTTACATCTGGAGTTTGAAGCGACGTAAACCTTGTGACACTAAACACTGCCTGACGAGACATAACAATGAGAGCTGCTACACTGGCAGAGCCACGACGTAGTAAAACCACTGTTTTTTCCTGTTATTTATTTTCTTTTTGCATACGACCGTTAGGAGTAGGGACTTTTTGTACATAAAAATAGGAAGAAAATACTTGGAAAGTACGCAGCAATTTTACGATAAAAATAGTCATAGAATTTCTTCAAAAGTCCGACATTTTCGAGGTCTTGGATAGCCCCCATTTTAGGTTGTAATTTAGACTTAGTAGGAGAATTTGAAGGTGTAATTAGTAGCTACTTTAAAATAAATCTTAGTTGTAAAACTCTGCTTTCTGAGATTTAAAGCCAAAGTGCTACATCCTGGGAAAATTAAGGCAATTGGTACAAAAAAGACCCTTGAAGTTCTTTCTTTTAGATTAGTCATAAAAAGAGTTAGGGCCCCCATAAAATCACAAACATTTTCTCGATCAGAGAGAAGTCTCGAGGAAGGGGGTTGCCTTGCCTGAGGCAGCAACCCTTGAGATGTTCTTCAGGAGCTTTCTCATGAGGCGCGTTGGACTTTGCAGACTCGATCAATTCCTTTGTTTGAAACCTTATTATCTACATTATAGGCGGCGACGTTGCCACTCCCTCTAATTGCTGCCCAATGCACTCTTCAAAATTATTGAACATCAAGAGACTCGCTTTGTTTTTCTTGAACCCCAATCTACGGTTGAATGACAGCAAATCGGATTTCAAGCTTCGGAAGCAGTTTGCAGCTTTCTGGAGGTGTTGAGGTTAATGAACAGGAAGGAGGCATCTGGGGTGTACTGTGATTGGTCCAAGGCTTTTGATTTTGTAGATTGAGATACATTCCTTCGGAAGATGCATGTTTACGGTTTCAGAAGTATGTGGCGGTCAGATGGATCCGGTCCCTAGAACTTCAAGCATTTTAGAATTAAGAGATCATTCAGATTTATTTGCTAACGACAACCAAATTATTCTATGGAGAGATGAGGATATTGATAGGCTCTATTGATAGGCTCTAAAGTTGTCATATTTAGGTTTTTTTCATGGGGAGATATCGGTAGGTAAGCAAAGATAATTGCTGACGACATAAAAATTATTCTGTGGGGAGATGAGGATATCGGTGACTCTATTGGCTTAGAGCTGGAAGCGGTCAGAGTTTGAGACGAGGTAAACTCTTTGACAGTGAACACTGCCAAGACTCATTTAGTTTTTCTTTTCAGATTTCAGACTCAAGACATCGCGATTACGCAGTTCCTGGGAGAGGCGATTGACTCAAGATCGGGGTTTGATGGGCACATTAGGGTCATGAGAGCTAAACCGGCATCTGATGCTTTTTGAGTGTAAAAAATTGTTGAGTCTGCTTTTCATACCGTCATATGTCGATACAATAGATGTGAGTGGATTTTATAGTTGGCGACTTGGTTAGTTTTGTGATTTACGTCTTGTATCATTCTTAGTTGTAACTTATGTTGGTATGTCTATTTCCAGGCTTTGTGAATTAAATTGTAATAATTTAGTACGATAAAGCTTTTTTGACTTTAGTTGATTTGACTTGATATCAACTGAAACCATTTTAGGTAGCTGTCTGACAGTTGAGGTGTCTCACTATATCTTCAAAACCTCTTGAGTTTTTATGATGTATTAATAGTATATTACATACCGGGGTAGGAAGTTGTTCATTACTGTCGAGAGATTTGATAGTTTATCGAGACGCGCAGCGTCGAGATGTGCTATAAAATCTCGAGACAGTAAGGAAACTTCCTACCGAGGTGTGTATACTATTTTATTTACAACCTACATAATATGAATTTATATTTTTCGTATAAGATATTTATAATATTTTTAACTAACTTTTTTAAAAACTACCAGTTAACTATCTTATCTAGTTCGATGCTACTAGGAACACCTTTTTAATTCTTTAAAGACATAAAATTTTAGGGTCCAAGAAATTACCTACGTCTAATTTAGAGATAGGTAATAGGTAATTTCCCACCCTCCTACCTTCCGCGTCCCTCCGACGTTTGTAATGATAGCATTACATATATGGTTGTAAATAAAAACACTAACCGATGGCTGGACAATGATGGATTTGGAAGCTTCGTACTTTCTAAGAAAATGCTGTAGCGTCAGGATTATGTATGTTGTTTCGATTTGTTTTCGTTATGTAATTGTTTCTTGTGTTTGTTGAGAGCAGTATCGGAAGCAATTGTGGCGCTGACTCTCTTTGACACCACGCTCATGGTAATATTACCCTTTAACTTTATAATTAATTCACTATTACACAGGTGTGGATAAGGTACTTTTTTTAACCAGGTTATAACCAGTATATCTTTAGACAATTACTGTCTTAAGAAACCAATATTTTTTACTCTTGCCCTAAAGAGTTGATGACCTAGATCAATCATAGAGGCTTCTGATAAAACAAAAACTGCAAATTTGTTGTTACTATTGAATTGCTTTCAATTAGGGAATTTTACGGTGGTACTCATTCACCTACTATATAAACACATGCATATTAAATAATTGTAATTTAAAGAAGTTCTAAAAACCTTACCTGTGGATGATAATCTGCGTCTAAGCTGATTTCTGTATAAGAAATCTTGATAAGAGTCGTACTTTTGAGAAAGCCTGTCGATCGAGTGATGAGAATTCAAATGAAGAGGTTCAGTGTTTCTAGAAGAAACAGAAAGGTGAGACATCCTCCTCTCTATTGGCACCACAGAAGGGGCATAAATGTAGCTGTCGTTCGGGTTCATGTCGATGATTGGACTTTCTGAAAAAAATATAGCACAATTTAATAAACAATTAAGTTACTGGCCCTTTTATATTGACCTTAGTCTTTTTTTATACGTCATATTGGAAAGCTATTATGCATGCAAGAGTATCGATCTCTAAACGCGATGTTGGTAAAAATAACCTTGAGGGACGATTGAGGCTATTTAAGTTAGAGATATTTGACAATGCGTGTTTTGTTCATTAATTATTTACTTCCTCGCTCAAAGTCCGAGACAAGCAATTACACATCAAATTAACTACTATAATGACGTAGCTACGGTTGCAGAAGGGGCTTCTCTGTGGAAGAGCAATGAAAAGCAAGTTCACTGCCCTTCCAGAGACAACATTCCGCCGTTTTATCTCGTACAACTGTATATGAATTTTAATTATTAACAATTAGCATTTTGTAGGCTCATTCGAATGCCGGTGGTGCACAGTATATGGAGCGCACTCCTTTTTAAGCCGCGATTGCTTTAAATAAGTTTCATTCACAGTTCCTGAGGAAATACTGTCAAGTGAAATAGGGTACAACAACAACCGAAAACTAATTATTGTTGTGTCATTCAGAAAAAGATTTCAAATACTATTTATTTGTAATAATTAACGCGGTATGAAAATCCACAAAACCTTGTACCATAAAACCTTCAATTTCTTAATTTGCTTGTAAACCGTGGCAAGACTACATTAAGCTTTATTATAAAAACATATTCCAATTGTAAAAAAACGCGTTATTGGTTAGATAACCGCAAAGGTATTTAATTCTTAGAACAACAATAATAAATAGACATGCGGTGTACAACACACCTTAGTCTGGCAGCTTTGCAAATAATTTTGTATACAAGCGCCGAGAGGATCAAAGTAAAGAAAAAAGTGACTCATAGCAAGAAAATCAAGTTTGATGAATGAAAAAAGTAAGAGCACTTGCCACAAACCCGACAAATGAGGAACAGGAGAAATTACTTTCTTTATTTGACTCGGGGCGTTTTCGGATTCGAGGTTAGTAGTACGAAAAAACCAAAAACCGAGGTTTTATTTCATTATTGTTGGATGTGTGTATGTTTATTCTAATGAGGTGTAACTTCTCGCGCCTTTCTTGGCCATTGTTCAGCTTATGGTATAACGCAAGTGTTGCCAAGTAGATTATTTGTCGGGGAGTTGGCAATGATTACATTTTATCGCTAAGGTTAATTGTTATTATTCGCAATTTGTTATGGCTTTGAAAACGTTCCATTTTGCTATCAATATTGCTAATAAAAGTCCCATATCATATCTGAGTAATGCGCTGCTTACCCCGTTAAAACGGATTAGAGCAGCAGCATCTGCTGGTGCTACTGATTACGCATTCTTGCTTACACGATAATTTATTAGTGCATTTTTGACCCGAATCCCAAGTTTCTTCTGCATATTCATTCAATTTGTATAATCTTAATAAAATGCCGTCAAGAATTCTTCGGCTCAAAACCCGCTGCAACGGAAGTCGTGGCACAGCTAATAAATCTACTTAAAACCCTGCTTGATGGTTGTTCTTCACTGTGCTTACCTACTTTGCCCATTACGTTTCGTTACAATCTGATTACTGCGTTCTAGATGGTATTCAAGTTTAAATATTTCTTATTATCGTTGGGTTTTGTGCGTTTCTTATTATTGTTTTATTTCAAATTGAGATTCTCGAGGAAAATTCTCTTATAAAACAGTCTGAGTCAGGAACATGAGTATATCATCTATATGTGAGTAAATATTTGCAATAACGGCGAGATTAATTCGTTATGAGATAAAGAGTTGTATCTTGACGAGTAAATATTTAGTAATGTATGGTATTTGTATTAACCTTTCCTTGCTGTAAGTTGGAAATAGATCGAAATTACCATACTAAAATACTAGTTTGTACAACAAGGATGGATATGGAGGCCATACCGCATGAAGGCGGAGACTCAACCGGCCGCGTGCGAAATGACACTCCAGTTTTCAAAAAGTTCCTACGGCAACTTTTCCATATAACCATAACCGGCATTCGTGGTGCGACACCATGTGGAAAACCACGATATTTATATGTATTTTACTGTCTACACATAGGTACCAAGGTGCAATTATTATATAAGTCCCACTCAAAACTGGGTTCAAGTAAACTCGACTGGTATTTACCCCCCATAAGAAACAATAATCAGTCACCAAGTGTCAAAAATGAAATTAATTTGACAGCAATACGATTTTTTTTATTGGTTTTAAGTACCAGTCGAGCTGACCTGAACACGACTTTGAGTGTGACTAATACATTTGGGTTTAAGTGATTTTTAGGGAATAACTTTGAGAATGAAGCATTTTTACGTTAGGTAAGTAGAAACTTAGTTGTAGATATATGGAGCCATATTTATTAATAATAAGTAAGTGGATCACATTTAATAAAATGACCAACCGTCAAAGTCCCAGTATCTTGTTTCTTTTCACATATCATCGTTGAAATTAGTGTTGGGTCATTGACAGGAAATTTTCCACAAAAATATCTAATGGGAAAGAAAAGGTAACGGTAACTAGTATATACGTCCCTATTCCACGAATAAAACCAGATTTTTAAAAACAAAAAGTTTAGTGGTTACTTTTTCAACTTAAAACTTCTATGTTGCACAAAAACTGCCTCCTTAAAGATGCTTTTATTTAGATTAAAAGTGCATTAAAGCATGCTTAAACTTAAGATCTAACCTGAACTAGTGTTTGGTCTTCCACAATCTAACCTCAAACCTCAAGCTGGCATTTTTAGACGTTGTTAGTTATTTTTAACCGGTTTTGCAGTAATTATAACCTCAATTTTTTTGGTGCTAATTCTACACACTACAACTAATTCTACAACTCAAATTTCTACAAAAACTCTAAATTTGCATCTTTAAACACTTTGAGTAAGTTTTAACCGATTTCGGCCATAACGTTAATTTTAATTTTTCCAAGCCGTCCAAATATATATTTTTACCTGCTTTGAGTCATTTTTCATGTATTTTGGAGTTTATCCTAGACTTAAAAAAAACATCAAAACTGTCATTTTTAGATGAAATGGATCATTTTTAAACAGTTTTAGTCCTAATTCTAACCTGAATTTCTTCTAAGAATCCCAGTTTGCATTTTTTCATTGATATTTTGAGTAATTTCTAACCAAATTTGGCCATATTGTTAATTTGAATTTTTCCAAACCATCCAAATAAGTACTTTTACTTGCGTTGAATAACTCTTCACGTATTTTGGGCTTAACATTACCCAAAACACATAAAAATTGCCTTTTTTGTGATAAAATGACTTTTCCTAAAGCATTGAAATTTACAGTTTTAGATAAAGTAATTAATTTTTAATCGATTTTATTCTTTCTTCTAACCTGAATTTCTCCGAAAACTCAAAATTTGCACATTTAGACGATTTGCCTAAAATTTTAGCAACTTCTTCAGACACCTTTGACGCTTTGAGTAATTTTTAACTAATTTGGCCATAATCTTAATATAAATTAGTCCAACCTCTCTAAATTTCTATTTTTAAACACTTTGAGTCATTTTTCACTCGCTTTAATCCAATCCAGACTTTCTCACAAAACATCAAAATTTATATTTTTGGTTAAAATGGTCCATTCTGAATCAATTTTTAGCCCTATCTTTTTTTAGATAAAATGATTTACATTGAAATTTACAGTTTTAGATAAAGTGATTAATTTTTAATCGATTTTGATTTGCACTTTTAGACGCTTTGCGTAAGCTTTTAGCCTACTTTGGCTCTAATCCTAACTTGCATTTTTTCAGTAACTTTTGATCTGCATTTATGAGGCTTTGAGTAATTTTTAACTGATTTTGGCCATATTCTTAATTTGAATTTATCCAAAAAGGTCTAAATTCAACACAAATAGTATATTCACACCATTTGAGTAATTTTGCACTGGTTTTAATCTTAATTCCCACCCTGACTTTCTCACAAAACATTGAAATTTACATTTTTAAGTAAAATGGGTCATCTTTAATCGGATTTACTCCTAGCTCTAATCTGAATTTCTTCAAAAACTCCAAATTTACACTTTTAGGCGCTTTGTGTTTATTTTTAACTACTTCTGACCCTGAATTTTCCCAGAAACTCTTAGTTTGAATTTTTAGACGCTTTGAGTAATTTTTACCAATTTTGGCTACAGTTTGAATCCAAATTTGTACTTTTACACGTTTTGAGTAATTTTTTACCGATTTTGGCCTTAATCCGACCTTGACTTTCTCATTTAACATTGAAATTTACATTTTTAGATAAAATGTAAACATTAAATTTCTAATCGACTTTATAAATAGCTGTAACCTAAGTTTCGTGAACTTCACTTCAAATTTGCACTTTTATATGATTTGTGTAAGTTTTTAACCACTTTTGACCTTAATCCTAACCAAAAATTTGTCAGAAACACTTAGTTAGCCTTTTTAGGCGCTTTGAGTAAATTTTAACTGATTTTTGGTATTAATTTTAGCCAAAAAAAAATCAATTTATCATTGTTAGATGAAATGGGTCATTTTCAATCGTGTAATCCTAATTATAACCTGAATATGTCATAAAATTCCAAATTTGCACCTTTAGACGCGTTGTGTATATTTTTAACTACTTTTAGCACTAATTCTAACTTGAATTTGCCTAGAAACTGCTAGACTCAATTTTTAGATGCTTTGAGTAATTTTTACCTAATTTTGACAATAATCTGAATTAAAATTCGTATTTTTACACGTTTTGAATCATCTTTTTCCCGATTTTAGCCGAAACATTTAAATTTACATTTTCAGATAAAAGGGCTAATTTTTAATTGACTTTAGTCCTCGCTCTAACCTTAATTTCCTCAAGAAATCCAAATTTGCACCTTTTGACGCTTTGTGTATATATTTACCCACTTTTGGCTCTAATCCTAACCTGAATTTGCCCAGAAACTGTTAATTTGAATTTTTTGACGCTTTGAGTAATTTTAACCAATATTGGCTATAATTTGGATTCAAATTTGTATTGTTTGCACGGTTCTCAGTAACTTTTTAACGATTTTGGCCTTAATCCAAACCTGACATTCTCATAAAACATTGAAATTTAGCTATAACCTGATTTTCTTTAAAGACTCAACATTTATACTTTTAGACGCTTTGTATATATTTTTAACCACTTTTGGCCCTAATCCTTACCTGAATTTTCCCAGACACTGTTAGTTTGAGTTTTTAGACTCTTTGGATAATTTTTAACCAATATTGGCTATAATCTATAATTTGAATTCGAATTTGTATTTTTACACGTTTGAAGTAATTTTGTACCGATTTTGGCCTTAATCTAACCCTGACTTTCTCATAAAACATTGAAATTTATATTTTTGGATAAAATTTGTAATTATTAATCGACTTTACTCCTTGCTCTAACCTGAATTTTTTCAAGAACTCCAATTTTGCACTTTTAGAGGCTTTGTATATATTTTAGCCACCTTTGGCCCTAATCCTAACCACACATTTTCCAGGAACACTTAATTTGCCTTTTGAGACGCTTTGAGGGATTTTAACTGATTTTGGCCATAATCATATTATGTTGAATTTCTCCAAAACTTTACAAATTGTATTTTTACACATTTTGAATCATTTTTCACCGTTTTTTTTAATTCATTTTAGCCAAAGAACATTTAATTTATTATTGTTAGCTGAAATGGCTCATTTTTAATCGTAAAATCCTAATTCTAACCCGAATTTGTCTTAAAACTCAAAATTTGCACTTTTAGACACTTTGTATTTTTAACTACTTTTTGCCCTAATCCTGACCTGAATGCGCCCAGAAACTGTTAGTTCGAATTTTTAGACGCTTTGATTAATTTTTAACCAATTTTGGCTATCATTTTAATTCAAATTGGTATTTTTACACGTCTTGAGTCATTTTTTACCGATTCTGGCCTTAATCCAACTCTGACTCCCTCATAAAACATTGAAATTTACATTTTTAGATAAAATGGGTCATTTTAATCGAGTTTAGTCCTAGTTCTAATCCGAATTTCTTCAAAGACTCCAAATTTGCATATTTAGACACAGCAATTTTTCACCGACTTTTGATATTAATTTTAGCCAGAAAACATCAAAATTTTTATTTTTAGTTGAAATGGGTCATTGTTAATTTACTAAAGTTCTAACTCTAAACTCAATTTCTATAAAAACTCCAAATTTGCACTTTTACATGCTTTGTGTATATTTTTAACTCCTTTTGGCCCTAATCCTGACTTGACTTTTCCCAGAATCTGTTAGTTTGGATTTTTTTGTACGTTTTCCACGTTTTGAGACATCTTTTCCTGATTTTTGCCTTAATCCAACCCTGACTTTCTCACAAAACATCAAAACTTACATTTTTAGATAAACTGGTTCAGTTTTAATCGATTTGTTTATTCCTAATTCTAGCCTGAATTTCATCAAAGACTGAGCAATTTTTAACTGATTTTAGCCACAATGTTAATATGAAGTTTTCCAAAACCTCCAAATTTGAGTAATTTTACCCTGACTTTTGATCCTAATTTTAGCCAGAAAACATTAAAATTGTAATTTTAAGATAAAATGAGTCATTGTTATTTACTAAAGATCTAACTCTAACCTGAATTTCTATAAAAACTCCAAATTTGCACTTTTAAACGCTTTGTGTATATTTTTAACCACTTTTGGCCCTAATCCTAACCTGAATTTTTACAGAACTTGTTAGTTTGAATCTTTAGATGTTTTAAGTCATTTTTAACCAATTTTTGGCTATAATTGGAATTCAAATTTGTATTTTTACACGTTTTGAGACCTTTTTTACCAATCTTGGCGTTAATCCAACCCTGACTTTCTCATAAAACATTGAAATTTACGTTTTTATATAAGATGGGTCAATTTTAATCGACTTTAGTCCTAATTCTAATATGAATTTCTCCAAATTTGCATTTTTAGACACTGAGCAATTTTTTACCGATTTTACCATAATGTTAATATAAAGTTTTCCAAAACCTCCAAATTCCCCGATTTTTGATCTTAATTTTAGCCAAATAACATTAAAATTTTTAGATGAAATGGGTCATTGTTAATCTACTTGTAGTCCTAACTCTAACCTGAAGTTCTATAAAAACTCCAAATTTTAACTTTTAAATCTTTTGTGTAATCTTTTAACCTCTTTTAGCCCTCTTCTTAACCTGAATTGTTCCAGAAACTTTGTATGAATGTTTAGACGTTTTTAGTAATTTTCTTCAATTTCGGCGTGATTTTCTCAAAAAAACATTAATTTTTAATCGATTTTAGTCTTAAATCCAATCTAATTGTGTAAATTTTTAACCACTTTTGGCTCTAGTCTTAATCTAAATTTTTACATCAATTTCAGTTTTAATTTTAAGGCGCTTTGAGTTTTCATTTATCCTGGGTTGATTCTCTCAAAAAAAAAATTTATTTTTTAATTCTAATCTGAATTTTCCTAGAGACTTTAAATAAATATTTTTAGACGCTTTGTGAAATTTTTTAACCGACTTTGACCCTAAAACTAACTTGACTTTTCCCAAAAACTTTTAATTTGCATTTTTAAATGCATGTTGTCATTCAAATCAAGTGGATGCACCACCTAATTCTAGAATTGACAAATGCTTGATTCGACATAGATGGAACGTTCTGTTGAACTGCCTTGTCTTGACGAATCAATCAATGATCATTCGAATCATCGATTTTAAAAAGAGTCATAAAAGATCAACCGATACAAATGTTTTAAAAAATCGATTCATTTGATTATAGAAGTTTATCAATTATGCCCATCACTACTTACTTTAAACCTTTTAAACCTTAAGAGAGCATGTTTTTATATCAAATTGAAGAGGAAGCAGTGGCATTTTATGATGAATCTCACATTTTGCAACCGGACCATATTTGTTGTGTTAACAAGTGATTCGTTTGCGTTTATGCTTATCATTAATTTGCTTTAATTAGTGTACAAATGAAACGTATTGAGTTTTATGTACACTAAACTTTAGAAAAATCTCTACTCGTCACTATACAACTGAAACACAATATCTTCCATGGTCACCATTGACAGGCAATTATTCTTTTCTTAAAATTATTTACGATTTCTTCACAAATTTTGAAGAAAATGCTTGAAGATCTCACCTAAATACCCACGAATTTAATCTCCAAATTTTACTTTTTAAATTAAAATTTTTTGGATAGATTTTTAGTTTTGGATAGAAGATGTTTATTAGCTTTATTAAAACCTAATAGTTTCGTTTTTAGGTTTCATATTCTATATCTGTAACACACAAATCAATCAATGATATTATTGTGGCAATTCAAAATACGAGAAAGTGGCATTTTTTTGGCTTCAAGCCTCATTTACTTCCCCACATTTCTCCTCAATTTCAAGGTACCTGCCCACTCACGTGTCGTGTATAAAGAACATTACATTGTGGTTCCTTGAGCCGTTTAAACATAAACAAAATATTAAATGCATATTTTAATGCAAACCATGCATTTAAATCAGTTTCTCCGAAATCTCAATGACTAGAACGTCGTACCACGTTTTTATTACCGACGTACATGCATACCAATCATTTTTGAATCATAGTTTAAACTAAATACTCAGTTATGGTAATAAAAGTTTAACGATGAGACGTTATAGTAGATTATGTCACTAGGAGTAAAAGTGGGTCTTTTCGTGCTGAGCCCAGAGATTGACGGCCGAAGCGAAGCTGAGGCCTGCAACTGGGCGAAGCACAAAAAGACCTTTTACTCCGAGTAACATATACTATTTTTTTTTCAAGCATGCAGGAAATAGGTCTATTTCAGAGTGATTCAGTTTTGCAATTTTGTCTCATCCTCTTTAAGCGGGTCTAGGTACTTACTCAATGAGTGTTGTATAAAAATATTATGTGTTGGAACGGTGGTTTTCAATGTTCAGTGGTTTTAACGGTATTAAATCATAACCAATGGTTTAGGTGGTTTAGGTAAATTATGGTAAACTAAAAATTTGTAGCATTATTATCAATACTAAATTAATAAAAATCACATTGACAGATAAATATGATGAGGCGCATGACAACCAACGACATTTAACAGAATTCGAGAACCTATGCGATTTCGACTAAAAACGGTTTCGGGTGGTGCTCTCGAGCGCTCTGAAAGTATTCCTATCCTTTGTTTTTTCATCAAGAATGTAAAGATGACAATAAGATGGTTTGTATATGCGCCACCATGACAGTAGCGGTGACTTTTGACTTTACTTTTACTGCCTAGGACTTTTTTGCTACTTTTTTAGTCTCAGGATTAGAAAGCCCACTTTAGGTGTGCGAATGGAGAAAACAAATGAGGTCCTTTTAATCCGCTTGAAAAAAAAACATATTTTTGTTACTCAGTGTTATTACGTCAAACACGTTTTTCTTGTTGTTTGTAGAACGAATAACGATTGATGGTTACCTACTGATTTATCGGCCACAGCGGTTATCATGGTAACTCGTTTTGTTTTATTAAGTATTTTGATAAAATTTTATTTAGAATTATTTCTAAGAAGCATTACAAACGAAACTTTTCTAAGAAGCATTACAAACGAGAACAACGATATATTATTTTATACTTTCTACATTATTCTCTGACTAATTAGAAGCGTTTTGCCTCTTTTACATATAGCAATTTTTTCTAAAATAGTTTCGATGTTTTGTTTCTAACTGTCCACCTCCGTTTTTTGTTTTTAGTAAACATTTTCAATAAAAAAATTAGTTTCTTCTTTAAATCCTTGATACCATCAAGAAAAAGTAGGAGGTAAAATGCTTTCATTACAGATTTGAATCATTCTTATAATTTACAAACTCAGTTAATGGTCTTTTGCACCGATCTGCTTAAGGAAAACCTAAGCAATACAACGCAAATACAAACACGCAAAAAGTTAACCAAATGTTACACAAAAGAGTTTCCATCATTGTCCCAATATAACCTAAGTGAGTTGTAGCATCTAAATCTTTATCTTCACAAGTAACTCTGCCAAGATAGGCCTTTTTCTTCCTTCCCCGGTAGAACATCAACCCAATCTTCGGACTAGTGGCACATAATCGCAGCTTTTAGAAAACGATGTCAACGCTCCACCACATCAAACCAACCAACCAATGCAATCTCCAGCATTCTCACAACATCCAGAGCTAAAAACACTTTGCAACCATTCAGCCTGTGAGTAAAATCGTGGACGCTATTGGATATTTATCTGACACTATGATAACGTTCTTCGCTATCTCCGAAACGTGACTCCGAAAGTCTTCTGTAGTCTCAACATGGTCTCCAATCACTCGTCTGATTAGTTTTCCTGCGGCTTGAATATCTTTCAAGAGCAAAGCGCCTCGCATCTTCTGTTTTTTTTTGCTCTAAATTGATGATGGTGGAAACATACATCATTAGGAATACATAATCATGGATTCCTTTTTGAGGATTAGTTAATGGCTGCTGCTCAAAAAACATGTCTTGAAAGGACTCTTTTCACTATTGAGCTTTTTGATAGAGCTGCTCAACTCTTGACGTGCATTCATTTGATTGTGAAGATCTTCAACGGTGCTTGATGAAGAGTGTTGTGATGTTAATGTCTGACGTGTCTCTGTCTTGATATTTTAATGCTCCGTGTAGCCAGGGTGGTATTTTAGCATCTTTCAAGCATTTTAAAAATTAAGTTGGTGCTCGCCATGGATGGAGAAACATCTTTTCTTCTTCTGACTTGTTAACCGTTGCCTCGCGCAAGTTAGTACCGGTGACATGGTGGACTGCCAGAGTAGCACACCAATTCAACGAAAAAATTACACCATCGCCGACAATCGCCACCGCTTGCTCTGTAAATGAAACGAGGAGACACGTGGACGAGATCGGGTCGATTAAACCAACTGACGGAACGTTCACAATCACTAATCAGGGAGACGTTACAGCTTCTTGCCGAGAATCACTTCTCAATAGTCTCTTGATGGCAACAGATGAACTCCATGTCTCTGTGGGGCCTAACAAAAGACTTAGGGAAAGCGACTGAAGTGGCTCAAAAAAGTTTGTTAACATACGCACTTTTAAATGGGCAGTGAGTTCATTCCAACCATTTAAACCGCCTAGTGAAGATGAATTGAGGTTGGTCTTTCTACAGGAAGGCCTGGACATACTTACTCCAACAATAACCAAGATCTTTAAAATAAGCGTTGCTTGGGGATATATCCCAACCAGCTGGGCCAAGGTTAAAGTGTCAAATGTAAGATATACCAAAAACGGGACCTAACGAACCCCTACCTAAGGCTTTAAGACCCATAGGTCTAATTCCTACTGAAAAAATTGGAAAAGGTGATATATTTATATATTAGATAAGGTGCGTTGATCCAACGCCCTCTCAACCTATCAGAGCGGCAAATCGACCAATCTAGCCCTCGCGGGAAGGACACAACAGTTTACTTCAGAGCCGCGAGGGGGTCCTCGAGAAGGAGTTCTATCACCTGTTTTGTAGTACGTACGGGTGGATGAGCTGCTTGCTGTGGTTGAACTGTGGGATGGGAGGCGTATACACACGACCTTGTGATCTTGACTCGAGGCTATCATGGAGGACGCATAACAGCAATATTCCCGGATATTACAACATCATTTACGAGTAGTGTCTAAGGGAGAAGATGTCTATCAACCCGCACAAAACCGTGGTGGTTCCGTTCACAAGGAGGAGAAAATTGGACTCTATAATGCCACTCTCCTTGCTAGGCAAAACCATTCCATTTGCAGAGGAGTTGAGATACTGGGCGCAATACTAGATAAGACACTAAACTGAAATGCACATATGAAAAGAATGATCAGCAGGGCTAAATTGCCCATGTGGACATGCAAAAGGTACTGCGAAAGAACGACATGATGATGGCCCTGTCACCTACACCTATTCAGCTTTCCAGGTAAACCTCCATACAAAGGAGGAGTGGGACCAGAATAAACTAAGGCTACGGAGCAGGCACCACTGCTGGTAGTCGAAAACGCACGAGGGAGTGGAAGCTGGGGCGTATGGCGGTAGACAGAGATACAGACTCCAGGAGAGTCTGAGAAAGCACGCAACAATATTTCAAGCGGAGCTCCAATAGGACAGTCACGCGGCACTCAAAACACGTGAATCCGGCAGGATCTCTTCGAGAACTGTTTGGGTTCGAAACCTACTGAACCAAATTGGGAAGCATAATATGCTAACCTTACTCTGGATTCCAGGTTACAAAAACCTTGAAGGCAACGAAATCGTCGATCCTATTCCAAGGTATGCATCGAGTGCTACCTTCATAGGAACTAACCTGACTAGGTTTTAGGTATCGGGGAGGGCAATAATCCAGATGCAGGAAGAACAGACCAAACGTTACTGGATGGACAGCCCGGGCTTTCTCCAAAGGCGTTAATACAAGGACCCTGGAGCTGGGCTTATGACGGTGGACAGAGTACAGACTCCAGGAGAGTCTGGGAAAGCAAGCAACAATATTTCAAGCGGAGCTCCAGTAGGACAGTCACGCGGCACTCAAAGCACCTGAATCCGGCAGGATCATTTCGAGAAGTGTTTGAGTTCGAAACCTACTGAACCAAATTGGGAAGCATAATATGCTAACCTTAGTCTGGATTCCAGGTCACATTGAGGGCAATGAAATCGTCGACCCTCTTGCAAGGAATGCAGCGAGTGCTACCTTCATAGGGCCTGACTCCGTCTTGGGTATCGAGGAGGGCAATAATCCAGATGCAGGAAGAACAGACCAAACGTTACTGGATGGACAGCCCGGGCCTTTTCCAAAGGTGTTCATACAAGGACCCTGGGGCTGGGCTTATGACGGTGGACAGAGTACAGACTCCAGGAAAGTCTGGAAAAGCACGCAACAATATTTCAAGCGGAGCTCCAATAGGACAGTCACGCGGCACTACAAGCACGTGAATCCGGCAGGATCTCTTCGAGAAGTTTGGGTTCGAAACCTACTGAACCAAATTGGGAAGCATAATATGCTAACCTTAGTCTGGATTCTAGGTTACAAAAACCTTGAGGGCAATGAAATCGTCGATCCTATTGCAAGGAATGCAGCGAGTGCTACCTTCATAGGGCCTGACTCGGGTCTTGAATATCGCAAGAGAGGTATCGAGGAGGGCAATAATCCAGATGCAGGGAGAACAGACCAAACGTTACTGCATGGACAGCCCGGGCCTTGTCCAAAAGCGTGCATACAAGGACCCGGTGAGAAAAGGACAAAAGACTTATTAAACCTCGACAGAAAACAGCTCAAAGCCGCTATCGGCTTATACACTGGGGTCGATTAAAACACCACATGCACAGAATAGGCCTGGCAGACCGTTCATGGAGGATGATGAGACTGTAGAACACATCATGAGTGAAGATCCTGCAGCAGAAAGACTTAGATTTCAGAATTTCGTAAGAATACACATCCAAGCACCGGACTTCAACAAAATCTTACTCAAAAAGATAATGGACTCACTAAAAAGAATGGGACTTCTAAGTGAACTTTACTTGATATTGAGGCACAATACATCTTGTAGGTCACGGTTCACTCCTTCCCCCTCCTCGTGGGACGACTCATTTGGAATCAATCAATCAAAGAAACGAAAGGAAAAAGATGCTCAGCAGTGACCTTTTTTTATTTCATTAAAGAATTTAGGTCTCTAAAAATTAAATTTCCTTCCAGCTTTAGAGTAGCTTTAAAAAATCAGGGATAATTGCTAAACCCACTCCACTAGTGTCTCCGCTAAATAAGCTACTTCTTGGTTCATACTTAATTGCCAAAATAGACTAAAATAATTTCAAGGAGAGCGAAAAAATGAAAAGCTATTATTTAATAAATTGACCTTTCACTGAGCTTCGTAATAATAATTAGTATCTTTCCAAGATTTTTTTGCCAGAATTACCAACAAAAAAAATGTTTTTTTATTTTCGGGATGGTGACCACAACTCGGTGTTTTTGTCAACAGATTCGCAAGGCTTAATAACAATATATTACTTAAAATGCATCTATATTCTTACAGCTTTGCAACAATTACCTTATAGAGACCGCACACATTATCATTGATCAATAATACTGAATTTGTTATTTCGTTAATATTGCCTTTTTATTAGAGATTTTGTAAAACTAGCAAAAATAGGAAGCAGACATTCAGTGCGCAAAAATACGCAACCACAACATAATTAGCATGTTCAAAAACATCTTAAATTAATGAACCTCATCTCATCATAACATCGATGATCTCATTTTCGTGAATCAGCCTTTAATGAGCGCACTACTATTTAGGTACGTATTTTATTGTTGTAGGTGGAAATAGTAACTAATTAAATGTTTTAATGCGTTTCCTTGAGATTTTTTAGACCAACCGTGTAAGGAAATATCTCAGCAATTATTATTACCTACATGGCAATGGGAATAGCACTTTAGCACTAGATTCATTCAAGAATTCCACTTCCTACTATGTATTTTGTATTGTTTCACATGTTTTTTCTTTCCCGACAGTATGACGATGGACGAACGAAAGCTCAGTACTTATTCCATGTCGTAATGTTATTCAAACCATCAGTGAAACATGACATTTGAAAGCGTTTATTAATGTAGATTCCTTTTCTGGGGGCGCAGTTCATGAAATTTTAAATAACTCTACCTATTCACGGTTTGTGGTCTGCAATCGATAAACCGCGGAGCGTGACAATAATTATTGTTTCAAACCTACGCCACATTTATCATACAGAAGGGAGCATTTTCGAAAAGTTTCAATGTCAAATCGGTTTTAGTCACTAATAAGGCTTCAGTCAGGTAAAGATTCCTGTCCCTTATTATCAGCTCAAGTACCAGATTTTTAAGAAGTCGTGACCTCACAGGTTTGGCATGTCGACAAACAACTGGCCAGAATTCCGATATGAGACAAGAAGTGGCCCTTTGCACCTTGTAGCATTGGTCACATTCGGTCAAAGACCGACTGAGGCAGGGCCAGCACATATTGCATCGTCGCTTCATCACGTCTTCACTACCAAAAGCTTTTGGCTACGCAAATACCAGCTGATTTTTGCCAAGGTGCAGAACGTCTTGACCCCACGAGGAGAAACCTGTACTCCCTCAGGGTATCCGTTGGATCGCAGCTTTTAATGGAAGGACCATGTCGTCGAGGCGTCTCCTTTCTTTCGCATCACGTTTGGTCAGTGCAGCTCTCAGGCAAAAAATAAGACGGTCATTTTTTCATGCGCACTTTTCGGCAGTGTCATCTTTTCAGACGAAATTATAGCTGGGCCTTAATTGCGTCCGGTTTACATAGTGAGTCCATCTGATAGACGAGGGTAGACAGAAAAATATTACGTTTAGTACTGGGCGTCGGGCAAACCTTCTTCAATGGTATAGAGCTCGCATTCTCGAGTCTCTTCGCAACTGTAGTTCTTTATGTCAAACCAGGTGGGAATGCCGAGAAGAATATACCGTTATTGCTCTTTATTGTTCTGTACTCCTGTATGTTATCTATCAGGTACCTATCACAGAAATTATCGTGCACATTTTATAAGATTATTAAAATTGATTATAACAATAAAACAATGGTTGCTATTACAGATAAACAAGCTTCAATAAATGGAAACGCCCTCAAGGAGGACTTAATAAAGGGCGAAGCGTTAGCAAATTTTTAATTTATTTTAATAACTATAGAAATGCAATATTTTGGTGCCCTATCCTTAAGGGTATTGGCGATTACTTTGGATTTTACTCAGCCTTTCCCTCAATGATGAGTAGTTTTTTATTTCTTTGTGTGTGCCCAACTTCGTTCTCTTTACTGCATTCGTAATATCTACATTTTTTAATTCTGTTTTAAGACTGCAATATTTATTGTTCTTCTATAAATGCAATTCTTTCCATTCTTCTACAGCACCACATCTCAAAGCTAGATTTTCCATAGATAAGAACACATTCTTTCTTATTTTACTGTTTTTCATCTCAGTGTTGCATAAGAATCTTCTCATCTCCTTAAAGGCGATTCTCGCTAATTCTATACGTCGTCTGATTTCTTGTGAATAATTTAAGCTAAATCCTAGATAGATGAGGTTTGCCAATTGTTCTAAAACGTTTCCATTCTCAAATCCGTTCGTGTTGTTATTTTTACTGACAATCATATCTCTATCCAATATTACGCGCACTTGACCACAATACGGTTAAATTCAACATTATGCCTTCAAAGAAATTTACTAGAAGCACGGTATCATCTGGCCTTTTCTATCCTTCGCCACTAACATTCCCTGTCAATGTCCACCCATGTTTATTTAGATGTGCTTCCCATTCTTCTTGTTTTCTTCCCTGGTCTCCATCCTAAAATCTTTATCTCCACTTCATCTTTGCTATTTCCTTCACAATGTCCCTAGCTTTCATTCTCTACGATTTATCTATAACCTCTTCTAGTACCAACTAATCTAACTCTTCTAGAATTTTTATCTTTGCCACACATGATGGGCATCTGATAACACTACAGATTTGCAATTATTCTGGTGTCTTTGCCTTGTTATTTTTAGTGATAATCATAACTATTGTTTTTCTTTTAATTTACCTTGACACCATATTACACAGTAATACAGTCAACCCTGTATGCCTTCCTAGTAAATTGCTAGAAAGGCGGTGTCATGTGCATATCCCTTGAGTTGTTTATAATTTTACTATTGACTACAGAACCTTTATCGACTTAATTCAAGGCTTCCTTGAACAGTTCTTCTAAAAATATATTGAAAAGCAAGGGCGATAGCATGCATCCTTGCTTCATACTTCGCTTAATTTTTAGGTCTCTAGATCTTCTTCTTCTTCCTCTTCGGCCACCTATGTTAGTTTATTCCTGGATGTAGATCTCTCCTAATTACTTCCATCTTTCTGTCCTTCGTCAATCTCATCAACTGTTTGCCTGTCTCTAAGAATCGTCTAGAGTCTTTTATAGTACTAACTAATCTAACTCTTCTGGAATTTCGCTTTTCAACCTCGTAGGATAGCGGTCTGATACCAGTGCATAGATGCGCAATTATTCTGGTGCCTTTATCATCAACTTCTGTTGCGATACCCAAGACCGAGTCAGGCCCTATGAAGATCGCTGCATTCATTGCATGAGGATCGACGATTTCATTGCCCTCAAGGACCTGGAATCCAGACTAAGGTTAGCATATCATGCTTCCCAATGTAGTTCAGATATGTTTCGAACTCCCCAAACAGTTCTCGACGACATCCTTCTGGAGTCAAGAGCTTTGAGTGCCTCGTGACTGTCCGATTATATTTTCATATTTTTGGTGTCCAGTTTTGATTGCTTATCGAGCTGGCAGGTATTTCAATGGCATGGAGCTCCTCCTGAAATATTATTGCGTATTTTGCCAGTCTCTCCTGAAGATGTATCTCTGTCCACCACTATATGCTTGAGCTCCCACTCCCTCAGGAGTTTTCGAGCCATCCGCATACCAGCAGTGGTGCCCGCTCAGTAGCCTTAGTTTATTCTGGTCCCACGTTGTAGGGCCTGTGTCCTACTCCTTACTAACCTTTGTAGGGAGGTTTACCTGGTAGGCTGAATAAGGTTAATGTGTCCGAAGGCATACCCAGCAAAGCATGGCCGGGTAATTCAGCCAGCAGTGGGTTTGGTTCCAATGTCCCACCCCTGTTTGTTGTGCAATCTGTATATACTCCAAATGGCTTCCCTCTCCACCAGAATGTGAAGCGAGATTATCTTGAGAAGTCTTTCCATGGCCAATGTTGGAGCAGTGCCAAATGCCCAACTGATGGCCAAGCAGGCTTGACCATGCAAGTTACTCAGTTTGCACCTCGCCCTTTTTTTGTCAGCTCCATACGTGATCATTGATCTAATATCCATCACATACAGCCAGTGCATTATATTGGCTTTTGATCCCCAATTTTTTCCGCAGTACCTTTTGCATGTTCACAAGAACAATTTAGCCCTGCTGATAATTTTTTCCACATGTGCATTCTAGTGTGGTGTGTTATCTAGTATTACGCCCAGATATTTGACCTCCTCTGCAAACGAAATGGTGTTGCCCAGTAAGGAGGATGGCCTCAATGGGTCCAATTTTTTTCTCCTTATGAATGGAATCAACACGGTTTTTAGGTATCCGGGTTGATAAACATCTTCTCGCCAAGACACCGCCATAGATGGTGTTGATAATCTCCTGGGCTATTGCTGTTATGCGTCCGCCATGGTAGCCCCGATTCAGAGTCAAAAGGTCATCTGCATTCGCCTAAACATCCACATCCCACCAGTTCAACCACAGCAAGCAAGTCATCCACTACCAGTACGTGCCACAGAAGGGGTGGTAGAACTCCTACCTGCGGACACCCCCTGGCGGCTGTGAAGCAAACTGTTGTGTCCTGAAGAGCTGTGGTGATTGCTATGTTGTTCAGCACCCAAGTAGCATTGTAAGCCATAATTTGGCGATCGTTTCGTAATCCTTGCTAAAATCGGTGGCCATTTGGTTAAAAAAGCTGCAAAAAAGCCAATCTATTACGAAATTATTACGACACCTTGGCGAAAATGGGGAACTTTTATTTCGTCACTATTTCGCTTTTTGGACCAATATATTTAGGCCAGTATTTTGGCCATATTTTAGCAATAAATGGTAGATTTTATAGATATAATCGCTCAAATTTGGGTGCTAAAAAATTACTTTTATGACTAACAATCTTGCTAGATTTTAATAATTAGAGCTAATTTCCAGGTTTGCATTGCGTTCCTTTCATCAAACCAACTGTGCATGGAGATTCAAAATGCCGACATGAACGGACTGATTGTCTTGTGTGGATAAGTTATTATATCCTGAATAGTTTGGTTGCAGATTACTTCGAATTGCCTCAAATAATGGACTAAAATCTTAGTGCCAAGGCAAATTTACTGTTAATTTAGAGGAGATACTTAATATATTTCCAAGCGCCAAAATAATTTTCATTATTTTGCAACCTAAATTTTACATTAATAATAAAAAATAATCGACCTTGAACTAAATTTTTCTGATTTTGTTTAAACTTTTCCGAAAACACTCGTGTGTTTTCAGTTAAATTAGAAAATTAGAACATTTAACCGTCTAAAAATCCTGGCCGCTGGTTTGTTGCAGATATTCATCGAGGCTACAACGTTCGTGAAGAGGCTAATGCAGCCGTTCCGCCATAAAAACCAATTAGTGGCGAAAAAATAGAAATTTCGTTCGTCGTTTATTTTACGCCCTCTAGTGGCACTCAACGAAGTAAAAAAAAAGAGTTAAATTGGCTACTTTATGGCTATCTTATGTCAATATTCTGTGGCCTTATAAATTAGCTATTATTTGCTAATTTTGTAGGCTAAACAAGTTTTGGCTATATTTCTGGTCAGAAAAACCGCAAATTTACTGAAATAAAATAGATATTTTATCTAGTAAATATTCGGAAGTTTTAGCCAGGCAAGAAAATGTAATGTTTACCAAAATGACTAAGTTATTGCCATCACGAAAAATGCTACTTTATGATCAAATCTTGGCCATAGATGCGCTCTTATGGCTAATTTTTTGGCCAAAATTTATCTTACATAAATGGCCAAATGACAACCAAATCCTGGCTATTTTTACTACTTTATGACTAACTTTTGGCCATTAATGCTATTTGGTCATACAGTGCTACCTGGGCATGCTGCATGTCTAGTCCTGAATAGTCTGCTCTACACCTCCAACATCAAGCGCTTTACAGAGAGAGTCAGGGAGGGCACTGTTGAAAGCTCTTTGAATGTCCAGGAATATCTACATCGGTCTATTTGCTGCTCTGATATGCATACTGATGTTTGGAGAATGTCAGTCGCTTTATCAAAGATCTTCTCAAACTACTTGTAAACATCGCGGCTGCCTTTCTACAAGAGTGTGGAAGGTAACCAGAGCTTCTTCAGTTCTGAAAATCTCAGTTGGCTCTTCGCTATTTCCTTATCTAATTTCCTATACACAGCGGGCCATAAAAAATGATACAAAATTCGTATATGCTCATATAGTAGTAGTAATAGTGGTATCGTCCTCTTATATGAATAGATCTGGCAAGTCGCAGGATTAGGTCAAACAAAAACTTTCTTGTAGTTTGAAAGAAGGCCATCGTTTCGACGTTTAATCGACGTCTTCTTCAGGGCTAAAATATATTTAAACAACAGACTAGTCACTAAGAAGGCCAAAGCAACCATTACATTTCACAAAACTAACACTTGACATGCTTCTTTTCTGCACAAATACAGTTTTTTCCATTTTACTTTTACGGAATAAAAAAAGCTATAAAAAACAGTTAGGATTCTACATGTATTTAGTTAAACAATGATGACAAAAATTGATAAATACGCATAGTACAGGATTTTAAAATATATATAATTAAAAAAAAGTAAAATATATTTTAGCCCTGAAGAAGACTTCGATTGAACGTCGAAATGTGGCCTTTTGTCAAATTACAATGATGTTTTTGGTTTGTCCTAATACAGCTCTTTTTTCAAGTATATGGGTTCATTAGTGCTTATCAAGTCTGTCACTACACATGTTTTTGCCTTTTGTGGTTGGCGTTTGGTCTGGTTGATATAAATTGGGCAGTCGCCTGATCGCAACCCATCGTCGATTGTTCCACGACAAGCCGGGTAATGTGCTACTAGCCGATACCATAAAGGTTAACGATTATTTAAACGCTTGCTTAAAGAAAAGCGCATAATAAGTAAAGTTAGATCAGTTATTCGACCCACAGGAGCTTTAAGGGTAGATGACTTGCAGGCAGAATTGAAAGATATCCCGAATTTGTATTTATTGATCTGATGGGTGAAAGTGGCTACGAATTCCAGTTGAAACCTTATTACTATGGTAGCTTAAAGTTGACCTCACAGCCTTTTTCTATTCTATTTTTATTCTTTCTCTAGGTCACTCTTTTGCTAAAAATGGCCAATTCCTATAAATCTTCAATAAAAGAGAATGTAGATGTGTATGAGCGTCTACACATTCTTAGCAAGTCCTCAGAGAAACTCACGTTAAGGAGGAAAGAGAAAGAAAATAAAACAACGAGGTAGCTCAAGGAAGAAAGAAGAAAATATAAAAACGTTGCAGCTTGTCAATGAACACATAGAGACGTACATTTACGCCTGCTGCTTTGAGCCTTGCCAGGAGTGACAAGCCTCAAGTTGAACTAACTTGAACTAATCTTCAAGAAATCAGGGGCAATTAACACCAAGACCGAACGGAATTTTTCCGAAGGTTGCAATTGCAACAAATTGATGTGGGAAATTACACAATGATTACAGGCCCAAGTCTTGGCTTTGGAAACAACCTTTTTTTGGGGAGTGGCATCAGCCTGCTGCTGAATGACAGACGTTTCAAAATAAAGAACACGTCATACTTGCGTCTTTTCATTTTTTGCAAAATAACTCTAGTCCTAAGTTTCAAAAATCGGGTCTCAGACCGCAGAAAAGCATAACATGGTTGGGAGTTTTATCGACAGACACAGTACGATGTAGTACCATAAGAGGAGTTTCTTGGCCAGCTCACTGATGCCAGTGGTGCTCTGTGCAGTCGCCATATGGGAAAAAGCAATAAATGGAAACCTGCTAGGAAATATCAACAGACCAGGTCTTAGCATGAACTCAGCCTACCATACGGCCTCAATTGGAGACAAATGCACTCATTAATAGAAACGTGGCATTTTCATCCAATCCTGTCAATTTGCTATTGAATCAAGTCTTGTTGATATCGATAAAATCCCCGATTTTTATCGCGATAAAAATCCGGATTTTTATCGGTATCGGTATAGAAATATGACCAGTTTGTTTATTACTCGCCACCATCCCGACACTGACAAGAATCCCGAGTCAAATATTTTGATATACAGCGCTTGATATACACTTACTTACTTTATGGAGGCAATTTAGTTATTTTTGTGAAGCGCGGCACTACGTATTGGATGAAGCCACTCCGACATCAAAAATTGCAGAATGTATGGAAGACTGGGCAGTAAGTATGAAGAAAAAAAACAGCGAAGATTATAAGGAGTATTCAGTGAAGACAATTTGGAACAGCACTGCCAAAATGTTGCAAGAAAAGTATTTCAATGATTACCAAAGACGGATCAACCCATTCTCCGACATTGAATTTGAAAGTTCCCAAAAGGCTAGAAATGCTAAACGTAAGCAACTACAAAGACTTCCTGAAAAACGTAAAGTTAATGCGGTTGCATTGAATATTAATGAATATGATCGTATGATCAACGCCTGTGATGAAAATGTGCCAGAAGGACTTCAGATGAAGTTTTTCCACGTCGCATCCCTCGAATTAGCATGGAGAGGCAATGAAGCAGCCAATTGCAGGGTTAGTTACTTTCAGGTAGAGCACAATAATGATGGACATTTATCTGGACGAATTCAGTATAACCCTATATTTTCCAAGACGTGCCAAGGAGGGGGTAAGAATTGTGCGGAGACAAAGTGGCTTATACCGAACCCAAACCAGCGTGACAAGTGTCCTGTGAGATTATATCATAAATTAATGGAAAAAAGAGGCTCAAACATAACTACCGACAGATTTTTTCTTACTCCTAATCCTTATTGGAATACACCAGCATCACCTTGGTTCAAAAACAGCCCTGCTGGAAAGAATACTGTTTCAACGTGGAACAGAAAGTCAGCAGACAAATGTGGCTTGGACACCAAAAAGAAAAAGATTACAAATCATTCCAGCCGTGCAACCATAATTTCTCACATGGCCAAAGTAAGCATAAAAGAACAGGAGTTAATAAAAATCAGTGGTCATAGCAGCAGCTCATCAATTAAACCATACCTTCAGCTTAATGATGAGCATCACTCAAATATCATCGATAGAGTAAGAAGAGCGGGAGCAGGAGCACAATCGGGCAGTACGTCCATTGTAGCAGCCAGTTCTGGCAAGTCAACTAATTGCCGCAAGTTTGAAAATTGTTCTTTTAATAACTGTGTTTTTAATTAAATATTATGTTTGTTTGAAATAAATATCTGTTAAGATATTTTAGTTTACAGCCTACATGAAAGAAAGCTTAAAGAGTAGGCCAGTATGGTCAAAATATGCAATGTCTAAACTAAACTTTGCTGGTGTATCGTGCTTTTGCTAGGCAACAATGATTTCGTACCTACAGACAAAATGTATCCGATAAAATATGAGGTCTTGTTATATAACATAATATTATATTATATATGATAAAAGTATAGTGGATGTGGCGGGAATGACTATGATGTTCGTGCCAAGATATTCACCAGAAATATATAACATTCACAATGTCTTCGGTATACTGCTGATCAAATTGATGAATGACTCCAAAAGTCTTTCCTTGAAGGCATAGCATTTTCATTTTCTTCTTAAGAAATCACTACTCTTCGGTGAAGGATCGACTGGCGGTTCTTCACTAGCTTCTTCTTTGGTAAGTTGGTAGGTTGGTAATCCATGGATATATCTTTGACTGCGTTTCCATGCATTCCGTCAACAATCTCTTGGTATCGAAAGATCATTCTTGCTTTGTGGCGTATCTGGCTTGGAAATTTTACCTTCTACCAATTAAGCCAAGGGTTCTTTAAGAGCGGAGATAACAAATTGAAGTTAAAGCTGCGGATTTTATCACAAGAGCCAGTATACTCTTGAGTGAAGAAGAAGCTCTGATCGAGATTACACGATATGTGAGTCATAAGTTATTACGATTTTTAAACTTTCATTATGTCATTGAAAAACTCAACTCTTAGAGAATAGATGAGGCACTTCTACTATAGTACATGAAAGCATTCAAAAAAATCTCATTTTAAATATTTTATGTTGAATGTATAAGGGCGAGACGCAATGTAAGGTCAGTCTGCAGATCAGGCTTGAATTCTACAGATTGCTTCGTTTTTTGTCAGTTGGAGAAATTGGTTGTCAATCAATTACGAAAAACAAATAGTTTCTGCAATTGGGCACTGAAGAGCACCACCACAAATGATATCTAATGCACGTTGAGGACGTATTGAAGGCTACATGTAACTTTTTTGTTTTTGTTCAAAGGTTTTCGAAAAAAAATATATAAGAAGTAGATATGAAACAAGATCAAATTGTTATACTTGCTGGTCCTGTTAGACATGGAGCTGAGGATGGCCTGAAGATTGAAACCAATCCTTTTCTTTATACTTCGTCCCCAAAATAAAGGGTTTAAAGCATCTAAAAATTG
This sequence comes from Taphrorychus bicolor, assembly GCA_951812265.1. NCBI lineage: Eukaryota > Metazoa > Arthropoda > Insecta > Coleoptera > Curculionidae > Taphrorychus > Taphrorychus bicolor. Next base: position 27,231,909 of record OX638302.1, on the reverse strand, counting down.
TTGGTAAATATTTAACATCATAAAATTATATTTGTCTTTATTAATATTTTCCCGAATATCTTGAAGACAGTTGGAGATATTAAAAGAGGCTATTTTTTTTATCTAAAGTGTTTTCCGGGCTTTGAAGCCGTGGTCCATTGAAATTTCTTCCTGACGTTTCGTCTACACCTGCGGCAGACATTATCAAAGGCGATGAGGCAATGGCCGAAGTGTCCTCCGATGCTTTCAGTCGTTGACTGATTCGACTGTGGTAGGCTCCGTGGTAATTATTGCTCCGTCGTCGCGCTGTAGTGGAGGGACTGCGGTGGGGGTAGTGGAGGCGCGGGGTTTCGGCGCACTTTAAGCATGTCGTAGAACTTGCTTCCAAGCTACATTTAAAAACGTGATTTCCTCCTTCCTGTTAAAATTTTCGTCGTGTCGAAAGATCTCAACGGCCTCTCTCGCTATTGTCTTGGATAGAAACGCTGCGATTGATTTAAGATATCCACCTTGCTGAAAAGGATGTCGTGGCATTCTAAAAGAGCGTGCTCTGCTACTGCTGATTTTTGTGTTTGTTCTTTGCAACTTGCAACTTCACTTGTGTTCCGTAATCCTCATGCTGACACTGCGTAATGTATACCGAGCCACAGCTGCATGTAACTCGGTAAACTGCGGGTGCCGATAGGGGATCTCTGCGATATTTGGCCGATTTCAAGCTCTGTTGTATTGTACGAGTGGGTTTAAAGACAGTTTTAACATTGAGCTTTTCCAGTAGCCTGCCGATCATGTCCGTTACTTTGTGAATATCTAGTGGATTAGTCCATTGGCGCTTCTTTCCATCTTCTCTCGTCGTTCCTTCCTGACGCTCTACATTCATTGGACGGACGGCCCTATCGAACTCGTGCTAGCTGTATCTATTCCAACCAAAAGCTTTTTCCAAATGCTTCATTTCCCGTTCCAAATCAGCCGGTTCACAAATTCTCTTGGCTTTCCCCAACAGAGTCTGTATGACTTCTCTTTTCTGTCTGGGATGATGATTTGATCCGTTATTGAGGTGGCGGTCAGTGTGTGTTGGTTTTCTATAAACGGGTGCGCAAGCTTCCCACTCAGCCTCGTTGATACTAAAACAATCAAAAAACGGTAGGGGTCCTTCCTTTTCTATCTACAAAGCGAATTGAATTTTTGGGTTGATAGAGTTTAGGTATAAAAGGAAGTTTTGAAGTTCGCCCTCGCCATGGCTCCAAATAACAACGGTGTCGCCCATGTGTCGGAGCCAGCACTTTGGCCTCTTTTTGCTGTTTCCAACGTCTTGTCTTCGAAAATGTCCATAAAATAGTTGGCTATTACTGGACTAAGGAGGCTGCCCAAGGCTACACTATCAGTTTGTTCGTAGAAATTTTCAATCCATTGAAAATATACAGTGGTTAGGCAGGGTAGGAACACCTTGATAATATCTTGTGGGAATTCCTGGTTAATATGTTCCATGGCTTCCTTGATGGGTACCATCGTGAAGAGCGAAGCCTCATCGCCTTTGATAATGTCTACCGCAGCTCTAAGTGAAACGTTAGGAAGAAATTCCATTATACCACGGCTTCACAGCCCGGAAAACACTTTAGATTGTATTATGCCGGCCGTGAAAGCTTCCACAGAGGCTATTTTTGTTCAACATAGAAATTTTAAGTTAAAAAAGTAACCACTATTTCCCTGATTCTGCAAAATCAGGTTTTATATCGGTACCTTCTATTTCGCAATGACATTTCTGTGGAAAATGTCTAACGGCCAATTTCAAAATCAAATTGAAAGTCCCTTTAACTAAAATAACTCCCAGCATGTGTCATTTTTCCTGATACAAGTTAAATAGATGTCACATCTTGATGTCGCTTTAATTTAAAGGAACTTTATATATGATTATGAAATTGGTAAGTTTTTTATACATCAGTGACTTTAAAAAAGTTGTTTTGAAAAGAGAAACAATTACCAAGGCCGGATTTAGAAAAAAAGTTGATAATTTTAGAAAAACTAAACGATATGTGAGTCATAATGAGTCATACAACGAAATCAAGAGTGTTATGTTGAAGTTTATGAAAAAGTGCAAGTGGTTTTAGTTTCACCTATGTGTCTCGAAAAAGAAATTAAATATAACTATAATATAAAAAATTATAAGCTTTGTTTTTGTTAAATAACTAAAAACGAAAAATAATTTGGTACTTGGACACAATTAGAGGTTGTGATTGGATGGTTCTTCAGTCGGTTAAAACGTGTTTTCAGAATTATTACTATTGAAAACAGTGATTTTCGATATCCGCAAAAGTGTGTTCTGTACAGGGTGATTAAAAATTTGATCTGCATTTTTAGAGGACGTATAAAATAATACTTTTTTTTCCTGAAAGCGCATGTCCTGCATATCGCGTTATTGCAATGTTTTTCTTTTTACTCAAAAAATTATAAAAAAAATCAAAAACATCCTGTAGCTCAGTAACGAAGCATTTGCCAGCAGAAGAAGTCTTATTTTGGTAGTTCGATGGAATATGAAAGGTATATTTGGAAAATGGCTGTTAGTTTTGCACTTAATTGGTGGACAATTTTATAAATGTCTTTTTTTAAGCAAAAGAGAAACAATACTCCCTCGCCTGACATGATTCTTATATTCTTATTTCTCTTATTATTAAATTCTCTCATATAAGTCCATATATTAGACTTAAGGGCAGTGCAACATTTATCTTAGACTATAGGGGGGGGGAGGACTATTGGGCTAAATTAACTACAACTTAAGTACATTTAATTGAATTTTCATTTTAAGCAGCATTTTTTGAAAAGCTGTTTAAAAATCCACTAATGTATATGCCTATAATGATAGAATTATAAATAAATGCCAACAGTTTTATTGTTATTGTTGTTGTATACCCCAACCCATCTCTATGCACAATTTTTTTTCACGACAAGGTCAAGCGGTTGGCAAATTTATGTTTCTAACTTTGAACTTAACGACGTGCTTATGTATGTACTATGTGGCAACAAAAATTGTTTTATAAAACAGAAGGAGACGGAATGAAAAACTCACCTCGTGCTAACCTTGCAGCAATTAACCTATTTTGCGACAAATAAAAGAGAAATTCTTGTGGTGCTGTGTCTTTCCTTGAAATGGTCAACGATAGTGAATAGTGATGCATACAATGTAGGCAAAGTAATTAATCTGTTAAGGTGCATTTTCGTCATTATGTATGCGCATATATAAATAAAACTGGGGGTGCATTGCACCGCACTTACTTATATAAACCGCTTTTTATGACCAATTTCATTAGTTAAAAGCGAGGTTTATTACTCTTAATAGAAAGGGTGTAGAAGTTAAGTGCCTCTTGTCTAGTCTGGCTAAGAATCGTAAAAAAATTCTCTTATATGAAGGCTTTACGTAAGATTTGTAGAATGCAAATTATGCCCTGTATAGATACAAGCAATTATTTACAACAGATAGTCATATTTGTATCTATAACACAATGAATGATTTCGGATTTGAAGGGGCTGTTATCTAATCAGGCCCATAAAGTGATTAAGAGATATTCCCACTGACTGGGACAAAAAGTTGTCAGTAAATTGTTAAATTTCATTTATTTCCACGATACATTTTCATTTATTATTATATGATAAGGTTTTTTTCAATATGGATCTCAATTATTATCCTCTTTTCTGAGAGTGATTTTAATGAACACTGGATAACAAGAAGTTTCACACATGATTACAAGCAACTGCAATGTGTTGGTTGGTTGGTGGAAAGGTCTTCCGCCAACGATATGGTAATCACTATTACTATCATGACCCAATGGTTTCTATGCGGTAAAATAATTACTAATTGAAATTACACTAAATTAACACCATATTACCGTATTTAGAGCACTATGCATTTCACACCATTTCGCTATTACGACACACACGCAATCCGTATCTAAACGAAACATTTGGTCAACTATTTACGTGCGTTACACCTTGCAACAATTATAACATTTATGATTGTTGATATTTTTAAATACTGTTCAAAGTCTATGCTAATTATACGGGGTGTTCATTAGAAAAAGTCATCTAGAAAGCTATGGATTTCTTTTCTTATGAGCTCGTTTACTATTTCCTTTTCTTCGAACTAAACGATGTTTTGAAATGAACACCCCTATTTCTAAAGCAACGCGTCTTACCTAGCTTAGGGCAATTTTTCCTGAAACATGGGACAATACTTTTGCGTAAATCCAGGAACGCACTTTTAAAACTTCACAGTTCAAAGCTCGCGCTATACGGCGGGTTCCGGAGCGTTTGACCGGAATGAAATCGGCAAGCCAAAACCCGGAGCGGCTTTACTGACTCACTGTAGCGGTGTTCAGTGAATAATAATAATTCCGATCGCTGCTGCTTCTCTTCTCTCTCGTTTTCGTTTCGTCGATTCACCTGCCTTACGCTCGCTTGTGCGCTTAACGTACTTGTGAGCGAGTGTGAATCAGCCCTAAAGATGGTGGGTACTGTAATTTATTATTAACTTTCTTATCTAATTTTCCATGGTTGTCACTTAGAAGAATACCTATGCTCGCGGAAAACGTGTACTTTTTTCTTTAGAGATGGGTTTATGTCAGAATTAGTTTACACATTGGAGCGTCGTTTAGTTGATCGGTAGGTAGTGCTCCGGAATCTTATCATCGTGCTTATCAAAATAGGTACTTAACATATATAAATCAAATATCTAATAGATTCCATTCTCGATATCTCACGTACGAACTGTTAGTGCCAAATGCCAAGTGCATCAGCACCCGTTTTTTTTAAACATTCACCTGCGTATACATTAAAAAGATATAAACAAATAGGACTAGATTTTTTTTTCAATTTAGTATCTTTTGAGAACTGGTGACTATGAATTAACTATAGTGACTATGAATGAACTGCAGAAACCAGAAACCTTGTAGCACCTTATACAATTTTGTTTTACTAGAGTAGTTATATGTCTTATAATTACAAAATGGTGCAAATACCCTCTTAAACTGAACTTCTTATGAATAGATGTATATGACATGCTTACTATTTCTCTCTAGAAAAAGTGAAGGAAAAAATGTACATTGATTTTGATTTATGTAGGACATTAAAGATTTCGAGGAAAACTTATGAAGTGAGAAGTACTGAAAATCTCTATTTGTGGTTATTAAGCTTGTAACCACACATAACGAACTCATTAAAGAGGCACGAGAAAGAGAGATAAATTTAAAAGAAGATATTAAATATTTAGAGAGAAGCTTCTCATTAATTAAGAGGTACTTGCTTTAAGTATGGAAAATGTTTAATATATTAGTTATAACCAAATCTACAGACTCAACAAAATTCTAAAATAATTCTAAAAGAGAGGAAGAGAGATTCACAGAAAAGATTTCAAATTTCAAGACTTCAGTTTGAAAGATAGTAGAGAAAGATTCTAGTGAAAGTACCTTTCACTAGAATCGGTCATATCAAGCGTCATAGACGGGAGATAGATTGTAGTAACTGGTCTTCATGGGGTACCCAGCTCTTACTCAAGGGTCCAAATGCCACAGCCTGCGAAAATGAGTGTAATCTTATAACTCCACAAATGTTGCAAAATGTTCGAATGCACTTTGAACATTGTCGTTATTACTGTATGGAGGTTGGTGGTGGACATTTTCAACAACTAATAAATTGAAATTAATTTATTGTCAAATCGATTTTTCTGTCTCCTGCTCCTGTTTTCTCGAGAACAACTCATTCAAATTTTAAAAATGATGCGGCAAAATGATGTATAACTTGACACCACTTTACATTTAACATTTTTAGGGCTTCATGGTTTCCTCTAAGACAATAATTGCATCAAAAAAATGTCCCCATTAGAATGAAAATCGACGGGTTCGAGCGTTTTCGTATCTTCTGCTTCATAGGCCAGAAAACCCTGGTGGAAAGTTTTCATAGGGCCACCCTGTATAAGCAAATATTTCGTTACCGTGAGACCTAGTGTAAATGTTAAGTCAACCAGGTGTTTAATATTGGTAATAACATGCTCATCAACCACACGAAAACGGGAGCAGATACCAAAAAAGTAAAAAAACAGCAAAAAAGAAAGTTTAATTAAAACGGGAAATTAAATCATTGTTTAATGTAAGGTGAGAGTTGCACCACCACAAAAAATTTGGCGGAAAAATTGCCCTGTAAACTTTGAAAGCATAGGCAGGGTAGCTTACGTTTCAAATTTTGGCAAAATGTCTCAAAAACTGAGGTAGAGGTAAAAAAGAAATAAAATTTTTGAACACCTTGTATGTGGGTAACGATATATGTTATTAGCATACATAAAATATAATTTTAAATATCGCTGTATATGAATACATTCAACACTTAAAGTTCTACATTGTAAACATCTACATATTTAACTCGTTTATAGTGACCATGTTTTGCCAAACTCTACCGGGTTGACAATCAAACGTCAAACATAATGAAAGTTCTCTTGAAGAGGTTTTAGATCCATACACTTCCTCAGTCACCTTTCGAAAACGTAAACTGCAACGGAACTCTGCTTCCTCGTAGTCTAACAGATCTTGGCAATGTTTTTTTCTGTTGAGTTTTTGTCATTCAATCTGCAGTGTTTTTCTTTTAATCGAACGAAAAAAATTAGACAGCCTTAAACATGATGCAGATTACTGTAAAATACAGAAATCGATTTTTAGCCGTCGGTACTATGAAAACGCTGTTTTCGAACTTCTAAACGACAGACATCATTTCGCAAGCTCTAATTGTGTCCCTCCACAGACTAGTTTCGCCGTTTACGGCTCATCAGTGAGGCTTTGACACAACCAGAGATCCCGAAATATTGAATGGTCAAGACACGTTTCATGGCAGTACCGAGAAAAGGTTCCCAGTGGCGCCATCCATGTCCGTTTGTTGAACTAACGAGATTACACCCGTCCAGTCTCAACGTCAATGCCCGGTCTAAGGAAAGAATGATGCAGATTACTGTAAAATACAGAAATCGATTTTTAGCCGACGGTACTATGAAAACGCTGTTTTCGACCTTTTAAACGACTGATAAACCATCATTTTGCAAGCTCTAATTGTGTCCATCCACAGACTAGTTTTGTGAGACTTTGGCACAACCAGAGCTCCCGAAATATTGAATGGTCAAGACACGTTTCATGGCAGTCACTGATGAGCCGTAAACGGCGAAACTAGTCTGTGGATGGACACAATTAGAGCCTGCGAAATGATGGTTTATCAGTCGTTTAAAAGGTCGAAAACAGCGTTTTGCCATGAAACGTGTCTTGACCATTCAATATTTCGGGAGCTCTGGTTGTGTCAAAGCCTCACTGATGCGGTAAACGGCGAAACTAGTCTGTGGATGGACACAATTAGAGCTTGCGAAATGATGGTTTATCAGTCGTTTAAAAGGTCAAAAACAGCGTTTTCAGCCTTAAACATCTTGGAGAGAAATCCGGATGTAGCCTTTACGTCATTCATATCTCCTGTCCATCAGAATTAGCATAACTAACCAAGATCTTCTTTTTGCTCTTTTTAAGGAACCGTTTCGGAAGTAGAGTTACATTGATATGCCTCAATATCCACTTCAGACATGTCTATACATCGCACCCTTAGTACTAAAGAGGCACAATCCAAAAAAGACGGTTTTGAGATAAATGGCAAAAACTGTTGATGAATGGTGAAAGATTCAACATTTTTCTTTTTTATGAAAAACATTTGTGTGGTATTGTCATACAAATATCTTTTAATCGTGGTTAATGATTGAGATAGTAGATTATTAAGTTTTTTTTGCAATCGAAGTTGTGTTGTAGATTTTATTGCTCTTAAAATTTGAAAAAAGTAATTTGCGCCTCTTTAGGTTTAAATATTTCAAAATAATTTTTTTTTTGTAGGAATGCGCCTCTTTTCAATTAATTTCACTCTTAATGAGATGATTATTTTGAAATGATACTGTTTAACATTAAAAGTTTACTAAGATGATCTTACATTATTTCTGATTGTGTCTCTGTAGATTTATATTGTAAAAAGATTCTGGGTACCATTTACAATACTAAATTATTTTTTTATTTAGGAAAACAACAATATAGAAAGAACAGAAACATTATTTATTGTTAAACTTTTTTACAGTTTCACAAATGCTAGTTTTAAGAATTAGGAAGCGCATTATGCTATTAAATGTAATACAAAAATAAAATATTTTAATGAAAGTATAAAAACTGAACTAGCTTTATTACAAACTCAATCTTATAATATTGAGTTAAAAAAATCTGCGTAAAATCTAGGTATTAAGTTTTTCGAAATTAGGACTCTCAGGTCTTTTTTCTTATTTTCACCAAGTTCAATTTTTGTTGGATAAGCTGATACTAATTTTAACTGTTCGATTCCTATCATCTTTCTTCTTTGAGTTCTCACAACTACTTCAACGTAATCAGATGTGTGAGTATAGGATGTTTTATAAAAAAAAGCTGTACGGTTTGTCGTTAACAAATTTTAAACTTTTTATTTCGTTCCATGAAACAAGGTTGCCTTGTATATCTGTCTTGAAATTATGTCCTATATGCTCTTGAAGTTTTTTGATATCAACGAAACTCTCGTGTGCGAGTTCATGAACAGTGAAAGGCGGTTTTGATTTTCTTGCGTTTTTTATTATAGTTACATATTGATGGGGGGTGTAGATGGGTCCGGATTTTAAGTTTTTCTTTACTTCTTTTTCTATTAGAGAGTGCACATTGTCACCCTCATTTTGTGAGTGACCCTTGATTAGAAATTTATGCGTTAGACTTCGGATGTTGTAACGATTGATCGCATACAAATATAGACTTGTAATAAATTTATTCTTATTCTGACCACAGCAGTTGTCAGAATAGAATATTATATCCAAGCCAGTCTCGGATAAATCTGTATTATTGCTAAATAGCGCGTCAAAATATTTGAGAATGCATGTACCTATTTCGATAGCCCCGCGTTTACCTTCTGTTTCGTTCCAATAAAAACAATGCACGTTTTTGTAGGCATGATGTTTTTCAGCACTATCTTCAGTTATTTTTTCTAATTCCACAAGGGTTAAGTTGTAGCTATTTAATTTGGATTTATAATAAAAGGCGGAAGTCTCACCTCTCGGACACTGTAGGACCGCCTGAAGATCGTAAACAACAACTTTTCTATTTTTTGATATTTCAAAACGATCTTTTTTCTTTTCTGTGCGGCATAAATCCTTCTGTATTAAATGATTTCTATATTCCCCTTCCAATTTTTCTTTGGCATTTCCGTCCGCATTAAGATAAGATAGGCATTGATCGCACTGATCCTTTTTAGGTTGGTGAAATCCGATGTTGAAGTCCCTTGTGAAAATGTTATAGTAAATCCAATATTTTCCAGCGTTTTTATTCTTTGATTTTTGATCTTCTTCAAAATCTTTGTAGAGTTGAGTAATAGTTTTACTGCCATCTATGTATTCACGTTGAGTAGTCGATCTTACATAGTGTGATTCAATCCTCGGTATCGAGTTAATGTGGTTTTTGATGTCCTCTTTGAGGTCTGGATCAATCTGTGGATGGTTGTTGTGTCTACCTCGCTTGTCCACTTGTAGAAATCCATTTTCCGCCATCTTAAGTCTTACAGTCCGAATCATCTTGTCGGATATGTCTAAGGTGTTTTTGTAAAATGTTTTGCACACTCGTACTGCTAACCCATTTACCGTGAAATAGAAAGCCTGATTCGCATTTCTCGGTCTTGCGGCATTCGTGTATTTGTATCGAGGTACTATGTTTTTCATGCATGAATATACAAATGCACGTTGCTTATCGATATCACCAAGTTTCCAAAAATTGTTGAAAATTGATAGTCGATCATCTGTATCAATATTATCACCACATTTCAATCGGCAATTCTCTGGACAAGTTGCTTTCATTATTCTTCCTGAAATTTGATTTCTAGACTTAGAAACTGACTTATAAGCTTTTCCACAATTTCGAAGTATTTTGGCCTTATTTTGCTTCCATTTTTCGGGATTCCGAGAACGTTTTCTTCCTTTCTGAACATTCTCTTCATCTGAAGACGACTCTGAAGAATCTTCTGAAGATGAACTTGAAGACGAACTACTTTCAGACCGTGCGCAGCTTGTTGATGGTATATCTTTTAAAAAAGTATACCTGCTTTTACAATTATCCTGAGAACAATAAGTCGGATCAGAATCGGTGTGATCAACATCACTTTCATTTGAGTGGACCGGAGAAATGCGGTAATTGTTTGTTACATCTGTGCAACACTTTCGTTTAATGTGTAATTTGGTGGGATGCTCTTTGTCTACTTCAACAGTAAATTCTTCAGTCGCCTCAAAAGGCAAATAACATCGTTAATATTTAAATATTTATAAAATAGTTTGAACTTACCGCATCCAAACCTTCCTTTATAATGTTTTCATTGAAATTATCTAAATTGGCACAATCTGATTTTTCTTTATAGTGTTCTTTTTCTACTTGCACCTCATAATCATTGAAAGTCCGTTCGATGCCCTGATCCAAACTGACATGTTCTGTTTTTTCTTGAAGACAAGCTTTATCTACTTCCGCAACACCATCATTTTCGGTCTAAAACAAACAAACATCATCAACTTAATATTGTTGTGTCTATAATTGTGTTTTTTTTTTATTTATGAAACTTACCAGTCCCAAATCTTCACTATTTTTGTCTTCTGAAGTAGGATTATCATTTTTTTCTGCCATACGCATTTCTGCCTCAACAAAATCGTTTGAGGTCTGAAAAATAAAGATTTTGGAAATTTTAAATGGCAGCCATTTTTCTCGAAATGATTATATAACTCACCACATTCGAAACTTCATCATTGTCCAGTTCGATATTCTGATCTGGTTCAAAGCGAGTTTCCGATTCGTTTTGAAATTCTAAACATGAAACTTCCTGAAAGTAAACGTTGCATTGATTAAAAATAAAAATGATGCAATAAATCGAGTGGGAAATACAGATAGAAAACAAAAAAGAACAGTATTTACCTTCTTCATCGCAGATCTAGCCGCATCTACCATTCTGCGAACTCTTTCAGACATCCCGGCAGAGTGTTCTAACAGAAAAAAAACATCAGAACCTAATTTTCAAGAGTAAATGGACCTAACTTCAAATATTTCGTAGTAAAGTTTCGAAAATTTAAAACTAAAAAGCAATAAGATGTAATAACTGATGAAAATTTGCAGCGGTTACTAGAAAAAAGGCACATTTCCAGATAGTTGTACGAACCTATTCATAATTTCAATAATAAAGGGACAAAACAAGAAATAATTATTTTTAATTCCATCATTATTAAATACAAGAAAGTACTAATTAAAAATATGCCCCTTTAATGCTAAAAATTAAATGTTATATTTACCTCAAGATTTAATCAAACAAAGGCACAATCACAAATCAGCCGACGAAAATACAACCTCTCCTAGTCAGCGATGGCACGATACTAAATGATGACGCTTTAGATCTAAAAAAGCGCGCGAATTCGTTCAGAATTAAAGAGGCACATGAAGGTGCCTACACTTCAAATCGGCGGAGTTATGCGTAGGTCGGGCTCCACTAGATAGAGGGCACTATTTTAGGCCCTTTTATGTATAAAACTAAAAATGCCTAATTTTTGAGTTATGCCCCTTTAGTACTAAGGGTGCGACATGTCAGGAAACTTGCTTCATAATATTTTAATATGCTACATTATTTTTTTATACTAGCTACATTAGGCGTCCTAGAAGCTCCCGTGTTGCCTCAATTATGACTTCAGTCTTAGGATCTAACAATCAATAAGTACACCGATTAACCCATTAGCAAAGCCATTGACTTCTTCATGTTTGTACTCATGAAATTTCAGACTCTAATGTTGAGGCGTTCAAATTCCAACACTTAATGTCAACGTAATTTGTTTGAGTCAGAAATATTCCCTTCATTGACATTCAGAGATTCACTACCCTCCAAGTCCTGCATATTGAATTTCTTAGTCATTTCTTTCTTTATCTTTTAAATTCCTATTGGATCATTGCTTTCAAGAATTTTGTCCTCTATATAGAAGAGCAAATGTAACTCAGTTTTCCTAAATGTTCTAATGTTGAGACATTTGAACTAATAAAGTTGTAGTCCAAAGCAATTGTATTGAATCGCTTTTTCTAGTTGAATGGTTACTGCTCAAGGCCATAAATTGAGTGCATTACTAACAAAATAATCATAACAACTACTGTAACAACTGTCTCGGTTTGGTCTTTTACGTGATTGGCGTCTTCTCGCTTGCTTCTGTGGCAGCTTTCTTCGCATTTTTTCCTACCTCTTCTCTCTCTCTCTCTTAACTCTTTAGTTTTACAGTTGTTTTATTCAGTGCTAGGTCTTAAAATGTGCAATGTTCTTCTTTTCATAGCAAAAGACATCTTGAACAACAACAATATTTTTCTTGTCAGTACTACAACTTGTTCTTTCTGTGGTTATATCTTTTCCTAACACATTTATGATTTTTGCCTCTAATTCTCCACTTTCACCACTGAATTGTTTGGGAATGTATATGTTTTATTTAATTTCGTACGTATAATTGTTTGCTGTTATGCTCTTACAAACTGTCCCATTTTTTACATCTGTCATATCAGTTTTGTGTCACATTATTAGTTTAAACCTGAACGGTATATAAACCCACTTAGCAATTTTACATTCTTGTCATCTCACAAGAATATGCCTTAGAGGAGATGGATTGTGATATTCAGGTGAAAAATTACGTTCCGTGGCATTTAATTATTACGTGAAAAACATATTCTTTTGTGATATGATAAACATGCACCATTTATGTTGCTTTGGGACATTCCTAGCACCTGACAAGAATAAGCCTTTCAGGAGAAGAACATGTGATATTCATGTGAAATATTATCATACTTAAAATTCACTTCTATTATCACTATTATGTTTTATTTATTATATTTACTATTTAATATTGCTAATTTAATTAATGGGATATAAATATTTTACTTAATTGACTAAGTTCCTTTAAATAACGTTCTTATCATATTATTCATTAGAACTTCTTTTCAGTAACCGCCTTGTCATGTGGTATTCTCATACCGACAAGTACGTGATATGTGGGGTCAATACAAGAACGTACTTTTTGCTCATTCTTCCAGAGAATATTACATTCATGTTATATTCATATTATTTAAAGAATGTTCTTTTTGGGTAGCTTGATGGAATGTGATAGGAAAGTGAATATTCTTTTAATGTTATGTGGGAAATAACATTGCAAACAGCTCTTTCTATTCTTTGTGCCGAAAGCAGGATTTTGTTAATCGACCATTTTTTACATAAACATTAATAATGCAATTTTTACCTTCCAAAGCAGAGTGATTCAGTTTTGCAATTTTCTCTCATCCTCTTTAAACGGGTCTAGGTACTTACCCAATTGATGGTGTAAACTATTTGTAAAATAAATAGAATGTGTTAGAATTGTGGTTTTCAATGTTCAGTGGTTTTAATGGTATTAAATCATAACCAATGGTTAGATGCTTTAGGTAAATTATGGTAAACTAAAAACTTTTAACATTATTATCAATACTAAATTATCTAAAATCACATTGGCAGATAAATATGATGACGCGCATGACATTTAACAGACGAACTCAGAATTCGAGAACCCATGCGATTTCGACTAATAACGGTTTCGGATGGTTGCTCTCGAGTGCTCTGAGAGTATTCCTATCCTCTGCTTTTTCAACAAAAATGTAAAGATGGCAATACATTCAGATGGGTCTATCTGGTGTCATCTAGCATTCAAATAATTTTGGTGAATGAAAATCATTTATACATGGGCCACCATGACATTAGCGGTGACTTTTGACTTTACTTTTACTGCCTAGGACTTTTTTGTTACTTTTTTGGTCTCAGGATTAGAATGCCCACTTTTGGTGGGTATTCGTATGGAGAAAACAAATGACGTACTTTTAGTCCTCTTGAAAAAAAACTAATATTTTTACCGGATGCTCCATAGTTTAACTACCCATTTAAATTTACTATGAGGTGGGTTGCCCCTGAATTAAAGTACTATCCAGGTTGAACGTCACTGAACTGAGAAAGGCGATATCTCTCTCCTCGTTTTGAGGTTTTCACCATTTAGCTCTCTATCACCAAATCCAAAATTTCCCCAATTGTATAGAGTAATGCTTCCTCTAAACCTTACTCTTATGTGCTCTTAAAAACTTCTCTAAGTGCAACTAAGAGCCTCGAGTAGAGCATGCAATGTCTGTGTTATCTAACTTGGCACCAATGGGTCGCAGTTACCGAACTGTTATCACTTGGACCTAATTTTATCGTTGATATTTTATTTCTTAGAAATAGCTGGTTAGCTACGAACTTTCGTTGAAAAAGGTTTTCTAATTCTAAGATATCTGAGTGGTTACACGCCAAGTGCACAATAACAAATAGATCAACACTCTCCAAAAATCTCTAAACTGGTTTTGACGCAGAGGTCGTCATCAGCGCCTAAAATCTGTTGTGACGACCAACTATGGCTAAAGCTAAGACAATAAAATAAAAATTATTCGTCAAAAGGAGCTTTATTATCCATATAAATCACAACCTGAACCTTCTTTAAAAATTGCTATTACTGTAAAGGCCATTTCTTTTGTAATCTTTTTCATCGATATTTTCTTTTACAGGAACTTTGTAATTTGCCTCCCTGTGCCCCTGTGTGAAAGTTACCGAACTGAATTGTATAGTATAAACAATACTACTGTTACCGCAATGAAGAGAGATGCAATCGAGTTCAAAAGCGCGGATTATGGGAATCGCAGAAGAAGCGGTACATGAACAGTTTAGGAATCTGCTGATGAATACAAGAGATACCCTTGAAACAAAAAAATAATGGATGCTCAGACTCATTACACACATGTTGCTGCTTAATGAAGTGTTAAATGTCGAGCGATCAAAAGAATAATGAAACGTTTTAAGCCGCCCCCCATATGTGGGGGCGTTTTTAGTCGTTTGGGGTTAGGGCCATTGCTTTTCAGGTCAGTGGGATAGATATTTTTTATTTGTTAAAGGAGCTGAAAAGTAACCGAGTAGATATCGTGTTTACTGTGGAGATGACAACAACAAACTATGATTTATGGGACATGGAAACGCGTCACGATTTTTCTTATCACGACTGCAGAAGTTTCACAACGGAAATCGGTTTTGTATTGATTACCTGCTAATGGAATGGGTGATTGAATTGATGGGAACAGCAATGCCTCATGTCTTCTTATCGAGGAAGGTAGTTAACCTCTGTTGACTTTAGTTGAAAAAAAAACAGTAAAATTAACGCCTAGAGTGGGTAAACATGAATATGAATCACGTTATGGTCATGTGTATTATATACACATTAAAACGTATCAGCTAAGTGAAGTGACGTTAATTTGGTGTAAATAGTGGAAGCTTTGTATTATAGTAACCAGCGATTACTCAACTTGTTCCTTTCCAATTACCGCACCAAGCACACGTCTTCGCCATTTCGTAATCCACATAATATCCAATTATTGGCACATGTTTGACTCTCTCCTATTCTTATCTAAATTTCAGTCATTCTTATGCGAAGAAATGACAAATGCAGCATCTCCCCCAAAAAATGAAAGTTCTTATACGTGGTCAAGATGACCATCCTAAATAACCAATAGCATGATGTGGGCTCGGTTCGCCTGAAGAAGATAATATTGATGCTCGACATAAGTGAAAGCAGCCTTTATTCAGGTGTCATTGCCATTATCGAGTATTTCTAAACAAAATCAGAATTCTTTGAGACAGTTGGTAATAATAATATGGGCTCCAGAATAAAAATTGTCATTGTTTCTATCTTTAAAATAAAATAATGTGTTGAAAATTGTATTTTTAAGTAGATTAGGGGGATATAGTGTGTGTCCCTTTATTACTACATACCAAATTGTTTTTTTTTCCTTTAATTTTTCTTTTCTTTAGGCCAAATGCTAATTACAAAGAACATGTATTTTTCCTTAAGCCACTATCATTGAGAGTCTACAATGCACTGAAAGCAAGAAGTATAACTATTTGGTTGTAGTTTCCTGTTGGGTATAGTTTCTTAATATTAAGGCGAAGGAAAATTTATGGTTTTACTTCGTATAACTAACTTTTCATTCATGAGTGTATAAAAATGTTTATCTTTTAATATCTTTGTCACTAAAGTGTTTAAAGTCATCCAAAGCATACTTAAGATATTTATTTAGCAGTTTCATACTTATCCTTTCATGTAGCTTACAGCCTGTGGCAATGGTTCTTCACCAGATTCAGAGACGTATCTTCTGTTTTTAACTGACAATAGGAGCGAAGTTGTTGATCTAATAATAAGCAGCAATTTGATTTAAACTAAAATAACAAAATGGTGGGTTTCTTCAAGACCCTTATTCTGTTAATAGATTAATAAATAGACATAAGCATATTCCCTTTGACGTCAATATCGGCGGCGTTCGACCTATAGAGACCAAAAGGCACACACTAGAGTGACTGCAGACATACATTCGAGGAGTAGCTAGAGCAATTACTGCAATAGAGATAGAGCTGGCTGCGGAGCAATGTAACTCTGCGTTCATTACGACAACTGTTCACTTAAAAAGAAGAGGAATAACCGAAGCACCTCCTGGTAGGACCACTTCCAGGACGTCAAAAAAAAGCAGTTTATTTGAGCATTTTATTGGAGCAGAGCAAGAAGTGAATGAGAGCAATGTAAGACACCTCTAATGGATTGGTGGCTAAAAGGAGAATTCTGGAATCGATTTGCGAGGATATAGATGATATGTCAAACACAAGTTTGGTCGATTAAACCAACTGATAGAACGTTCACAACCACTAACAGGAAAACTTTGGAACTTCTCGTCGAGAAGCACTTCTCGACGTGGGAAAGGATGAACTCCATCCTCTCCCTAGGGCCGAATAGAAGACCTAGAGTAATAAGCGCCTAGAGGGTCTCAAAAATGTCACACACATGCTTATGTGGAAATGAACCCACCTGAAAGATGGAGTGAGACCAGTCTTTCTATAGAAGGTCTAGACATACTTGCTCCAACACTAACTAAAATTTTATAACAAACTTCGGCTAGCTGGGCCAAAGTCAAAGACATATTTGTACCAAAAGGGGGATGAAGCAAACCGCTACCTAAGGCTCTAAAACCCATAAGTCTGTTATCTTTCGTACTCAAGAGTTTGGAATAGATGATAGACTCATATGTTAGACAAGGTGCGTTGACACAAAACTCGTGAGGAAGATCACGCTCAAGGAGGCGAACATAACGGTATTGATATTCCTAGGTATTGAAAGAGCTTTCTATTCAAGACTGGACGTCAATCACTACAGAGCAATAAACACAACCCTACAGGAGGTAACAGTTTGCTTGGAGTTCCGCAAGGAGGAGTTCTATCACTTCTTCTGTGGTCCGTGCTGATGGACGACCTGCCAGCTGTGGTTGGACTGTGAGAAGTGGATGTGCAGGCGTATGCGGACGAGAACGTGGTTTTTGACTCGTGACTATGATAGAGGGCGCATCACGGCAATACTCCAGGTAATAATCAGTACCATTTACAAATAGTGCCTTAGGGAGGAGATGTCTATTAAAACAGACAAAACTTTGGTGGTTTTTCCTTCCATTTGCGGAAGAAGAAAAATATTTATACGGAGTTATTGTCTGATATTCCAAGAACGAACAGTACAAACTGAGTAACTGGCAGCTTCAAGCCTGCCTGGCACTTGCTGCTAGATGGGTAGAGCGGACTATGCAAGAATGGACGTCAATAACTACAGAGCAATAACCACAACCCTACAGGAGGCAACAGTTTGTTCGGAGTTCCACAAGGAGGAGTTCTATCACGTGTGCGCAGGGAGGAGTTCTATCACATATTCTGTGGTCCGTGCCGATGGACGACCTGCTAGCTGTGGTTGGACTCTGAGAAGTGGATATTCAGGCCTATGCAGATGACCTTGTGATCCTGATTCGTGACTATGATGGAGGGCGCATCACGGCAATACTCCAGGTAATAATCAGTACCATTTACAAATGGTGTCTTAGGGAGGAGATCTAAGTCTATTAAAACAGACAAAACTTTGGTGGTTTTTCCTTCCATTTGCGGAGGAAGAGAAATATCTATACCGAGTTTGTCTGATATTACAAGAACGAACAATACAAACTGAGTAACTGGCAGCGTCAAGCCTGCCTGGCACTTGGTGCTAGATGGATAGGGCTGACTATTCAAGACTGGATGTCAATAACTACAGAGCAATAACCACAACCCTCCAGGAGGCAACAGTTTGTTTGGAGTTCCGCAAGGAGGAGTTCTATCACGTGTCCGCAGGGAGGAGCTATATCACTTCTTCTGTGGTCCGTGCTGATGATCGACCTGCTAGCTGTGGTTGGACTGTGAGAAGTGGATGTGCAGGCGTATGCAGACGACCTTGTGATCCTGATTCGTGACTATCATGGAGAGCGCATCGCGGCACTTTTCCAGGTAATAATCAGTATCATTTACAAATGGTGTCTTAGGGAGGAGATGTCTATTAAAACCGACAAAACTCTGGTGGTTTCTCCTTCCATTTGCGGAAGAAGAGAAATATCTATACGGAGTTATTGTCTGATATTCCAAAAACGAACAGTACAAACTGAGTAACTGGCAGGGTCAAGCCTGCTTAGCCATTAGTGGCGCATTTGGCACCATTCCAACAATGGCAATAAAAAAATTTCTCGGACTGATACCACTCGACATGCTGATGGAGAGTACATGTAGACTCCATAACACACAGAGGGGGGGGATACGTTGGTACCACGCTTAATGCAGGCTACTTTTCTGAGTATACATTTGGACATGACGCCCCCTGCCACTAACATTTAGTCAGCCTACCAAATAGCAATTCTCTATACAAGGGAGGAGTGGGACCAGAATAAACAAAGATTACTGAGCCTGCGCCACTACTGATACGCAGACGGCTCAAAAACTTCCAAGGAGTAGGAGCTGCTGGCTGGTATGTCTGCGGGACGAGACACAGACGCCAGGGGGAGGGACTATTCCGGACTCATGGACGCCATGAGTCTGGGATATCACGCAATAATATTTCAAGCCATTCAAATATATGCCAGAACAATAAGCTATCAAAACTGGCCAAACAACAATATCAAACAAGCACTATCAAGCACAAAATCATCGAAAACTGTCTCCAGCAAGATATTTTCTCTGGGAAGTTCGAAACATACTGAACCACATTGGGGACGGTCATATACTTATCCTAGTCTGGATTCCAGGTCATAAAGGTTTTGGGGGCAATGAAATAGCCGATACTCTTTAGAAGGAGTGTGCGGCGAGTGCTACCTTCATAGAGCTTGCACCGGTGCTGGGAATTACAAGAGATGTATTAATAAAAGCAGTAATCTAGACGGCATAAAAACAATAATCGAACGCTATACGACAGATTGGCAATAGCTTAAAGCCTTGTATACTGGACACTGTCGATTAAAACACTACCTGCATATGAGAATAACCAGGCTATGGAACACCTCATAAGGGAACGTCCTGCAAGTCCTGGACGACATAGATTTTAGAAACTGTGAAGAATACACATGCGATTGCCGGACTTCCACAAAGTCTCACTCAGAAAGAACTTTTGAAAAGGGCGAGATCTCCTATTTTACATTTTAGTGATATTGAGGCACAGTAGATCGTGTAGGTCATAGTGCTCAGGCGCAATTAATATTTTGATCATCGTTAGGAATTCAGCGTCCCTTCTTGTGTCTAATTTTTTTTTGGGCCCTATAATAGGAAAAGAAAAACTCTTCAACTCTAGAGGTGTTAAATTATAATCGTCGAAGGTACTGTAGTACCTACTTAACACTTATTTAGATCATCAAATAACGCACTAAAGATATTGGCTTAATCTAGTTTTATTATTATACAAGTGAACACTAATAAATAGTCAGTAATTATATTGGTCGCATCTTTACGAACTTGGCAGTATTGTTAGCATGAGGACACTGTAGGCAACTAGTCTTTAAAAGTCGTCCGTCATATCCTGCCCTGCCTCTTAAACAAATCTTCGTCGGAGTTGTCCAGATCGACAGCGTCGATGTAACCAGAGTCATCGTATCTGGACCTGTCAGGTGTTCTGGACACCCTGGAACCTCCAGTTGGAGATCTTGCGGTTAACCTTAAAACGGGATCGTCGTATCTTCTGGACACCAAGGTGAAGTCGTGGTGCGCGTCCACCAACTTTTGCAGTCTGGACACCAGCTCGTAATCAGGCATCGGCAGTACCACCCCCAGGATTTTGGCTACCGAGTGCTTGAAGCTTTGTAGTTGGGAATCTCGCCTTTGCAGATCGGAGAGTTGGTCCTTTAATCGCGCCAATTCGTCCCTAAGTAGATTTTTTAACTCTCTTAATAGTAGAAAGAAGTCATGAGTCAGCCATCTCAAATAATTTTTATTATAGTTCAGGGTTGACGACTGTCCTCAGCAGTATGCAAAACTTTGTAGATGTATTTTAAAACTTTATTTTGAGTATTTTAACGTGTGTTTTGTTGGAGGCCTGATGCTGCCTTTTTAGGCAAAACTTGTAATTTTAATGAACTTTATTTGAGACTGCTGACTTAGAGTTCAGTATTTTCAACTATGAACATCCATATTGGTAGTCGGACTCGCTTACCTTAAAAGCTGCAAGGAGTGCTCGCTAATATTTCTCTCCTGCTCGATAGTTTCTCCAGTTTGCCTAATTTGGTCTTTGAGAATCGTGACTTTTCTGTTGTATTTGGTCCTCAAGGATTCGGATTCGATCAGCCTCTTCTGGAGTTCTTCAACTTTCCTGCCACGCTCCAAAGCAGTTATCTAGAAAATTTAGGATTTATTTACAGAATTAGCTAAAACACCTTCAAGTTCTCAAAATGTCCCACTTTTACCTTGTAATCAGCAGCTTCAGCCAGTTGACTGTTCAAATCCCTTATCTGGCTCTTAGCCTCGCTCAGCTGCAGCTGCAACCGATCTACCTGCTTAACCAGTTTCTTTACTCGAGCGTTAGCCTCATCTCTCTCGCTCTGCAAGAGACATTTAGCTTTGGTCGTATCCTCTTGCAGGGACAGCTTTCGCCTTAACAGATCCAGATGCAGGTCTTTGCGTTGAACTTGTTCCCTTAAGGTCCTCACCCTGCGTTGCAACTGGTACACCAGGGAGGTCTGAAACAAAGGTACATGAGATTTTATTTGTTGAAATAGCTACTTATATGATTGTTTGGGGCATTTGGGGAGTTGAGTCTTACATCGCGTAGAGGCACGTCATGAAATGATCGTTCTCGTCTCAAACAATTTATTCTCGGCAAGGTGCCGTATCCGCAGCAAAGCAGCTTCCAAAGAAGAAATATACATCAGCCAAAGCCATAGAAGCAAATGGTGATTTACCTTGTCGATCAGTTTGTCGCTCTCCAATCTGGCCAGTTGTTCAGCCCTTAACAGAAGGGACTCAGTGTGTAGTTCCACTCCAATATCATGGGATATTTCGTCCATGTTTAGAGCTCTGGCTAGGCGTTCCAGGAAGTTCATGAACTGAAAGTCAAGCACAGAATCTATCATACAAAAAAAGGTGAGAAAGCACTATTGAGTATTGGTAAAACTCAGAAATCTTGAAGTTTAAATAATTTTTAATTAATTTTGTTACACTGCTGACCACTAAATTCATCGTTATATGTTTTTGGAGCTCCAAGTTTAGCAGGTAAACTTTATTAAAAGCTCGACAGCTGGCGCCAATGCATAGAAGAATATGAACAATTATTTGTTTTTGGATCAAGTGCTTCATTTTTTACCCTTTTATATGTTTCTTTGGTACTCACGACGCTAAAAAGTCTGTGGAAAGTAAAGACAGGCTAAAGGTTGCCATATGAAATACACTACAATGTTTACCAGAAACCTGGGTATTGCTTATCGACACTCTGGCTAGAAACTGATAGTAGAGAAGGTTTTAAACATAGACTAAAGTGGTTAGTGTATTATCATTTACCTAAATCACCACCGTGAATAGCGCTTTTAAAACCAGAATTATGCGTTATGTGCGGAAGCAGTGGTGGTTTCTGTGACGTCAGAAGAGTCATCGACTTAAGTACCCAGATGTAAAGGGTAAGCAGACTGTGAGAAATATACTAGCGCCAAAGGCTATGATTTTCAATTATTTTTACACATGATCAACAATGTATCTACTGCAACAAAATTCAGTAAATAGTCGAATAATACATAACATGTCAACTGACGTTATTTTCTGCCGATTTCGTCTCAAATTTTGGGTGACCCACTTCTACAAAGGGGTATCTCGCCCTCTCGTTCATTTACTGTCTGTGTATGTAGTCAGGAGTATATGCTACCGTTCATTTTAATCCACAACTGTTTAGATCCATGACTTATCAAAAAGCGTACGTGACTTCAGTCAGCACAATCAACAAATTATTTCAAAATAATATTAACGATTTTATGGCGATACTTTTAGTAATTTACGCACTGTACTTCAAAACACAGAACAATCGTATATTTTCTAAAATGCCCAGTTTTTGTTAAATTAATACAAATCGATACTTTTCGATGTGTGCTTCTCTATCTACCGAACTTTTCAGTATTTTGCTGAAAAACAAGAGATGAAGAAGTTCAAAACGACTAATTAAACTCCATACATATATAATCCATGAAATTGAGTCTCACTGACTTACAGCTTGCGATGTACAAAAATGTGTTGATTTGAAACCTAGACCTTGTAATTATTACAGTTAAAAGGGTTCTGTAGTTTACCAAGACGAGACGAAAGCTGGTCATGCAATTCGACGGCTAAAAAACAGTCAAAATGGGATAAAATCGGCCAAGATTATCACAAAGACACTTCAAAGGATTCTTCAATACCCCGAACGTTAATGTGATTCAGGACTTGTTGTTCTCCATCTTTCAATGATTAGACCAAGAAGGAAACCTCCAAATTTTTTTCATCATCAGAGCAATTTTTCAAGGGGTTACCGCTCCTTGTGGAACTGCCTAATATAATTTTTATTTACTTTTTATACTTGGTATAGAGCCTGCAAATTATTCTTTTTAATATCAAAAGAAAAGAAAAATTAAGTTCTGTACTGATGGTGATTTTTAGTAGAAAAATTGGAGATTGGAATTTAAGGTGAGGTGAAAAAGAACGTGCGGCCTCTTACTGCTCTATCCGGCTCAAAGCCTAACTTGAAACCTCTGTTTAAGACGGAAAAGGACTTAAGGGGCAAGATATTTCTGCTGAACCACAACACTCAAAAGGAGGGTACTGGACAATCTGGGGTTTCCTGGTACTCAATGAAAACTTGTTGAAGCCTGCCAAAGAAAAAGACAGATACCAGAAGGACAATAGGACTAGTTGCCCTAAGGGGTTTGTCCTAGCATAGGGTTGATGTGATGAAGACTGATCGCCATGGGGTATTTGATAACATGATTGATAACAATATCATCTGCATACTAATTTCGGGGTAGCTTTGGTTGGTCGACAAATTGGACACCGTGATTTAGCGGCTCAAAGCCGGAAATGTACGGAATACCGGTGAGATGTTGTACAGAGCAGGAGCAAGTAACATCCACCAGCGTATTTTAGATGGCTCTCTAGGTGGTCACCAAAGCTGCACTGATGAGGGGTAGATCCCGAAGCTATTATGCAGATGGGTGGATCGACAAATTGGTGACCACCTACTTTTTTCAATTCGTTCTGGTTCCGATAACCAGCGAGGTACAGAGAAATTTGGGCTACTTCTCGAACTGAGAGCCATCTGCCATGCAGTATTGGATCTAAAATACGCTGGTAGATGTCGCCTGCTCCTGCTCTTTACAACATCTCACCGGTACTCCGTACATTTCCGGCTTTAAACCGGTAAATCACGGTCTACAATTTGTCGACTGTTGAGGGGTACTGATGAGGGGTAGCTGTACTGATGAGGGGTAGACCCCGAAACCAGTATGCAGGTGGGTTGATCAGCAAATTAGTGACCACCTACTCTTTTCACTTCGTTCGGGTTTCGATAACGAGCGAGGCGCAGAGCAATATGGGCTGCTTCTCGAACTGAGAGCCATCTGCCATGCAGTATTGGATCTAAAATACGCTGGTGGATGCCACCCGCTCCTGCTTTGTACAACATTTCACCAATAATGTGATTTATTGAGTTGGAGCATAATTATAACTTAGAAGGCTCCAGCTACGTTCTAAGGACGAGGTTTTGCAAAGAAGTAAAACCTTGTGACTCAACTCACTTAATTCAACGCCAAATAAGAAAAAATAAATATGAAAATTGAAGATGAAGTGAAGTGAAAAAGAGCATACCGCGACCAACTGCTCTACATCCGGCCCCATTTGGCTCAAAGCCCCACTTGAAACCTCTGGTTAAGAGATGTAAAGCAAAAACGAGGAAGGACTTGAGATGTTTTCATTGAACCAGGACATTCAAGAAGAGGGTATTGTATAATTTGAGGTTCCATGGTACAAGAAGAAAACGTGGTGAAGAGAATATTTGAAAGCATGAATGGAAGGAAGCCGTGTGTGTTAAAATACATTGTTTACAAGACGTTCTGGGTGCAGCCAATGGTAAACATTCATATTTTCCTTTTAATTGCATCATTTTTTGTGGACTACTAGCACAAGTAAAAAAATGAAGATTTCAAAATGTCAAGAATAAGTGAATACGATATAGGTATGATCTTCTCACCTACTCCAAATAATCTTTCTTCAACCCAAGTAAGTTTTGGCGCCAAAGGTGGCACTTTTAGCAAACTTTACCCACCTATCCGGAAGCACTAAATCAGCGTTGTAAAGACATACCAGGATATGTTCAATGATCGTAGGTAGGTTTTAAAGACATACCTTCTAGAAATCAACCACATTTACTTACTGTACATTTGTCCCTCTTCAGTCCATCCCTGGACATTTCGCAAGCATTAATATCCGCATCAGCTTTGTGCAGTCTGGCTTCAAGATGGTTTTTCTCGTCTTCCAACAAGCGAATCTTAGAAGTGGCTTGGTCGTTTAGGGCAATCTGCCTGTTCAACTGTTGGCTTTCGTGATTCAACTTGTCCCTCAGAGATTCGATTTGCTGCAAAGAATTTTCAGTAATTTTTGCAGGTTCACCACTCTGCAACTTACGGCGGCTCGTTCCTTGTTCTCAGCTATCAACTGATGGATCTTTTCTTTGATGGAAAGGTCCACTGAATCGACAAAACTCGTGGGGCCGCTCAGTTGAATCGCCAGTGATTCCAGCAGATGCTTTTGTTCCGACTGTAAGCGTTGTATTTTTTCCTCTTTTAGCTTTACGTCCTCTACAATGGGTTAAAATCAAGACTCGTAACTGATGATGCTTCAGCCCCACCTCTCAGCTGACAAATCAGAGATTCCTGCTGCGCTATGTTACCACTAGCAGAGCCGAGACTCCTATTCGATATGGCTAATTTCTCTTTGAACTCTGTCAGCTCCCTGTCAGCAACCCTATGCTGCATTTCAAGAGCGTCTTTTTCTTGCCTCAGACGGTCGATCTCCAGAATCTGCAACTTCTTAGTAGTACCTACATGAGCTTACTATACATAATCAATTAGATTAACCTGTGCAGCCGACTGCCTTTGAAGACATTCTTTATCAGCAAGAGCTCTATCTAAATTTTCCCGGCAAGTTCTAAGATCGATTTCAACAGAGCCCAAAGTATCGGTGATGTTATGAGCTTTACTTCTAAGTCTTGAAGTTTCCTGCAAAACATTAAATGATAGAAGAAGTATTGTGCGATAGTAATGCCTTTGATTGTACCTGAACTAGTTCTGCCGCTTTGTGAACTAGTGCCTCAGGGGTTATGTTAGAGCTATCCACAATATCAGCTCCCAGAGCTACAGAGAGGCGCCTTACAAAGTCTTGGAACTGCTGCCTGGCCGAGTCCTTCTTCTGTTCCTCGGAGCTTAACTCTATCTCCAAATGCCTGACTTTGGCTTCAAGCTCTTTGGCCTTTTCTTCATTGTATCTAATAAACATCCATATAGTAAGTTTCACTATAAAACACACTAAGTATTCACCTAATGTCCCTCTGGGCAGTCTGCAAAGCAATTTCATTTCTACCCTGGGTGGCAAATAAATTTCTTTCTCTCTCTTCCAACTCATGTACTCGCTTCTTCAGGGAGCCGATGATGGCGTTCTGTCTGGCCGCCTGCTCCCTTAGCTGGTCAGCCTCCACCTGGAGCTCCAGACATCTCTGATCACGTGATCTGATCTGAGATCTCATATCTTCAACTTCCTGATTCAGACGATCTCGTTTGTATTGCAAAGCCGCTAATTCGCTTCGCAGGGAAGTGGTCACGTCTACTTCCGGGGACTCGTCCATCTGGAGAAGAGAGCGATTTGAAGAATTCTTAAGTGAAGTTAGGAAAATATACTTACTTAGTTCTACATTGAGATGTCATAATAAAATGTGAGGAAGTGTAAGGAATAGAAATAAAAGTTGGGTGTGTATGTGTGTGCGTTTTTGTCTAAATAAGAAAAGTCTTGGAGAAAAATCGATGTAAGGACGTTTTGTGCCTTGGCACGAGCTAATTTAAGTGTGTGTCATTCTCGTGCCCATTTCTGTTTATTTTAGGCCATATTGTAGTCGTAGGGATGAAGGAGCTGAGACATACAGGGTGGTCAACTTTCATCACCCTAATTCTACCATGCAAAAGCATTTTTTTATAATTACCTTTATTACTGTGTGTTGTTTGCACAGGATTTGAAAAATCTCCCAATCTTCTTCGGTATTTCCCGACGTCACAGATTCCTCCAGCTGCTCATCCATTGCCCCACCATTATAATATCACCCTGCTCGACTGGTGGACGAGGCAACCATTCGAACACTGATTTGAGTTTCTGCGTATATATCGGGCGATGGGGTTTTTTAATACGTAAAATAGAGGGCAAATTCGACGTTTTTCACGGTTTAAACTGCAACGAAGTCACGACATGTCTTGCCAAAGGTTAAATCGATATATCCAAGGAAATTCTGGATGGTCGCGGCACAATGGGGATGGAACGGGCACCCATTCAGCTTGACGGTGAACCATAATAAAACGCGTTTTAATTGAACTATCGAATTCAATAGATGCGGTTGAATCATAATTATTATTGAATTCAGGAGAATCGAATAAGTTAAAACGAAGCCTGCACATACAAAACAATTTTTGTTGTATTTTTGATTTTGGGTATTGTATTTGCACGACGTATCGCTTTGGGCGCAGCGAAGGGAGGGGCGGGTAGGAGGGGGCGAATAAATGTATACCACTACGTATAAATCGTACTGAAACCCTTTTAATAGGATATCAATCTGAATGAATGGGCTGAACCCAAACTTCATCTAAATTTGCGTTTTTTTTAGTCAAAAATTTGTTCAATATTTTCTTTACTGTGGACTAGATGAGTGGGTTGTGTCTGGATCTGGGCCTCAAATTTATCTTCCCTTGTCTTTTCACAAATTAAAAATGGATCTCGCCATTGGCAGATTGTCCAGAATTTCTTAAATATAAAAACAACTTCTTGACAATGTCTGTGACAATTTACCTTCTATCCCAAATAAAAAATCTGGAAATACCTCAGTATCCAGACTTTAAGCCCTCTCAAAACTTCATATAAGGGATACTTTATTCTAAAGAAGAGTCAGGCCGAGGATCCTGACACTTTTAGTGTCCTCATAATTAAATTATTTGTCCACATGTTTATTTTTTTTTTTCGAGAACTAATCTATACCTTTTACCATTTTAAATATTGACAGATAACGGAATCAACTATTGGCCTTACAGGAAATACCTTTGTCTTTAGATGGAGTTGTTTTAATTAAAATGTATATAAATTACTTATGCAAATAATGCTAAAAAAAACACACTTTTATCTGACACTTTTATTGGTTGGAAGATTTTAGTACTTGAGTAAGAAGGATTGTTTAAAAAAGCATTTATCGGTCACACGAGAAAAACATTGTGCATTAGTTGAAGGGTACACTTCACTTAAAGATATGATTGGCTTCGGAAAATTTTATTTGTTCCTAATATTAGTTTTTTAACGTAAACCTAGCTATCATTTCATACCCTTTTTTGATTGAAATTTTCTTTACTTTCAAGTAGGAGGTAAGAAATGGTATCAGTTACAATTCAAAGAGTTGACGTTACTGAAGAAATGCCTGAAAAACCACCCTCATGTTCGGTTGAAGAATTACCTCTTAAATACCTCTTAAAATTCAAGAAACTTGAGTTAGTAAAAAAACAGTTGCCAAGAGATAATGCAGAAGAAACGAACTTTTATATCAAATAAGAAAAGGCCGATGGTGAACAAGAGATAACTGAAATCGTGAAATCATCAGACGCATTAAGTTTTCATTAAAATCTACAACACACCGAACATTCACCTACATATACATACTAAAAATAGAAGAAGAAGGCAAGACACCTGAAACTGTTGTTACCACTCATGAGGCTCTTAGTGAAAAACCGTCAGTTGAAGAATTGTTTCTAGATATTACAGGAAGTATAATGATAGTGGAAGGTCGAGAAGAAAAGAGGGTTTAAAAAAACAGACAATCAGAAAGAAAAAGGGCGATAAAGATGAAGTATCACAAATCTTACTCTTGAAGAAGAATGCTAAAAGTCTGTAACTGTCACTGAAAAAGCACCTGAAAAGAAGAAACCTCAAAAGTTGGAGAAACCCATTTGGACCGAGTAAGATCAGCTTAAAAGGCCACGAAAATCTCGAAAATCTGATGAAGAAAAAACGGAAGGAATTCAGCTGAAAACTCTAAAGAATGAAAAGGTTCCATCGGTGGAAGAGAAACCGTTTTTAATTGAAGAACTGCCTGAAGAAACACATCAAATAACAATAATCGACAAGGTTAAGGCCAAAACTAGAGTTACCAAGGAACGAGCACTTAAGAAAAGAAAAAGATATAAAGAAGAAATTACTGAAATTATTACCGTAGAGGAGGAAACATTAAAAGACATTAAAAAAAATTGTTGAAATTAGTATTTTGTTTAAAACTTACAAATTACTTCAAAGCAATAAAATTCTGCAGATAGAAACATGACAATAGTCTTGTCCTATGATTAGTTTCGTTGTTGTCAGAACTATTGAAGTACCAATGGATGTGGCAAAAAAATAAAAATAGGCTTCACGAGAACTACATTAATTATTGTACGGGGTGTTTATTGTAAAACTTCATCTAGTTGGCTGTGAAATGTCAAAAGAAAAGGATGGAGAAACAAAAGTCCACTTATTTTGATTGTCATTCTTTTCTGTCAAAATTTCATAGCCTGCTAGATGAAGTTTTATAATTTTTTTAAACACCCCGTAGATAGTCTTCAAATAGAGTGTTTTAATTGAAAGAAACAATTCAAAAATACACCGAAACGAAATGAGCTTGACAATATAATTGTTCTCAGGAGAAATTTATTTGTCTTTATGATTAGTTTTAGGTGTAAATCTAGTCAATTGTTCCCTTTGTTGTTATCAGATTTCGTCAAGTATTGACGAATGATGAATGGTTGAGAACCATTCATCATTCGTCATGAATGATGAATGGATGAGAACTCCAATAATTGTCCTCAAATAGAGTGTTTTAATTGACAGATACACTTAAATTCAATCAAAAAAAGTATTAAATAATGGGTTTGACACTATTGCTGTCAAGAGAAATATATTTGTTTTCATGATTAGTTTTGAGTGCAAATCCAGTAAATTGGTCTCTGTGTTGTTGTCAGACTTCTTGAAGTACCAACGGATGTTGCAAAAACCAATTATTGGCCTCACAAGAACTGCAATAATTGTCCTCAAATAGAATTTTTTAAATGAGAGATACACTTAAATTCAATCAAAAAAATATTAAGAAATGGATTTGACACTACTGTTTTCAAGAGAAATATATTTGTCTTCATGATTAGTTTTGAGTGCAAATCCAGTCAATTGGTCTCTTTGTTGTTGTCATACATCTTGAAGTACCAACGGATGTCGCAAAAACCAATTATTGGTCTCACAAGAACTACAATAATTGTCCTCAAATAGAATGTTTTAATTGAAAGATTCACCTAAATTCAATAAAAGAAAATATTAAGAAATAGATTTGACACTATTGTTTTCAAGAGAAATATATTTGTCTTCATGAGTTGTTTTGAGTGCAAATCTAGTCAGTGGGTCTCTGTGTTGTTGTCAGACTTCTTGAAGTACCAACGGATGTTGCAAAAACCAGTTATTGGCCTCACAAAAACTGCAATAATTGTTCTGAAATAGAATGTTTGAATTAAAAGATACACTTAAATTCAATCAAAGAAATATAAAAAAATGGGTTTTACACTATTGCTTTCAAGAGAAATATATTTGTCTTCATGATTAGTTTTGAGTGCAAATCCAGTCAATTGGTCTCTGTATTGTTGTTAGACTTCTTGAAGTACCAACGGATGTTGCAAAAACCAATTATTGGCCTCACAAGAACTGCAATAATTGTCCTCAAATAGAATTTTTTAATTGAAAGATACACTTAAATTCAATCAAAAAAAAAATTAACAAATGGGTTTGACACTATTGTTTTCAAGAGAGAAATATATTTGTCTTCATGATTAGTTTTGAGTGCAAATCCAGTCAATTGGTCTCTGTGTTGTTGTCAGACTTCTTGAAGTACCAACGGATGTTGCAAAAACCAATTATTGGCCTCACAAGAACTGCAATAATTGTCCTCAAATAGAATTTTTTAATTGAAGGATACACTTAATTTGAATTAAGAAAAATATTAAAAAATGAGTTTGACACCATTGTTTTCAAGATACATATATTTGTCTTCATGATTAGTTTTGGGTGCAAATCCAGTCAATTAGTCTCTGTGTTATTGTCAGGCTTCTTGGAGTACCAACGGATGTTGCAAAAACCAGTTATTGGCCTCAAAAGAACTGCAATAATTGTCTTCAAATAAAATTTTTTAATTGAAAGATACACTAAAATTCAATAAAAGAAAATATTAAGAAATAGATTTGACACTATTGTTTTCAAGAGAAATATATTTGTCTTCATGAATTGTTTTGAGTGCAAATCTAGTCAGTGGGTCTCTGTGTTGTTGTCAGACTTCTTGAAGTACCAACGGATGCTGCAAAAACCAATTATTGGCCTCACAAAAACTGCAATAATTGTTCTCAAATAGAATGTTTTAATTGAAAGATACACTTAAATTCAATTAAAAAATATAAAAAAATGGGTTTTACACTATTGTTTTCAAGAGAACTATATTTATCTTCATGATTAGTTTTGAGTGCAAATCCAGTCAATTGGTCTCTGTGTCGTTGTCAGACTTCTTGAAGTACCAACGGATGTTGCAAAAACCAATTATTGGCCTCACAAGAACTGCAATAATTGTCCTCAAAAATAGAATGTTTTAATTGAAAGATACACTTAAATTAAATCAAAAAAGATATTAAGAAATGGGTTTGACACTATTGTTTTCAAGAGAAATATATTTGTCTTCATGAATAGTTTTGAGTGCAAATCCAGTCAATTGGTCTCTGTGTTGTTGTCAGACTTCTTTAAGTACCAACGGATGTTGCAAAAACCAATTATTGGCCTCACAAGAACTGCAATAATTGTCCTCAAATAGAATTTTTTAATTGAAGGATACACTTAATTTGAATTAAGAAAAATATTAAAAAATGAGTTTGACACCATTGTTTTCAAGATACATATATTTGTCTTCATGATTAGTTTTGGGTGCAAATCCAGTCAATTAGTCTCTGTGTTATTGTCAGGCTTCTTGGAGTACCAACGGATGTTGCAAAAACCAGTTATTGGCCTCAAAAGAACTGCAATAATTGTCCTCAAATAAAATTTTTTAATTGAAAGATACACTAAAATTCAATAAAAAAATATTAAGAAATGGATTTGACACTATTGTTTTCAAGAGAAACATATTTGTCTTCATGATTAGTTTTGAGTGCAAATCCAGTCAATTGGTCTCTTTGTTGTTGTCATACATCTTGAAATACCAACGGATGTCGCAAAAACCAATTATTGGTCTCACAAGAACTACAATAATTGTCCTCAAATAGAATGTTTTAATTGAAAGATTCACTTAAATTCAATAAAAGAAAATATTAAGAAATAGATTTGACACTATTGTTTTCAAGAGAAATATATTTGTCTTCATGAGTTGTTTTGAGTGCAAATCTAGTCAGTGGGTCTCTGTGTTGTTGTCAGACTTCTTGAAGTACCAACGGATGTTGCAAAAACCAGTTATTGGCCTCACAAAAACTGCAATAATTGTTCTGAAATAGAATGTTTGAATTAAAAGATACACTTAAATTCAATCAAAGAAATATAAAAAAATGGGTTTTACACTATTGCTTTCAAGAGAAATATATTTGTCTTCATGATTAGTTTTGAGTGCAAATCCAGTCAATTGGTCTCTGTGTTGTTGTTAGACTTCTTGAAGTACCAACGGATGTTGCAAAAACCAATTATTGGCCTCACAAGAACTGCAATAATTGTCCTCAAATAGAATTTTTTAATTGAAAGATACACTTAAATTCAATCAAAAAAAAAATTAACAAATGGGTTTGACACTATTGTTTTCAAGAGAGAAATATATTTGTCTTCATGATTAGTTTTGAGTGCAAATCCAGTCAATTGGTCTCTGTGTTGTTGTCAGACTTCTTGAAGTACCAACGGATGTTGCAAAAACCAATTATTGACCTCACAAGAACTGCAATAATTGTCCTCACATAGAATTTTTTAATTGAAAGATACACTTAAATTCAATCAAAAAAATATTAACAAATTGGTTTTACACTATTGTTTTCAAGAGAGAAATATATTTGTCTTCATGATTAGTTTTGAGTGCAAATCCAGTCAATTTGTCTCTGTGTTGTTGTCAGACTCTTTGAAGTACCAACGGATGTTGCAAAAACCAATTATTGGTCTCACAGCAACTACAATAATAATTGTCCTCAAACAGAATTTTTTAGTTAAAAAATACACCTAAATTCAATCAAAAAAATATTAAGAAATGGGTTTGACACTATTGTTTTCAAGAGAAATATATTTGTCATTATGATTAGTTATGAGTGCAAATCCAGTCAATTGGTCTCTGTGTTGTTATCAGACTTCTTGAAGTACCAACGGATGTTGCAAAAACCAATTGTTGGCCTCACAAGAACTGCAATAATGTTCTTCAAATAGAGTGTTTTAGATACACTGCAATTCAACCGAAAAAAAAATCTTGACACTATTAAGTTCGTTTCAGTTTCACTTGAAAACGAGCAGATTCCACTGTGAAAGTTTTCACGGCCGGTCATAATACTATCTAAATTGTTTTGCTTCCTGACGTTTCGTCTACTACTGCGGCAGACATTATCAAAGGCGATGAGACAGTGGGCGAAGTGATCTCTCCTGCTTCCCGACGATGACTATCATCGTGAGTTAAACTTGACGTTCGGGTCATAATAATGTACTTCATAACCTTGGTTTATAATATACTATTATTTACTGACTAATTTACTGACTAACGTTAAAGTGCGTTTGATGAAAATCAAATTTTCTATACCCAATGTATGCTTAACAAAATAGTGAAATAATTCTATACCTCCGGGAATCAAGACAAAGTGAGGACCAACCAGAAGCCTGTAACCATAATGTTTGGGATATTATGGGCAGATTGATAATATGGTTTTCTTGATTTATACCCAAATAACACCATGAGCTTGTCCAAAAATTAATATAAATTTGCAAAAGATAGGCACTTGCAAAGGTAGGTACTTGGGCTGTAGCCCGTTGATATGATGAGAAGAATGTGGAGAAAAGAATTTGAAAAGATGTTGACTAGGAACAGACAAAAGAGGGAACTCCGCTATTACATTTCAAAAGTTTGCATTTGATGCGGTGTGCCAAATTCTAAATTTTGTGTCGATAAGGCGTACGTACTTTGCTACAAAACGTGTTTTGTAAAAATGGCATTATTACCCACATGGGAAAATGCATTTGTTTATATGAATAAAAGGATGATAAGCAAAATAATTAATTCTGCAAGAATCTAAAATGAACTTTGACTTACAGACCATATCTTGGTGGTGATGTAATCAGTTTGCATCATCTGTTGATTGGGATGAATAAATAAGTTTCAATATAAATATTTTAACTCGAACAAAACTTTTTTATAACCGTGCGTTGATGAATGTCTTTTGATGACCAAGGGTCCAAATTTGGACAGACGTTTAAATGTAATAATTATTTAAATATAATAATTATTAGGTTGATGAATATGTAGGTGTTTAAAGCTTTAGAGGAGGTGTCACGGAATTTGCCATCGACCGAAAAAAAAGGTAGTTATATTAGTTCCAGTAGTTTCTGAAAATAAACCAAGTGATTTAGCGGACAATCAAAGTTTGCACAGGTGTTTAATTTGTTGATAAATCTAATCGCATACTCAATGAGAGATTTATATATAACGAGAGCTCTGGGATCATCTCACGCATAAGAGTACAACATGGTACCTGCCGTTATCATTTATTTGCTGGGGGCATCTCTAATATCCTCAAATGTTAGTGCTTTTAGTACTAACTTAAGTTTGGGTGAAGTTTTGGGACTGCCTAAGGATGAACTGGAACAATTGGCGAGTAGACTTCAATTAGATCCAGACATTGGTTTAAACATAGTAAGTAGGACAAATCTTTATCTATCTTGAACCTATATCTAAAATAGTATTTCAAACAATGACCGGCACTTCAGTATCTAACTTAAGAGAACGCATGAATCATATCGCTATAGTGTGCTTGTCTAACTATCCATAGAGACAGACAATGAAGTCTACAAAGCAAGGTTCAACGGTAACGAATATTTTGATTAAAGGCTATCTCGTTGTGTAGGAGAAAGTAGGTTAAAATTGACCGCTTAAACCAATAAAATTTTACTTACACACTTGCCCCTCATTAAGTATTTACATTTCAATTGGACGAGCTCCCCTATATATACCCCAAAACTCTTTCAATATATAATTATCACTATCGCTATTCAACATTAATTAAATGGTGCTTCAAGTGGCGTAAACAACAATGAAAATAGTTTACTCAACTATTATAATTCTGGTTGTTGGTAACTTAAAGACCATGCATAAAGACAAAGAGAAAAAAGTGTGGAAGATGCTTTTTGACATTGTTATACCTTTCGCCGAAGAAGCAGAGTTTCATCCAGACACTGGATTAAATATTGTAAGGTTATTTTAGGATGGTTATATACAGGCCGGCCTACTTTTAATTTCAGTCCCAGTTTTTGACCAAATACAACTATCCTCTAGAATCGCATGAGGTCACAACCGACGACGGGTTCATTTTGACTCTCCACAGAATACCTCATGGGAGTGGAAAAAATACCTCTGGCCCTCCAATATTATTTGCTCACTGCTTGGCTTGTTCAGGGATGGACTGGGTATGGCAAGGACCTAACACCTCCTTAGCTTTGCTTTTAGCGGACTCAGGTAGTAGGAATTACGGAAATTTGATATGATATGGCTCTAGGAATTACACGACTTATGATATTGATACAACCTATTTTTTAGGCTATGATATATGGTTGGCAAACATGCGAGGCACACCTCCATCAGTGGGTCACAAGAGTCTTAGCGTTTCTGATGCGGCTTTTTGGGATTTCAGTTTTCACGAAAAAGGGTTTTACGATATGGCGTCCAGTGTGGATTACGTCCTAAATGTCACTAAACGAAGCAATCTCACTTACGTGGGCCATTCCCAAGGTACGACCACCGGCTTGGTACTTACCTCTACGAAGCCTGAGTATAATCAAAAAATTAACCTTATGGTGCTGCTTAGCCCGATTAGTTACTGCACTCACGCAACTAGCCCTTTAGTGAAGTTTATAATGGATTACCTTACCGTTATAAAATTGGCCCTAGGAACGTTCAATATACATGGATTTGTGTCTCAAGGTTATATAAATTTATTATCTGAGGTTATTTGCAACGAGGATAGTGCGTTGCAAGATTTCTGCGTCTTTGTTATTGGTCTGTTTGCAGGATTTGATAACGAACAACTCGATAGGGTAAGTACCCATGTCAATGCTAATGGCGTTTATTTACTTAGTTTGCTAAAGGATGTAATGAATTCCTAGTGATAAATAGCATCGACTTTGAAGTCTCTGTAGCTACAATTACAACGTTTTTTTTTTAGTCTAAATTTCCAGTTTTCTTAACGAACACACCTAGCGGTTTGTCGATCAAGGAAGTCGAACACTTCACCCAGGAAATTAAATCAGGTGCAAAAAGCAATTTTTTTCGTACTTAGATTAGCTAAAGACATAATTTGGTATGTTTAGAAGCCTTCCGGCAATTCGACTACGGAGCCGTAGCTAACCTTGTTCACTATGGAACAGCCGAGCCTCCAGATTATGACATCTCCAAAGTGACCGTTCCTCTGGCGATTTATTACGCCAAAAATGACTTCCTTTCCGCAGTTGAGGTAAATGTTGTCATATCACATTTTATCAAATGAAGCATATAATTTAAAATTTGTCTCGGCTAGTTACGGCAATTGTCAAATTTTAGCGAAGCCGGAAGCGTTAGAGTTTTGAAGTTAAACTAACTTTGATTCTCGCTTCAAGCAAGGAAGTCTACCCATTTCTTGAACCCTCGAATACATTGAAACCTACATCAAAACAGCAGTTTTTTTTCGCTCTAAACAATGATTTTCTCACAATTGGACAATCACTCTACAGAACACCAAAAAACTGACGTTTCCTCCTATCAGGGTTAAACCACTCTCATTCGTACAACTCGCATTATCATTCGTAGCACTCTCATTCGTACAACTCACCTGGATTGAATATCGTCATAATCAATCCAGATGAAAACCTTTTGGCAGATGTTAAATTACAACTGACTGGTTACTGAAATTTCAATGATCTTCGATCTATAGATTTTGGTTGAACAAAGAATAGAAATACACTCAGTGCGCAATGAGTCAAAAGCGCTACTAGAATGTGATGAAGCGATGAGTAACGAAGATCTCAAAGATGGTAAGGTATATTTAATAAATGAATGTGAATGTAAACGAATGAGTTCTAAAACATTTTTAATTTGAGCAGAATCGTAACCAATTCTGACCGACATTTATATTATAAAAATAATATTATTTGAAATTTTTAATCACTGAATCAAGAGAAAACGTAACCTTTGCAACCCTTTAGCCAACCCCATATCGAAGACGTGGAAACTCAGAAATCTGATTGGCATGAGGAGGAAAAGGAGGAGCCTGAGAAAGTTAATGATCTGAGAAAGAAAAGAGACAGTTAAAGCTGAAGAGGCTCAAGACTACTAAAGATCAGGAGCAACAGGATGTTACTCGTAAATACAAACAGAAACTCAAACGCGAAAAAGCTGCAGTAAAAGACCTGAAAAAGAAGACGAAAGCTTCAAACTTGAACTTATCAAATCGACAGAGACACTAGTACCTGTTGAGGATTTAGAGGAAGAAAATACTACCAAAAAAATCTGGACAAGAAACCTGAACTTTGGGTTTGAGGCTTAAGAGAAAGAGAATTGTCCATGTTGGTTCCTCTGGGTAAGTAAGCAAAACCAATCAAGTACCCAGTACTTCTTGTGAGGACCTTATATAGAAGCGAATTTCAAGGACAATGGTAAATTGTTGGGAAACATTAAAGACACTGCAACCCCAAGGCCCAAAAAGAAAGAGATTACGATTAAGTGCCTAAAAAAAATGAGTATCGAAAGCAAACCAAAAAACAAAGGCGAAGTCAATAATCTTTTCAATAACACAATAACAGTTGGTGACGTTAAGCCTCAAGAAGCTGTGGGGATAGGTCTGACAACAAACAGGAAATTACTCGTAAATACAATCAGAAACTCAAACGCGGAAAAGCTGAAGCTAAAACCGTTCGAAAAAAACTGAAAAAGAAGAGAAAAGCTCCAAACTTGAACTCCACAGAAACACCAGTTCCTATTGCGGGTATAAAGAGGAAGAAAACACTACCAACAAAAACTGGACAAGGAACCTGAACTTTGGTTATAAGGCTTAAAAGAAAGAGAATTGTCCATGTTAGTTCCTACAGGTAAGCAAAACCAATCAAGTACCCAGTACTCCTTGTGAGTACCTTCGAAGCGATTTTCAAGGACAATACGAGCCTAGAAAGCATACCAAAAAAAAACAATGGCGAAATCAGTGACCTTTCCAATAACAGATGTTGAAGTTGAGCCTCAAGAAGCTGTGGGGATAGATCTCACACCCGCGATAGTCAATTTGGCAGACATCAAATTGAAAGAAGCTCCAAGGAAACAAGAAGTAGCAGAACCCACAGAACTGAAATTTTCCAAGCTGAAGTTACAGAGCAAGTCTACCTGGATGAATTTCCCAGCAATCAATAAAATACTAAAACCTCAATTGGAGCTCTCTAGAAAAATATCATAATATCTCAAAATAGAGACAACGCAAGAGAACTAAAGATCATGAGTAACAAGAAGTTACTCGTAAATACAATCAGGCCCTCAAAAGCGGAAAAGCTGTAGCTGAAACTGTTCGAAAAAACTTGAAAAAGAAGACAAAAGCTCCAAACTTGGACCTACTAACTATACAGACCAGTTGTTCAAGTTAAGCCTCAAGCGGCTGTGGGGATAGATCTCATACCCGCGGTAGTCAATTTGGCAGACATCAAATTGAAACAAGCTACAGATTGAATACAAATTGAAAGAAGGAAACAAGAAGTAGCAGAACCCACAGAACTGAAATTTTCCAAGCTGAAGTTACAGAGCAAGATTACTTGGATGAATTTCCCACCAATTAATAAAATCTTATAGCCTTAATTGGACCTCTCAAGGAAAATGGCATAAAAAAAAAGGGTGAAATTTATTTTATGGACGTCGCCAAGGATTTAACAAAGCTTGAAAATCTTAGTCTTGAAGTCGAAGACCTCAAAAAGAAAAAAACAGAAGGGAAAGCCGGAAAAATGAAACAATTAGGTACCAGCGTAAAAGTCGAAAAAAAAAAAACCTAAAAGAAACTTAATATGTTAAAAGCAAGAATTTTAAGGGTGTCAGAGTAAGATTTTTAATGTTGGAGTGTGAGGGGGGTGTAAGATGTTTGGGGGGTAAGGGGGGAAAGGCAAGAAAGGACCCAAGTCTACCCAAAAGTCAACCTCATCTGCACGAGTGGTGGTCTTGTATAGATCATCCGGCACACCCTGCTAGATAACAAACGAGGCACTGCCGAGAGAGTCACGGCGGTATAACCATTAGAACTGAAATTAAGGAAATGTAATTTCATACCCATAGAGGAAGACAACGGGAAATCACTTCCATTATTCTTCCCAAGGGAACCACAGGATGACGACATTCATTTCGAAAATATTTCGGAAGTAAAATAGGTTCCCCGATCGGATCTCCGGGGGGAACAGTTTTGAATGAGGCCAATGAAACCAGTGTACAAAGACTAAATGTCACCAAAAATGTCAATTCAGGAACCTGGAACGTACAAAGTTTGTTCGACGCTGGAAAGCTAACAAATCTAACTCAAGAAATCAAGAGACTAGACATAGATATATTTGAAATCTCAGAAACTTGGTGGCCGGACAACCATATGTGTACCATAGACTTCTTCCCGTATGGC
Source organism: Taphrorychus bicolor (assembly GCA_951812265.1). Classification (NCBI taxonomy): domain Eukaryota; kingdom Metazoa; phylum Arthropoda; class Insecta; order Coleoptera; family Curculionidae; genus Taphrorychus; species Taphrorychus bicolor. Next base: position 27,192,259 of record OX638302.1, on the reverse strand, counting down.
GACAGACTGGCCCTCTTGAAACTCAGCGCCAAACCCGTTAACCTGAAAATTATCTAAACATATGTCCCTACCGCAGGTCAACGCTACAGGAAATTGATACATTTTATGAGGGCTTAAAAGAACTACTCATAGTCATTCCAAAATAACAAAAGACAGATCTGGGGACCTAGTGGGACCTTTCGGATTGGGAAAGCGAAATGAAAGAAGCCACCGACTACTACAATTCTGCCAAGAGGAGAATCTGAAGGTAACCAATACCTGGTTCTGTCTACCACCTCGTCGTCTGAATACAAGGAAGTCTCCAGCAGACAAACCAAACAACATTGTGACTTTTTGGAACCTCTATCTCCAGAACGTGCACATACCCAGGATGAGATGTACCCTCTGATCACGTTTTACTTCTGGCTTGCCTTAAAATTATAATCGCTAAACACAAAAAAAATAGCCCCGTAAAGGAAAATTGCCTACGAACGACTACAACAAAAACAGCTTGGGGATACTGTAAGTGAAGAAATAAATCGGTGGATAGAAACAGTTGCAACAAAAATAGAAGTAGATGAAAACCTAATCTATGTATGGAAAGGGACCCAAAATATCGTAATGAACACAGCAGAGAAGAGATACGCGATACAGTAAACTTGGATGGCTGACGAAATTTTTTTATTGATGGATGAACGCAGGAAACTCAAAAACCAATCGAACAGGGATAGCTATCAAAGAGCTCAAAAGGTAATATGGGCAAAGATCAGAATAGCAAAAAATGAATGGCTGAAGCACCAAAGTGAAACAATAGAGCATTTGCAGACCCTACACGATGGTTTCAATCTACATAAAAAACTAAAGGAAACAGCAGGAATATGCCGGAAAAGAAACTTCTCTATAATACTAAATGACAAATCGCCTGAGACACCAATGCGCGGAAAATGATATGGGAAAACTATATTAGAAAACTATTCTCAGATGAAAGAATTCCCAACCAAGATAGGGAGGATGATCTAGTAGGGCCCTCAATAACAAAATCAGAAATAGAATGGGCCATCCGCACTTTGAAAAACAACAAAACACCTGGTACCGATGAGACACCGGCAGAGCTTATAAAGCTGGATGATAGGATACTGGATCATAGGGCATATCAGTTCTTCAGAAACTCTTAACAGGATATATGAAGCCGGCCAGTACCCCGATCAATGGCTAATAACCTTCATCCCCCTGGCAAAAAAGAATAACGCAAGAAAGTGCGAGGATCACAGGTTTATCAACCTCATGATTCACTCCTTAAAACTATTTCTCAGAATAATACATCAAAGAATATTTAGAAAGTGTGAACAAAATATCAGTGACACACAATTCGGATTTAGACAAAGCTTGGGCACTCGAGAAGCACTGGTGGCAACACAGATACTAGTGCAAAACTGCCATTATCAGCGGAAGAATGTGTGCATGTGTTTCAAAGACTTCGAAAAGGCCTTTGACATACTACAACACCATAAATTACTAACAGTACTGAGGAAAATGAATATGGACGGCAAAGATATCCGCTGCCTAGAAAATCTCTATCTGAAGTATCTGAACCAATCTGCTCACATAAAAATCGATGGAGAAACAAGTAATAATGTTGAAATCTGCAGAGGAGTCCGACAGGGATGCATATTTTCTCCACTGCTAATCAATTTGTACTCCGAGAATATCTTCCAGGAAGCACTTGGGAATATTGAGAAGGGTATTTGATATAGCCTATTTGATCAGAGCCTAAGAGTGAGGTTCATAAGGTGTTACATTCGGTCGGTGTTACTATATGGCATGGAGGGCTGGACATTCATCAATGACGAAATGGTTTTGGAGGTATAGGACAAATAAAACTCCCTTGTCGTTTGAATAAAGGCCAACGTTTCGACGTTTAATTTACGTCTTCTCCAGGGCTATATTAGGCGACAAAGGATGACGTCAATAAACAAAATTACAATAAATGGTTCTCTCATCGTTGTTTGGTAGTGCCACCGACCACTCCTTGTGCCGAACGATATTAGTGCTGTGATGGTGCTGGCGTGCGTAATGTGTGACGTGCATCATGGATGTAATTTTGTTTATTGACGTCATCCTTTGTCGCTGAATATAGCCCTGAAGAAGACGTAAATTAAACGTCGAAACGTTGACCTTTTTTCAAACGACAAGGAAGTTTTATTTGTCCTATACCTGCAAAACCATTACATCATTAAAGGAAACCACAATGAATAGAATGGAAGCCTTCCAGATGTGGGTATACCGCAGAATATTGAAAATCCCATGGACGGCCCGAGCAACCAACGAAAATGTCCTGCGAAGAATGAACAAAGAACGTGAACTGTTCCTGATGATCAAGAAACGAAAAACCGCATACCTAGGGCACATCATGCGGAATACGAAGTACCAGAATGGGAAGGAAAAAGCAGCGAAAAGCCTAATACATATGGCCAAGGATGGAATACAGATGAGTCATGTGGTCGCAAACATTCATTAATGAATATGCACAAGAAGAAGAAGAAGAATTATAAAAGGAAGAAAGGCCCAGGGAAGGCTGGTTATGAGATTTATACAGAAGGTTTAAAGAAACATTCAGAAAACAAAGACGAGGAAATTCAGGAAGAAACTATTGAAATAATATACGTGAAGAAACCGATACTTTTGACACCGAAAGGGAGACATGTCCTGACTTATAAGTCCTGAGAAACACTACAAGGAAAAACGAAAAAGAGAAGAAAACAAAGCCAGAAAAAATCAAAAGAAAAGAAATTGATACTTAAAATCCAGGGAATAACCATCAAAAAGATGAGACATCGAAGAAGAAGTTACGAAGAAAGCTCCTCGAAAAGTTAGATCCGAGAAACAACCTGAGGAGTTCAAACTTAAAAAAGTAAAGAGACCTCAGAAAGAAGAAGAATCATGGAAATATTAAAATCTTTTCAAGTAACCTTGGAGTTACCAGGAAAAATGCCGTCTAGAAATTAAAAAAAAAAGCTGAAAAAAATATAAAAAGGGGTCAAATGAATTTAAGGATAATTTAACAGAGCTTGAGAATCTCGATCATGAAGTCAAAAACCTCAAAGAAAAAGCCGGTTAATTTTTAATTAAACTGCATGGTAAGATTGGCATTAAGGACCCAGATTACGAACAATTTGAATTTACCTCTGAAATTACGGAATAGGAGACACATGAACGTACGTCTTAAGGAGCATGACAAATAAAAACGTGTAAAGAAAAGGAAGAAAACAATGCCAGGAATTACAAAAAGAAACCTGAATCTGAAATCAAGGGAATAACCATCAAAAAGGTTGTACCAAAGTAACCGAAGTCTCAGCAGGTAGAGACCGAAGAAAAAGTTAAAAAGGAAGCTTCTTGAAAGACAAAGAAACCTCAGGGACAAGAAGAATCAATAATTCAATAAAGTAATTATATCTTTTCAAGACAATTATTTGGGTCTATCATGAAAAACTGCATTATGTATAAAGATTTAGAAGAAGCAGAAAAAATAGTAAAAAATAGTCAATGAATTTAGCAGAGCTTAAGAGTCTCGATCTTAAAGTCGAAGATCGAGAAGCAGGAGGGAAAACCTGGAGGAATGACTCGTTCAGGTAAAAGCAATCAAGGCTAACAAAAAGAAAGGACCAGAGAAAAAAAAAGGTTGATACGGTAATTTTGAAGAAACGTCCAAGAAAAAAACAATAAAATGCAATATAGGGGAAGAAACAGATTGGAAACAATTTGCGTTCTCCCCAGAAGGTACCTAAATGGAGACATAATGTGGCAAGACCTGAGGAACATGACAAAAAAAAAATATAAAGAAAAAGAAGAGAACAAAGTCAGAAAAATCAAGAGAAACTGATATCTAAAATCGAGGAAATAACCATCAAAAAGAATGTACCAAAGTCTCCGGAGCAAGGACGAAGAGGAAGTTAGAAAAAAAGCTCGTCAAAACCTTAGATCCAAGGGAGAACCTGAGACATTCAATCATAAACCGGTAGAGAAACTTCATGAAAAAAAAGGTCAGAATGTGGTTAAAATCGTTCCAATTAGCGAGCCTGATTAAACAAAAGCAATATTACCAAAGCCAGAAAACATATCGATGATGACTACTGATGACTTGAAGAAGACGAGAAAAAGATTCAACCAGAGAAGGAAGCTTCAGAGGAAACTTCGGTTGCCGAAATAAAGGGGTTCTATTCCGGAGGAAATTTTACAAAAAAAACCTCTACAGGTACCTTTACAACTAGCGGAGCCTAAAGAGGTGGAGACCGAATCAGTTTTATTGGAGAAAGCACCCAAAAAAGCGGGATCGATTAAAATTAAAGATACCATTAAAGTTAAAATCAAGTTAAAGTCACCATTAAGCAGAAGAACTAAAAGAAGAAATTGTAGAACAAATGGAGAAATAATTAGACTACAGCTTGCGACAAAGCCTGTAGAAAAAGCCACTATCGAAGAAAAATTCGTGGAAATTTCTGAGGTGGTGGAGAAACAGTACTTGAAAAAATTTCATCAGCATACGTCTCGAAGAAACTACCTATTGTCGAAGAACTGCTAGAAGAAGCACCTCTTCTGCCTAAAGGGACCAGTGGCGCCTTTCACACTTTTCTTGGAACTTGAACATGGGTGGAATTGCCAATCTTCTGCAAGTTATGTTCTGACGAAAACACGCAATGTAGAGGGTTTAAAGGACAAAACTGTCCAATCACCAAGTAGGCTGAGAAAGAAAGTAGTTTTGGTTTCAAGCTTAAGTTACAGAGCAAGTTTATCTGGATGAATTTCCCAGCAATCAATAAAATACTAAAACCTCAATTAGAGCTCTCTAAGAAAATGGCATAATATCTAAAAATAGAGACAACGCAAGAGTACTAAAGATCAGCAGTAACAGGAAGTTACTCGTAAATACAATCAGGAACTCAAAAGCGGTAAAGCTGTAGCTGAAACTGTTCGAAAAAACTTGAAAAAGAAGATAAAAGCTCCAAACTTGAACTTACTAACTCCACAGAAACACCAGCACCTATTTAGGACATAAACCTGAAGAAAACACGACCGAAAAAATCTCAACAAGAAACCTGAACTTTGGGTTTGGGGCTTAAGAGAAAGAGAATTGTCCATGTTAGTTCCTCCGGATAAGCAAGACGAATCAAGTACTCAGGACCCCTTGTTAACTTAGATTTAGAAAAGATTTTCAAGGACAATGGTAAACTATTCAGACATTAAAGAGGCTGCAACTCTAAGGCTCAAAAAGAAAGTGAAAAAGAAAGTCCAAAATGCGTATAGGAAGCAAACCAAAAAACAAAGGCAAAATCAATAGTCTTTCCAATAACATTTGTTCATCAAATTGAAGGAAGCTCCAAGGAAACAAGAAGTAGCAGAACCCACAAAACTGAAATTTTCCAAGCTGAAGTTACAGAGCAAGATTACTTGGATGAATTTCCCACCAATCAATAAAATATTATAACCTTAATTACAGGTTCCAAGAAAAATGGCATTATATCTAAAAATAGAAAAAAAGGTAAAAAAAGGATGAAATTTATTTAATGACGTCGCGAGGAATTTAACAAAGCTTGAAAACCTCAGTCTTGAATCTCGTCGAAGATCTCAAAAAGAAAAAGCAGGAGGGAAACTGCTAATTTAATATGTTAAAAACAAGAATTTTAAAAAGAAGAAAGTCCCAGGGAAGGCTGTTTATGAGATTTATATAGTAGCTGTAGAGAAACATCCAGAAAGCAACGATCCAAAAAAGCAAGACGAGGAAATTCAGGCAGAAACTATTAAAGTAATATATACGGAAAGAAACATACACTTTTGACACCGAAAGGGAGGCATGTCAACTTGTAAGTCCTCAGAAAAACTATAGGAAACACTATAGGAAAACCTCTACAGAAAGAAAAGAAAACCAAGCCAGAAAAAAAAACACGAGAAACTGATACTTAAAATCGAGGGAATAAGCGTTAAAGAGGACGAAACACCGAAGAAGAAGTTACGAAGAAAGCTTCTCGAAAAGTTAGATGCGAGAAAGAACCTGAGGAGTTCAAGCTTAAACAAGTAAAGAAACCTCAGAAAGAAGAATAATCATGGAAATATTAAAATCTTTTCAAGTAACCTTGGAGTTACCAGGAAAAATGCCATCTAGAAATTAAAAAAAAAAGCTGAAAAAAAGGGGTCAAATGAATTTAAAGATAATTTCACAGAGCCTGAGAATCTCGATAATGAAGTCAAAATGCTCAAAAAGGAAAAGAAACAGATACTTTTGTAAAAAAATCGAAGATTGGCATTATGGACCCAGATTGCGAAAAACTTGAATTTACCTCTGAAGTTACGGAATAGGAGACACATGAAAGTACAAGTCTTAAGGAGCATGACAAATAAAAACCTGTAATGAAAAAGAAAAAAACAAAGCCAGAAATTACAAGAAGAAACCGATATCTGAAATCAAGGGAATAACCATCAAAAAGATTGTACCAAAATAACCAAAGTCTCAGCAGGTAGAGAACGAAGAAAAAGTTAAAAAGGGAGCACCTTGAAAGATAAAGAAACCTCAAGAAGAAGAAGAATCAATAATTCAACAAAATAGTTATATCTTGTCAAGTCAATTAATTGGGGCTATCAGGAAAAAACTGCATTATACATAAAGATGTAGAAGGAGCTGAAAAGGATTTAGCAGAGCTTAAGAGTCTCGATCATAAAGTCGAAGATCGAGAAGTTGGAGGGAAAACTTGGAGGATTGACGCATTCAGGCAAAAGCAATCAAGGTAACAAAAAGAGAGTACCAGGAAAAAAAGGTTGATACGGTAGTTTTGAAGAAACGTCCAAAAAATGACGAGGAATCTCCGGAGAAATAAAAAATAAAATGCAATATATGAATAGAAACAGACACTTTCTGAAACAAACTTAAATTCACCGTTAAAGACCCAGATTGCAAACAATTTGAGATGAAGTTGCAAGACCTGAGGAACATGTCAAGAAAAACCTGTAAAGAAAAAGAAGAATACAGAGTCAGAAAAAAATAATGTTAAAAAAAAAATGAAGAGAAACAGATATCTAAAATCGAGTAAATAAACCTCAAAAAGAATGTATCTCAAAAGTCTCCGGAGCAAGAGACCGGAGAGGAAGTTAGAAAAAAGCTCGTCAAAACCTTAGATCCAATGAAGAACCTGAGGTATTCAAGCATAAATCAGTAAACACCCCTTATATAAAAAAGATGAGGATGTGGTTAAAATCGTACACTTCTCCACAAAAAGAACCTCTACAGGTTCTTTTTGTGAGGAGAGACCGAATAGTTTTATTGGAGAAAGCACCCAAAGGAGCGGGAACGTTTAAAGTTAAAGATACCGTACAAACCAAAGAAGTAGAAGAGATCATTGAGGAGAAAGTCACCGTTAAGCAGAAGAACTAAAAGAAGAAATTGTAGAACAAATGGAGAGATACTTAGACTTTAGCTTGCGACGAAGCCTGTAGAAAAAGCCACTATCGAAGAAAAATTCGTGGAAATTCCTGATGTGGTGGAGAAACAGTACGTTATCTTTCAAGAATGTACAACTGAAAAAGCACTTGAATAAATTTCTTCAGCATACGTCTCGAAGAAACTACCTATTGTCGAAGAACTGATAGAAGAAGCACCTCTTCTGCCTAAAGGGACCAGTGACGCTTATCACACTTTTAAACTTTTAAAACACGCATCTAGAGGGTTCAAAGGACAAAACTGTACCATTCCTAGTTCTGTCCAATCATCAACTAGGCTGAGAGAGAAAGTAGTTTTGGTGAACATTTTAGTGGTTCCTCAACTGTCTCATTCTCTGATGTTCCTAGTTCTATTCAATCATCACCAAGGCTGAAGAAGAAAGTTTCTGAAATGCTTTATTCTCTGATACTGGGTATAGATTTTTGGAACGCGAACGACCTTTATTTATGACTCACAAGCTGAAGAATGGATGTGGTATTTTCATGCAGGATCGCTCTTCTTCAATCACCAGTCCAGACATTATCATTGCCTATATCATCAATGCTACTCTCTATAGCACTTAAGAAAGATTTTATTTTTCTCCCATTTACAACCATTACAAGCAGAATAACAGAAAACCTATTTAATTCACACCAATAAAAGCAGAAACTTTTACATCATGTGGCACTACTCATCCAGTGTCAATGACAAATTTGTCAACTTAGTTGACTTAATGATCACTTATCAACCTTGTCAAAATAGGTTACATCTCATTCACTTATTATTGGCATTCTTCTTTGAAATCTTCGTCTCCAATCAGCACATGTTTAGAAGATACGATAAAAATGTCAAATCAGATTTGCAATGACAACTAGATGGCAATAATATATGAATGGAATTTAAAGAAACGAATAGTTTGACAATTTAACATCTGACTAAGCCCATAAATGCTCATTTTGTTCCCTGCTATGCTTCATTTGATGTAATGAAATTAACAACAAAATATGTTGTTGAAACCAGTTAAAATTCATCTAATTTCAGGACGTAGAAAGATTGATATCGCAACTTGAACGAGACACTGTAGACCGTTACCTAATTGAGTACGAGAAATTTAACCACCTGGACTTTATCATAGCCAAAGACGTAAAAACTCTTCTCTATGACAGAGTCATAGATGTGGTGAAGAAAGAAGTTCCCATCAGCTGAAGGTGTATTAAAACCAGAGGTGTAAAGTTAGGCATTTAATTGTCCGCTTAATAACTGCCTATTAATTAGTAACATCTATAAACTACAATGCATCTTTCAACCATGAAACCGGTACAAAATATACATACATAGAGGTTTAAAAATATCATTTTTGTTAACATTAATGTAATTTAATAACACAGTCGTTTGTTAGCTAAACTAAATTCGAATTAAGTGTAGACGTAAATGTTGTTAAAAAACTGTTGTTTTTAATTATTGAACTGAACCGCTCTTAAAACAATCTACTTGAGGACGACGAAAGTTTGTTCACAAAAATTATTTTTGGTCCAATATATACATACATAGAATTGGTCCACAAAATACACACATATTATGAAACTGGTCAGGCTACAGTCTCTGATGATCATTACAATCAGAACGATTTGAAGTTCCAGTCAGTATAGGGCAAGATGAATAATTGAACCCTTTGGGATATTCTCCAACAACAAGATCCAAATTTTCCTAAAATATATTATTTATGAAGCGTATTAGTTAGATATTCGTTTGTGATATACCTACACCCTCTATTAGAAGAGAAAGAGAGCTGATATTTATTTAAATAGATATAAGTAATTTTTGTATATAGCAACTAGTGATAACATTCATTAAATACATCAAACAGTACAATAATAATTTTTATCTAACAATAAACATGACCCTAAACACCGATGTCTTCTACATTATATAAAAAATATCGTATAGGTTCTATAATAGCTAGGAACAAACTTATTTAAGGACGCTAGATGAAGACAAGAACATACAGTTTCGAATTTTTTATAAATGCTAAAGGAAGGCTAGAGAATCGCTTTATAAGTTTCCACGTCTAAAAGGTAATCAGCATCTATCCTAATTAATTGAACATATTTTATTGCTCGTGGAAGGAGTAGTTGGGGGCTAGTAAAATAAAACTAATCATATTATAAAAATTTGTATATTCAAAGACCATAATTATGTTAGCACTTAAATTTCTTTAGATGGAGCCAAAAAAACTGTTAAGAATAACAGGAAAATATACACTTTTTAGTTGCAGCTGAGTCGCTCACCATTGGGGGGCTTAGAGATGGAGTTTATTTTGGCAAAAAAAGGCTCAGTTTCTAGCTCTATAGGAAAACAACATTGTGGGCAATATAAACTTCCAGATCTGACCAGACTTACACAAAATAATCACAAAGCCTCAGTATAGAAGTGACTGCCTATGAAAGGTGGTTTGTCCACAAGCCGGAACAATTGGTTATTGTTGGCTATGAAAAGGAGGTTCATGTCAGAAGTGACATTGAATGTAGTGAATTTGAGCCATTAATCAAAAAAACTGCTCAGAAGCAGGAAGGAATGGATAGTATTATTCCAACGAACAACAGATGTAAGTGGTCCGGAGCAATCAATCAAAGTCACCGAAATCGAGAACAATTGAAATCATCAAGCTACTTGAATGATTATTTTCTGATTTTAAGTGGGGTCCCACTTACTCATAATGAGGCAAATTCTTATTAAGAGGCAAACAAATGGCATGTATCGATGTTGGAAGAGTTGAAGGCCGTTAAAGAGAATGATACCTGGGTTTTGGCAAAACTGCGACTATGTCCAACACGCGTAGAGTGTAAATGGATTTATGCCTTAAGAGTAACAATGATGGCAATAAGGTGAGGTCCAAAGCAGTGGCAAAAGGCTTCTCCTGTAGGGCACAGACTATTTGGAAACATTTTCTCCAGTAACTCGCAAAGAGGCAGGAGTAAAGCAAAGTCCTAAATGCAGGACCTCCAACTTTGTACTTGTTAAAATTGTGTTTGGCTTGATTAATCTGACTGACAGATATTTATGTGTTTCGTCGGAAACATGCATTTGAATACAATGTAACTGGCACTCAATTTGGACGAAGGCGTGCTCCTCACCAAGTCAGAAGAAGTCATATCTACTGTTTTCAACCATTTAAGTGGCAAGACTAGACAGCGAATCTGCAGTGGATCGTGTAATTCAAGTCATGTATATACCGTTTTCACATTTAGTTCAGACGTCAGTTGTAATTCAGAAACCTTCGCTTGGGTTTAAGAAATATCATTTGTAAGTCTGGTAATATAATTCTGACATCTAAATGACGATTTCTGATGCGTTACATTGTCTGAACTCTGTAAAAATGAATGTGGAAATGGGGCAGTTAGGGGCGTAAGCAGTGGACGGCAGTGAAGAACATTATTCGGTGGATAAAAAGAAAAGAAACATAAATTATAGTGAAGTATCAGAGAGAGAGAGAGAGTGGCCAAAGACTAGTAGGCTACAACGACGCTGACTGTGCAGTCTTTGTTGAAAGGCACAACAGCGGCTCATAAATAGGTCAAAGACATAAAGTGACACAACAGTCACTTCCTACAAGCAAAAGCAGATACATAATTCACTTCAGTACGTTTGAGCAATGTAAACTTGAAGAGCAAAAATAAGCTGTAAAAGATCAGTTCAACAAAAACCTTAGTAGTCAAGTCTCAGAACTAGATAATGGCCGTAAAATTGAAGGCTCTGATGACAATCCAAGAACCTGATGATAAGAAGCCCATTTAATTTCAAATCAGCTGCAAGCTATATTTAAAAACTGCAGCTGCGCAATATAACCAAACTGCCCAACTTCTTCGACATTATAAGGCCAATGTTGCTTGGCAGCTGGTAAGCTGGGTCAGCAAGGCACAGTGGGTAATCAGGGTGAACTGTAAGATTATGGCATCAATGGGAGATCAACAAAAGAAAGATAAATCGCGTGTCTCTCGTGCAAGGAAACATAGGTTCTTACTTCTTCGGCTTTGGTCTTATGAAGCGGATCAATTAAATTTAACAGTCATCAGGGGTTAGTTGTTCGAAATTAAAAGAATTTAAGAAAGAGCTTCTTGCTGAAGTATCTGAATATAATCGGCTAGGATGTAGTAAAATGCCCGATAAACCATCATTAGAAGCAGGAACATGTAGAGCTAGTCAGAAATAGAGCGAATACTTCTCCTTGGATTGGTCTTTCAGACTGACGTCTTTACAATGGTTGAAGTGATCCCAGAAGAAAAAGAAGAAGTTAAACGTAAATACAAGGCTTAAAGGCTAAAATGTACTCCAACACAAACTACTCCTTGAAACTCCCTGATATTATGAAGAAGAATGATGAGCCCAAAGCTCATTGGGGAACGGCACCTGGTGGTAACTATGCAAAATGCACATGCATAGCGTGGAAATGAGAATATATTTAAAATATGAAAAATTCAAAATGTCATAATATCAGAAATAGTTCATTCCTACTTATGAGAAGGAGCAGATTTTCTACTGACAGTTTCTAGGAGCCAATCCTTAAATAGGACTAGGTATACTACTTCATAAGAAGCCAAGTGGAAGCATTTCCTAAGTGGAATGATGGTATCTAGGTGTATCGGGAGTTTATAACACGGGCCTTTCTAGCAACTGATCATAGGACTTTGCTGATTTCTTTACTAATTAATACCGTGGCGGTAGAGAGTTCTGGTATCTCTAACGAATCAAAGTAATATGACCTACGCTTACACAGTGTACGTGACACGGACACGGTGAGTAAATTCACAAATTTTTTATATTTCAAATTGATCAAAACAAGAAAAAAATGATCTGATACAAGAAAACTCGCCTTTCAGAATGAAAAGTTTTTACCCACAAGAAAGACCTCCCAGCCATCTTGGAAGAGGAGAGAAACCCTCAGAGATAGTTCTGGGTGCGGTTGTCACTGGGTTCGAGTGGCGAAATAAAAACGAAAACTATGGAGGAGTATAAAAATGGCTTCTTCTTCTTCTTTTCGGAAGCCTTTAAGTCTTGTTTTACTCATCCATTTGCACCTCTTGGGATGTCGAAGACCAGCTGCCCTTCCACCTCTCGGGAGGCCATCCTGGTGGTCTGCTGTATGTTGGTTTTCTATTTCTAGCGATTTTTGCCAATCTTTGATTTTCCATCCTGGATATGTGTTTGTTCTAGAAGCTTCTTCTGTCACGGGTCCATCTAACCACGTCCTCTAGTCCGCACTTTGCCCTAATTTAGCTACTCATTCTTTGGTCCCAAAGTGTGTTCCCTGTGATCATTCTTAGTATTCTCATTTCGCTGGTTCGTGCCATCTTTTTGTCTGCGCTCTGTCAGCTCGTGTTTCTGCCGTGTATGGGTCTGACACATGCTTTATATATTCTAACTTTGGTCGGGATTGATATGCATGTGTTTTTCCATACGGTTGTTCGTAGAGCTACTGCTATCCTGGCTGCCTTGTTTATCTGGTTTCGTACACCAGTTTTGAGTTCACCATATGGTGATGTTGTTGTTCCCAGATATTTGCGTTCAGAAGTCTGGTCTATTGTTCTGTTGTTTAGTTGTAGTTTGCATCAGCGTGGTTCCCTGACGATCAACATGCTTTTTGTTTTGATGGTTGATATTTCAATGTTCTCTTTCTTAAACGCCTGTAAGAGCCATTGCAGCCCGTCTTCCGTGTCCGCGAATAGCGTTACGTCGTCTGCGTTACATATTATGTTAAGTTGTTGGTTTCCCATCTTATATCCCTGGTCTACCTTGCGCACTTGCTCTATTATTCTGTCCAGTATGACGTTAAACAGCAGTAAGCTGAGGCTGTCTCCATGTCGTAATCCTGTATTTTGCTCTATTTTTTCTGTTGTTAATTTTGATCGTATTGTTGTGGTGTTGTTCGTGTTGAAATCTCTCACCTCCCCCACTCCTTGGGCCTTCGTTGCTCCCTCTTTGTCCAGGTTCGTATACAGGCCCTGAAAATAACTGCTCCATTCGGCTGCTCAGATGTTATTTAATTGTATTGTCTCATTTATTTCCCTCTTTGATGTTCTGGTTGTTTTTGTTTCTCTGTTTTTGGGTTCCATAAAAGTCACTTTCCATTTCTCTACTGAAATTCTCCCAGATCTCTCACTTCATTTCCCTGATACGGTTGTTTACTCTGTTCCTTGTTTTGATGTATTTGATGTGGTTTCTTGGGGTCTTGATGGCTATGTATGTGGGGGGCTTTTTTCTTTTCACGGGCCAGTATCTCCACTTCTGGTTTGAACCATGGTTTTTTGTTTCTATGTCTTGTCGTTGTGTTGATTGTTCTTTTGCCTAGTGCCTCCTCTGCTGCTTGGTTTATGTTGTTTAGTAGGATGTCCCATGCGCGGCCTACTGTGTGAGGCTATAGGACGGGTTCCCTTTCAATTTTTTAAGATCCACCGTGCTTTCTGTTTTTAGTGACTCGATATTCAACTTTGTTGTTGGGTTGTCCGTTTTCTTCCTGTATGCTGGTGGTCTTGCCATGGTAATTATTCCCATTACTAAGTTACGGTCTGATCCGATGTTAGTGGTCTAATATCCTGTATTTGCTCTGGCTTGATGGCTCTATTCATTATTATGTAGTCTATTGTGGGCGTTACCCATCTATTGCCCTGAAACGTGACTTTGTGTTGGGGTTTGTGTTTAAAGTATGCGTTGTTAATCCTTAGTTCCTGGTAAGCGCAAAATTCAACAAGATTCTCAACTCGCTCGTTCGCTGCCTGCTCATTGAATTTATGCTTGACTCCAGGTATTACCTCGTTCCCTACTCGTCCGTTCAAGTCGCCCATTATTATTATACCTTCATGTTGGGGTATTATTTCTATTAACATTTGGAGTTGTTCATAAAAATCTATGGTCTCCTGGATAGGCTTTCCAGTATCTGGTATGTAAACGGACACTAAATGAAGAATTTCGTTTCTTTAGTTTCATGGTTACTTTTATTATTCTGTCGTTTATGTACTTAATTGCGATTATGGAGTCCCTGAGTTTTTGATTGGTCAGCAATCCACCTCCCGACGCTGCTCTTGTGCCTTTTGGTTTGCCTGAGTAAATCAGCAAATAGTCATCATATTGTTCTGTCTCTTTTCCTCTCTTTTTTTGTTTCGGATATCGCACATAATATCTCTATTTTATGGTGCTGTAATTCTAGTATGATTTCCTGGTCTTTTCCACTGAATGATCTTACGTTCCAACATCCCAGCCTTATCTGCTTTTTGTGTTTATTCCGTCTCATTTTCTCATTTGTTCTCGCTTGTGTCGTCAACATTGAGTCCATCCTGTTCCGAGGCAATGCTCTAGTTCTATGAGCATGGCGGTTTTTTTATGGACGATAGGTTGCTAGCCTCGCCCTCCAACCCTCCCTCCTCCTTTATCCGGCCTTGGAGCCGGCAGTGACACCATCTGAGCTACTCAATTCACCCAGCGATACCCCAGGCAGAGTGATACCCCAGGCGGAGTTCGTAAAAATGTCATTAACCTAAAGAAAAAAGTAAGAGCCAAGAATAGAGTCGAGAGCGAGGCTAGTACAGGGATTACGGAGGCTATGACCCAGCTCAGAAGAAACAAAACGAACCGTAAAACAATCTAGACTAAATGTGTTCTTAAACGCACATTCTACTATGCTCCAACAGCCAAATAAAGGAGATTAAAAGAGAGAGAACCAGCCAGTTATCCCAGCAGACCGGCAATATAAGAACAAAAATGGTTATGACTGCTACCACGTCACAATCCAGGTAAATAGTCTGACGTACAGGTCGTCGAAAAGACGTCTTATTTATGGCCAATGGAGGTCATATTGGTCAATGGACTAAAAAAGGTTGCCTTAAAGGCATCATAGATATGGCGTTCCAAGGTAGTCAGTAATTTGACCTGTTTTTGACGTCCTTTTTGGTCCGATGGTCCGGTCGTGATGCACATCATGTACGGCAGTCATCACGATAAACTGAACAAAGTCATCACGATAAACTGAAAAAACTGAACAAAATCGACACATGTTGACAATCGGACCTTCGGACCAAAAATGACGCTAATAAGACGTCAGGTTGCTAGTGACTCAGGGACGCATCTTTTCGATGGACTTCATTTCAGATTGAATACTTGCGACATAAACGAAAGAAAGCGAGATAAACTGAGCAAACTCACCAAAAATATGGCGACTCGACCGGTCGTAGGTAGTTGTATTGCAGATCAAAAAGTTACAACAATATAAAACCTCTGATTACTAGAGACTTTGGAACATCGTATCTAGGACGTCTTTGTGCCGGTGAGGTAACTGATGGATGGATCTCTGTTGTTTGGCTGTTGGAAGCTTCTTTGTCTCTCTCTCCAGGCTTGTTGCATAAGGATTGGAATACCTCTTTAACAAAGTGGAGTTTGGGGGTGATTGCTCATATTTAGGTTGGATTTTTAAATTCTGCAGTTTCTGCCATTGGCCGATCCATTCGATGCTGTTAATGATGGGTTGGGAACCATCCTAAATTATGTTTTAATTTACAAACCTGCGACAGCTTCAAGGACAAAAGGGGGCGGTACACGTTTGCTCATCGTTCGTGTTGACACGCATATTTGTACTCAATTAATTTTAGTTATGTTGTAGGTAGATATTAATTTAAATTTTTTACCCAAAGAATTTCAATCTCAGATTTCAGAATGTTGTAGATGCACAAACAGTAAAATAAAAAATATTTTTTAAAGAAAACGTCCAACTATACTACGGTCCAAACATCCAACCATACCAACATACTAAACGACATCTTTGGGACCAAATGCTGTCTTTACGATGTCTAAAAGTGATCTTAAAGACAAAATATGTTATCTAGGAATTTGGTTGAACAGGGCCTACGTTTCTAAATGGAAGAGCGGAGAAGCAGTGGCGAGTGCAGTGACGGAGCTTCTCAATTAACATCTGATCAGAGAAATGAGAAAAGCCTTGGCAGGTGATAAAGAGCAGATTAACCTCAGGTTTTAGGTTTGAGGAATTCTGTATGGTTTTGTGTCAGGACAAAAGAAGAGAGTCGCAAAATATTGGTCATCACCACCTGTTGACATGGGTCTATTTCTTATTGTTGATTATCGAGAAATGGGAGTTAATGTAATAAGTTATTGTTACTCAGTTCAAAATTCTCTCATGCAGGGGCATATAGGGCATTTCGAGCCTCACCTGCATGTTAAGACCTTCGGGATTGGCCTGAAATTCTCGAACAATCCCCGAATCTTCTGCATATTCCAGTCTGTTCATATATTTTTGTAAAACGTTGGAGAATTTTTTTATCAGACTGAGGATCAAACGCTTCTTTTAAATAATTTTCAAAACAGGGCGAATTTCTATTTACGTGCTCTGTAATCTGTGTGTTGCGATCCATATAATATGAAGCCGTCGCATATGAGACGATCGAAGGTGTGGACCAGATCAATGGAAAAGTGGTGCATTGATTAAAAAATGGTAACTAAACTTGGTCCCTAATTCTGGTAAAACTAACTCAAAATACCAAAGCGGGGTTTTTGTGTAAAAAATGAGACTGGTACTGTGCAATGTTATAAAGATGATGTTTGTGTGAAAGTGTGAATAGATCTTTGAATATTAACAAACAATAATCCTTATGTCAATATTAATAAAATCTTTGAATATACAACTTCTTTAAAATTGTTTTACCCCTCCATGTGTAACTGTATCATATGATATTTGTATAAGGGAAGGATTTGCAAGCGTACATTACATTTAGAATAAATTCATATTGGTAATTTTTCTCTCGACAATTTTAATATAATATTAACTGCCTTTCGATCTCTAGTTTATCACCCTAACCAGACTCTACAAATCACATTCCGAATTTTGAAAAAGAGTTAAATTTGAGACCCTCTCCTACTGCTCAACACCGGCGATGTCTTAAGGCCATTCCTCTGCATTGGCAAAAGCAAATTTTCGTTGTCGATTCCTTCTTGGCTGGGACTGCAATTATTGTGAACCTGTACTTTCAAAGAGATATTTTCAGTTTTGCTGTTAGTATCGTTGGTGCCTTCTTGAGGAATCTCCAAAGCATTGGCGGCTTCCACGAAAATATTATTTCTCTCAAACTCCTGGTCTTGGGAAGGGCGACGATCTTGTGATTTAGGGCCTAAAATATCTTGCAAAACATTAAATCTAGCGCTCGTTAATTAAAAGTAAGTTTTCCTTACTTTTAGGGCTCGGTTTCGGGCTTTTATTGCTAACGGGCGCGGCTAAAATACTGTTTTCGGGGCTCATGGGCATGTTTTTTCGCTTACTCTCCGGATCGACCATACGGAAAGTTTCCAGGAACTCGTTTAGGTCCACTAGACCGTCTTTATTGATATCCATCATCCTGCAAATTTCCGACAGCTGCTCCTCCGTCATATTACAGGGCATGTGTTCTTTTATCAGGTTACAGGCCTCGGCTAATTCGTCTAGACTGATGTACCCTTCAAGCAAAGGTTTTTTTTATTACTATTTGGTTCATTAATGACGTTTTTGTGCACCTACCTGAATTATCTTTGTCAATTATCCTGAAAATGGCTTCCAGACTGCTCTTGTTCCGGTACAGCGTTTCCACTACTGTGCTAGCACCTTGGACGCTCTGAAATTGTTTTTAATTACTAACATAAAATAAACATTTATTGGTAAATAAAATAGGCTTACATTAAGCCTAGTGCCCTTAATGTCGAACGTAGTCTGATATAGGACCATTTTTGTTTCCGGATCTATGGTCACAAGCTTTTCCTTCAAAAGCCTCCACGGAATTTGTAGTCCCGTGCACTTTTCCAGGGTTATACACCACTGTGTTATGGAAATATATCCTGAGAGAATATTTCAATTTTCACCCATACTACGTACAATATGAAAATATACCTGTACTTTCTGGATCTAGTTTAGCAAACTCGTCGTCAATCACAGCTCTATTGCTCAAAATTTGAGCTTGCAGCTCCTTGGTAGCACCGGACTCTACCAGACCCATACGCTGATAGAAGTTCAGCTTTCTTCTTCCCGCATTGGCCATATACTGGACGAAATGTGGCTCAAGGTTGGATCCCATTAGCTTTACGTATGCCCCATTATTTGAGCCGATTTCGTAATAGTTCGAAGCTGAGAAAATCGTTATAATCTACAAATAAAAAGAGTTGATTAAGTACTTTAAAAGACACGCTAAATGGTATAATACATTAAGTTTCTACCATCCCTGAGTTCTTATGGAGAGGAGCCTTCTACTCCACTATAAATTTGATAACAGAAAAAACTATGGAACTTTGTGATCACTCATTATATTTTGATTATACTATCATAGCTTGTTAGAAAAAGTAGTTACAGCAAAAAATGTAGAGAGCGAGAGATCCAAAGGGTCCATCCAACTTTTATTGTGCCGATAGCTCAGTTTTTAATGTACGGGTTTGTTTTCAAAACCGAGCCATCGACGTAATAAAGGTTGGATGGTCCGTTTGGTGCTCTTGACCTCCTGAATGTTGATCTTAATTTTTTCTTGTGTTTACAGTGTTGTTGCCTTCAACGTACCTTCATCGATTTCCTCTTTGTCTGTAAGAATATTGTAGAATAGGCAAAAACTTACGACTCTGATCAATCTATTAACATGATGAGGAACACTATCAGCAATTGGTCTTCGTCCATTAACGACATTAAACTTTTATTTTGAATAACATATTTTCTGCCATATGATCAAAAATTTGTCAGAGTATAGAAGTCAGACCTTCACAGTCTGCCACTGTGAAAATTCTAATGTTACGTCAAGCTCAAACACAGTATAGAGCATAGTTTCGTTTATATTTTTAGAACTTAGAAAAGGAAAACCCGAAATCTAGTCTCAAAGTGCCTACTCAGTGGAAATTAAAAAGATCTCCTACCGAGAAATATCCAGTTAAATTGCTAGTTTCTTACCAAATTGTTATGACACATCTCGTAACCATCAGCTTTGCACTCATGGGATCGTACGATGTATGAAAGTCGGTTATCTTCGAGGAATTTCTTTGTAACATCGGGACCGAAGTAAGTGCCCGCGCCTCTAAGAGTGTTGGGGATGCAGCCTTTAGTTTCTTGGGGATCTGACCATAAAATATCAAAAACCTGAAAAGTGCAGTTATTAGTAGGCCAATTGACTTGCGGGCATAATAAAAAAACAAGGCAATAATAACATTTCGTTAATAGGCGATGCGTATTAACTCTGATAATCTCTCTAAAAGAGAAAAGGCGATACCCGGTGGTGAGTTTTAAGTAAGCTTCGGAAAATATGCACTGAAAAAATTGGAAAGTATGCGCATATTTATGCTAAATATTTAAAGAAATATGCAGTTTTTTGGTCGAAATATGCCCTAGATATGAATATATGCATATAATATAATAATATATGATATATATTATATTAAATACACTTCATAATGCCAAGTTTTTTATTCTCATAATAAAATTTCATTTGTTAAAAGATCGTTTGTTAAATGCTAAGCATTGTCGAAGTCAAAAGTAAACAATATTAATTACTGGTAAATTATATTATTTAGTATTGTTAGTGTTATTTTATTATTTAGAAAATACAAAATTGTTTACAAAAGAAAATTACCGGTTGAAACCTGATTATAATAATATGTTTTTAAAATTTTTTACTAAGAATTTTCTTAGTAGTGTGTCTCTACAAGTGGAAATTGTTCATTAATTTCTTGGGCTACCAAATTTAATCCATGGGCCAAACATGTCAAGTGTGTCATGTCATTAAATTTGGGTAAAAACATTTAAGCTTTAGAGCAGATTTTATCATATAAGGAGCCCCACCTGACAAAATTGTTTCAAACAGTAAATTTTTTGTTGAACAAATTTTGTTTTTGTTTTATAGCCGGTTGACCAATCAGAGCAGCTTGGCTGGGCGAGGGTTGTTAAGAAAATAAAGATATTTTTTCCGCATCTAAATCATCTGTAATATTTTACTTCGAATCTTTAAACCGGAGACCCGAAAATTTGTCCGAAACAGATGTGAGCGAAAATCGAGGCAAAAATATAAGTATTTTTGGAAAATGGTAAAAAAATGCAAAAATATGTAATTATTTAACACATATGCAGATTCCAGATATGCAAGAAAATGCATTTTGCATATTCCCCGAAGCTTAGTTATAATTTGTACTGAAATTATGGAGAATTTCTATGTGGCAAACATACTGAATTGATAAAACCGACAAAAACGTAAGTAATGCTAATTATGAGTAAAAGTGAAGAACGACTCAAAATCTAATCATCTCTTCTATTTGCCCCGATTTGGAGAAAAACACTGAGACATGAAGAAACGGTAAACAAAAAGAATGAAACAGAAAATTGTTGAATGGAAAATGAAACAGAAAAAAGTTTGAGTTCAGTGGAGAATCTGGACTATTCAAAATGTGGAAGAGATAGTTAATACCTTTTGGATTAATTGCTCCAACCGTAAATACCTTGAAGTAAGATTAACCTACAGTACAAATTTGAAGAAAATATCTCTAAGAGGTAAACAATTCTTTACATCTTGTATTCGCCTTTTTTTGCTCAGAATGATTTCTTCTTTATCGGCAGTTCGTAATAAACCTTGTAATCTCTTTCCTGTCTGTTAAAAGTTCATGTCTAGAAATTTTTAATCTTCAAAATAACTTTATACTTTAAGCCAAAATGAAGACGGCAAAGACTTTCCGAACACATATTTGACGGAGTTTTTCCGAAGCCTAAAGACGCAGCAGGATTCTCAAATGGGCATCCATATTTAAGACGCGACTAGACAAGCGAGGACTAGACACTACGACACCATCTAGCTTCAAGTTTGGATAGAGAGCACTATAGCATCCAGCCGCCAACTTTCCACCGCCATCTAGGCTTAAAATGTGCTGGCAAAACATTGTCAATATATATAAGCCGAGGAAACGAGCCTCATCGGCAATAAATCCTGCTGAATGTCTTCATATTCAAAGAAAAGCCGTCGTAATAAAATCTAAAAATAGCCCAGACCACAGTTTTATTACTCTAAATAACGAGGGCGTCGAAATGCGATTGCTGATTTACCCATTGGCTGTGCAGTGTCGCGGTGGATTAGTGGTATAGATCGCTCTATATGATCGGCTAATTTCCCCCAGCGGACGAAATTGCAAGATTGCATTCGTTCACCGAGGTGAAGAGAATTCAAGGTCAGATTTCGTAGGTGAAGTATGTCTCCTGGCAAAAGTTATCGCTCAAAAATATCGGTGGCAGTAGATCAGCTGGCTGAGGATTCGGTGAAGTAATCGATTGGTGCTCGTTTGGGCTTAATCGCAGTCTGGTGTACAGTGGGTGTACAAAGGGTGAGCAGATTAGTTTCTCGTAATATACGCCTGTTCCTCGTTCTAATTTTTTCTCTTAATTTTATGATCCACGAAATTGGCCCTCACAAATTTTAATGAAAGTGGGTTGAGTTCTAATGTTTCCAAAGCTAAGTGATCAAAATATTTGCGCAGGGCAGGGTCAATATTCGGTGATTTAACAGTAATTCTAAGGCAGAAAGACGAAGCAGGATTCTCAGAAGGGCAAGCCATACCTAAGACGCGACTAGACAAGTGGGAAATAGACACTACGACACCATCTCGGTTCGAGTTTGTAGAGCGAACACTATAGGATCCAGCTGCCAACTTTTCGTCCAGGCTTATCAATGTATATAAGCCGAGGAAAAGAGCCCCATGGGCAATAATTCCTGCTGAATGTGTTCATATTCAAAAAAAAGCCGTCATAATAAAATTTCAAAATAGCCCAGACCACAGCCTTATTACCCTAAATAACGAGGACGTCGGTATGCGACTGCTGATTTCTCCATTGGCTGTGCAGTGCCGCTGCGGATTAATAGTACAGATTGCTCTATATGATTGGTTGATTTCCCCCAGGGAGCGGATGAAAATGCATGAATGCATTCGTTCACCGAGGTGAAGAGAGTTCAAGGTTAGATTTCGTAAGAAAGCATCGCTGTCTTCCGGGCGAAATTTATCGCTCAAAAAGTATCCCTGTCAGTAGATCAGCTGGCTGAGGATTCCATGAAGTAATCATTTGGTGTTCGTTTGGGCTTAATCGCAGTCTCGTGTACTGGATTAAGTGAGTTTCTGTTATCTGTGCATTATCGAGGGTATGCAGATTAGTTCCCCGCAATATAGATATAAATGCGTATAGGTGAAACAGATGATACACCTGCCCAAGTAACAAATGGGGCTAAAATAACCTCTGATCTGGCAAATTAAACCAATTTTGGTTTAATAAATAAATTTAATAAAAACGAATGCGTTTTGAAATGCATTCTGACTTACACGTCAACATGTTTTTTATATCGTTCCTAGGTTACCAGACTTACTTGATTTTTTTCCATAATTGAATAAAAATACTAATATCTTGCGATACCTTGTTATATGTGTATGGACACAGATAAATGTCGCTGGAAGTGCAAGAGGGATCGATAGATCTATTTTAATAAGTTGCCGCTCTTGAATTAGACTTGCCACTACAATCTTAAATTCAGGTTTTCTAAATTGTAATTTAACACACCTTGAACTAGAATTTTTTATTATTAAAAAAAAAATAAATGCGCTCATTTTGCACTCAAATACCAATATTTTTTTTTTATAAAGAAAGGCATACAAAACAATACACCACCCTAAAAACTATGTCAAATTAGCCATTTTTCAGGATAACTTGCCAGATTAGGTTGGTAATATTTTTTTAAGTATAAAGAGTCAAAGTTAGGACATAAAATAAAAATAACTCATAAATGGAGAAAACATTTTTTATTTTCCCAAATTAAAGCATGAATGTTTCTTTAATAACAAAACTATTCAGGGTTGCGCCACAACATTGGGTATCTTATAATATGGAGTTTTGTAGCTGTAACAGTCAAAAAACTGATCTAAAAAGTGAACTTTCACGAAATTATATAATAAAAGTCAGGATATCTGGAAAACTATAAATTTTTTACTAAGGTCGTTTGTTTTCACCGATTACCCGACTCGGCGGCCATTTTTTCATTACCCTCGCGACGCGCGCCCGCTGTGGACAATTTATGATTGACTCACTGAGTCGATCTAGTTTTAAGGTCGATGATTATAACAGAAAAACCTTGTTCGCTGATATTAATATTAAAAAATGGTTTAAATTATTTCCTTTGCCGGAAATAGTGTTGGAAATTTTGATTTCAAAATGGTCTTTATCGTGACTAAAAATTTCTTACGTTTTTGATATTTTTAGAAAAGTCATCTTGGATAAAAATACCCATTTAAAACTCTATCTTGAGAGTGTACCTGAGAGTATCAGAGATTTATCTTCGCTGGAAATGTTAGATGTTCGCTTTTTTCGCCCCTTATGTTCTTAAAAAAAGTCATCTTCAGCTAAATTGTTTAATAAATAAAAAATTTGCTCTAGTGAGACTATATTTAATTTTTTTTGCTTTCTAATTTTTTTGAAGCTTATTTAATAATTTTGCTTCTCTATTGATAAGTTTAGCAGCTCTCTACTGGAATTTTGACCTTTCGCTTTAACAGAACTTAACTGTAACTGACAGAATCTTGACTAATAACCCACTCAAACTAATCATGCTATTCGGGCACCTTAATCCAAGCACCGTACACATTACAAATTGGCAGTTTTTTAATTGTATACAGTGTGTCCATGATTCGATTCTCTATACAGGGATCTCGTTTCTGGTAAGAGCTACTGCAAAGGTTAAATGGGGAATGTTTTAGGGAATTTAATGGTTAATAAAACACCGTTTTAATAACGTTCAATTTTTGTTTCGTTTTTGAGTTATAACCGAAAAACCAAAAACGTGCATTTTCGAATAAGTATTTTAATTTCAAAATTCGGCACAAACATCGTTGGAGCAGCTTTTCGAGGAGCATCTTCCTGTGCAATTAGTTTTCCATTCTGACGTTTCGGTTTCGAGATACCTCATCGAGATAAACTAATTAAAAAAATTGCCTAATTATTTTTTTTTGTTTTCTGAATGTCAAGTTTTTATTCATATGTAAAATAGAAAACCATTATTAATTTTCGCAAACAAAAAAGACAAAAAAGTGTACATAATGTACGTCTTGCTCTTGCATAATTTGGTTTGGATTTTGAAAATATTTGATCATTATTACAACTACGTTAAATGAAAATTGTAAACTATTACAAAATGTAAAGAATGTAATAAAATCCTAAATTGACAATGAACGCAACTTAATCCTAATCTGGCAAATTCTCAAAATGCCTTCCGTTCACTCGACGACACTTTTAGCAATTCTTTTGCATCACCCCAAAGCTAAAAATCCAAGGGGGAAAGATCTGGGGATTTAGCTGGCCAAGAGTTAGTAATTTTTGTCTTGAAAAATTAACTTACTAGGCATGAGAACTTATAAGTAAAAAAATTTGTTATTATTAACAAATATCCAACCAGCTTAATAACTTTGAAAAGAAACTTTACTTGGAGGTAAGTGAAGGTAGTCTAAATCTACATGCATTTTACCTAATGGTAGTGGTGTTTATTGGATGAAAGGACAACAAAAACAACCTCTAAGATTGCAAATTCGCCAGGGAAGGCAAAAGAGGCAAATTTGCAATCTTAGAGGTTGTTTTTGTTGTCCTTTCACCCAATAAACACCACTACCATCTAATTCAGCGGGACACGAACTTGTAAACATTTTTTCTAATATTTGAACCCGATAACGCTTTTTCTAGCAGGTTAAAATAAATGACAACTATACCACAATTTGACTTCAAGTTGGCCTTTATTGTCGAGGTATATTTTAGGTACACGTTTTAGGTAAAATATTAGCAAAATATTACTACATCGACAACCTAAAAATAATTTAGCTAGACAGGGCAAAATGTGGTCAAATAAGTAACGTATTTGGCCTTATATTTCACCAATTTTTGTTCATGTTATTATTAGAACGTTTTTTCTAATTATTCGGACCTAATAGGAAAAAGGGCTTGTTTGAAGTTGTAAATTACTTATGAATTCAACTTCAAAAGAAAACTGACTAACAGGTGGATAGGGTGATGTCATCACATAAGCTGTTCATTTATTAATTTTCTTAGTACCTACTTCCTTTAACATGCATAAAGTATATTTTTTGTGGGTTATAAAGCCAAAAGTTATAAAAAAAAAATGCAAAAACCCTATCTCCATACTACAGAGTGGTGAAAAGCATTAACAACATCAGATTTCTGAAGGAAAAAATGAAAAATTTAATCAGACTGGAGTTCAAGAGAGCACATCGAGAAAAATATGGATTTTCGAGATCCGCCTTCTTTTATTCTGTCCTTTAAGATGAATGACGCATCGCTCCGATGTATTCGAAGAGTTCAGCTTATCCAATTCCTTTGTCTTATACATTTCATCAAAGCAAAATGCATATTTCTTTTTTGTCTCTCATTCGCATTAAATAGATGTTACCTCTAGGTTGAGTTAAAGACATGTTGAAGGAAAATCGACCTCTATATGACTATTTTTTAAAGGTAAAATTTGCTGATTTAAGGAAATCAGTCCATATTTCCTTATTGGGCTAGAAGCCTTGAAAGGAATTATGTCTTAATAACTTATTTTATACTTCTAAATTACTTTGTTTTCTTTCCCAACATTGGGAAAAAGGAAGGCAATTTACAGTAATTTATTCAGGTATTCAGATGTGGTCAGGACAAGGGTTTCGAGCTGCGACAGGTTAAATTGACGTAATTTCAACTTGATTTGTTGCTTGGGTGGTGACTTTTTTTCTCTTAATTTCATAATCCAAGAAATTAGCCCTCATAAATTTTAATAAAAGAGGGTTGAGTTCTAATGTTTCCAAAGCTATTTGCGCAGGGTTAAAGAGAAATGAAACACAACATCTGTGTCTTTCAGTTTGTCTTCCAGTTTCCTTGGTTGCACCTCATAGTCAGACGTTTCTTTCTCAAAAACATAACTGGATTGCTACTGTTTTGAATGAAAAACATTTTCTCAAGGAGTCAAAAACGTTGTGGATTTATTCTTCACATACTCGAGTGTATTCTTCACATACTTCACAAGTAGCACGGTTACGTCCTCAAGACGTCTTTTTGAAGTCCTACTGCTGACGTAACTGACCAATTTAGGACCTAAGGCTGGCGCCCTGGGGACGTCCCAGCGGAGGCAATATGTCAGATACCAAAGACGTCTCGAGGCAGACGTCCTTAGGCCCTCCCCACTAACGCGAACGGGATCTCCTAAGAACGTTCCGTTTGAGCCCAAAGACGTCCGCAGGCAGACGTATTTGGGCCCTATTTAAAGGGTATAATTTGACGTTCTGATCTTGCAAGTCGATAAAAAATGTGGTAACCATGAACATTATTGTTCGAGCTTCACGAGACCACGAGAGAAGTCTCGGTCTCGGTCTCGGTCTCGGTCTCGTACGAGACCGAGACCGAGATCGAGACCGAGACTTTAATATCGACTTCGAGACCGAGACTGTCTTGGTCTCGATGTCGGTCTCGATCTGCCAAACCGAGACCGAGACCGATACTGCCAATCGAGACTCTCGAGAGTCTCGGTCTCGAACAACATCATTCGTTTGCAAGATATTAGGGAAGTGTCTAATTTATTAACCAGAAAGAAACCGATTAAATGGGTATTTATTCTAATCAGATTTACACCAAACTTGGACACAAATGATGCTCCTGACCCGGAGCATACACTGTTAAAATTTCAGATTCGGATGTCCATTCTAAAGAACAAAAGGACACTACTTCAATCACACCAGGAAATTTCGCTTGAAAACCGGACCCAAGAATATACAGGGTATCCCATTTTTGGCACTTCTAAATGGGATCCTGCCTTTTAAAGGTAAAGGATTGAGGTTTTCGCGGCAGTATGCTACATTCTGGTGAAATTAAAGATGGCGCCAGCAGAATTTGCCATAACCGTTTGGTTTTTGAGATACAGGGTGATTTCGGAGATTTGACATTTTGGAAACTTGTTTGTCTTTTTAGTTTCATGAAAAGTAAGATTGCTTTCTAGTAGTTTTTGTAACGTAGCATCCAGTGGCGCACCTATTAACCACACATATAGTAGTTTAGTCACCATATTAAAAATAAAAAATAAAAATAAAAAACATTTAAAAAATGTTTTTGGTTTTTTTAAAAGCCCTTTGTCGAGGCGATTCTAAATATGCAATAATATAAACAAACAAACAAACGAATTTATTCATGCTTACTATAAGTTTACACATTTCAAAAAAAAGAACAATGAGGTACTACCTTTTTTTTCGAGACCGAGACCGAGACTCGAGTTGCTACTACGAGATCAAGATCAAGATTACGCGAGTCTCGGTCTCGGTCTCGATGCACAAGACCGACACCGAAAATGAATTGAAAATTCGAGACCGAGACCGAGAGTATGTAAGTCTCGGTCTCAGTCTCGGTCGCTCGTGAAGCTCTAATTATTGTTAAATCATGAAAAAGTCCTTCAGGATTTTGAATGTCACCTCGTTCTTTATCGATTTGCGAGAATTCTAAGATCAATGCTGAGATTATTAGCTAACTATGCCGTAATCTAGAATAAAAAAATACATCATACACACATACAGAAAAAAACAAAAAATTCTGGTTTGTGGCAGTGATTGAATTAATCAATAATTGACACTACAATATACATTATGTGTTTAATTGAGGTCATATAAAATTGAGTTGCCCCAACCCCGAGTGTAGGAAGAAAACACCACTGAGTACTCGGGGGTGGAGTGTTTAACTAAAATGTATAGAATTGGACATCAAGTAAGAATAATAAGATACATACAATATACATGCACATACAGACATAGACCTAGATACTTGGTACTATAATATTTACTTTCTCTGTATGCCTGGCTTATACCTCAAAAGATTAACCAGTATAAACTAAGCAGTCCAGGCATTAGATAATGTAGAATATTAGGTAGTAGTAGGTACAAACCTTTGGGTTAAATCACTTATCTTCGGAGCTTTCACTAAAAACTTTATTATGACCACAGATTTGGCCATTTAATAAAAAGTCTCTTTTAATTCAATGAAAATTTTAATTCAAAAAAATCAATGAAGAATTTACGGGACAAACAGTAGATAAAATTTCTTTAATGATGGCAATTATGGCAGCTTAATATTTTACTTCCAAATATCCATAAATTTTTCGTTTTAAAACTAAATAAATTTTATAATTCAAATAGTCTTTTTTTTTAAGGAGCATCTATTATTATGCTTTTCTAGTTATTTTATATGTTTAGTCCTCCTAGAGACGTCATATATACGTCTTGCTGGGGCGGTAGTAAGTCGTCCCGTGACGTCCAAGTAACGTTTGCTACGGTTAAAAGACGTCGCTGACGTAAAATGACCAAAATGGGCCGTCTCTAGGACGTCTCGCGCTACTTGGGTTCACATACACTTCTTATTCAGTAAGAAAAGCCTTATCTATATTTTCCTTTTCCTTCTCAATGCATCCCTTCACATTGTAACTATCCTGAACAACTTTCATTCCAAACTTCCAATGAGTTGGATCCTGACAAAAAACTGCCATCTCTCTTTAGCTTAAAGCGTACTTATGGTAACTGAGTAGCGTTTAACACCAATCACACAGATTCAATTACACCCAACAGATATTTTGCAAAATCACTTGCCACCTTGAGAGATTTTCCCTACAGTTTGAATATCCTGCCGCAAGGACGGTTTAATCCACTTTGAAATGAAGGAAGTTATAAGGGTCTGACAGGTGACAATTCTTCTTTAAAATTGTTGTGACAGTATTGCACCGGAGAACTACTACAAGATCTCTATGGACGAGACATCTCATATAATTCCGTTTGAACTTCTGAAATATATGCAGTCAAACTTTAAAGTGATATCCTTATGTCTCATCTAAAACAAGGATCGTAGAGTTAGTTTGTGATTTATCAAAACTCCAAGTTGATTACACTGTAACCGCTTTCCCTAACGAACCCCGATATTCCTTCAAATTGCCCTCAAACTTCCTAACCCTCCTTCCAGCTTTAATGTCACGTGTAATCGATCCTTTACTTTTCCCAACCGCCAGTAGTTACTCCAAATCCACTCCCTCGTATAACATACACACATACACACATAAGAAAACTTTGTTTTCCTCGCCCAGTCTCTGCAAAGTGTCATTAGAGACTTTAAGTTCCTAGAAACAAGGATTCCTTCTCGGAGACTCGCTTCCATTTAATATGGAAATGTTTCCACGCTTTGGAAACTAAATTCTCAAGTACAGCCCAGACACAGGCGTTGTGCGATCCGATAAAACGATTTAGGCTAACGATTTGTTTGTTTTCTGCACGTATTTGCTTATTCAAATCCCGTTTGTTTTGACGATTCGATTGCGGGAATGCGGGAGCAGGAGCCAGTTCCCATTTGTATCTGTTTTCCTTTTTTTTTTCGGGAAAAGAGAGTTTTTAGTACAAAGCGATTTCGGAAAATTGTTGTGTATCTCGATCGCGCCTGGTCATCAAACGGCGAAAATAAGTTGATTTATGAAGGTTAAAAACATGATAATGCGGGATGATAAATGACGGAACTCACCTGCTTCCATTCAACTTTATTAATGGCGTCCGCTCCTGGAGCTGAACTGTCGCAGAGCGGGGGCCTCAATAGCGAAATGTACTGTAAGAGATTATTATTATTATTATTTAATCAGCTAGATAGCAATATATGTATTAAACAACACACATACAAAAGTTAAGTTACTATACAGGCTGTCCAGCTTAAAATGATGTACATGGGGATATTGAAAACCGTTGGAGATACAAGGTCGCTTAAATAGAAGAAAAGTTGCGTATTGGTCTGCTTAAAAATAATCCGGGTCAATGATATTTTAAATCCATATGGTTCCGATGATACAGAGTGAAAACCAAAAAAGTGCATTTTGGAAAAACACTGATATTTTACTTATTACAAGAGCTACGGTCATGAAAATTTCAGAATAAGTGTAGGAGAATATGGTGATTCCAAAAATTCGTCTACGCCTACTATATTGTGCACTATATGGATGCAGTATTGAAATTTAGCACTTTTAAAATCTCCGTAAAAAATGCCCTTCAACCGAACATCTTTATGTTCGGCCAAGAAAAACACTTAAAAATAACAAAGTTAAGTTGACCAATAAGATTTCATCGTATTGGTCAACTTCAGGTTAATTAGGAGAAGTTATGTATAGCTTACTAGTAAAATTATTCAAAAGATTGTACAAGGTGAACTAAGAAACAATTACAATAAAGAAACCAAATTAATAAGTAAAAAATAGTTTCTTACTATATGCGGATTAAGTCCGTTAACAGCTTCTGTAACAGCTGGCCTAAGTTGCTCTACGGTTTCGTAAAACCTACAATATACTTGATTTTTAAGATAACCTCATACAAAAAAATCGAGCACTGTTAAATTAGGGAACTTTGCGGGTCCACTTATCGCCAAATTCAGCATTAAAATAATTTGTAATAATCCGCCATTATGACGTGGCACCGTTCTGCTGAAAAAACATGTTCTGTATGTTGGCTAGGGAAGTCCCATAATTTCTTCTGCTACTTTAGCTGGCAGGAGGTTCAAATATCTCTCGAAACTTAAGTTCTCATTAAAAAAGTACGGCGCAATCACATGTGTGTTCACAACTCTTAGCCACCCATAAAGCCCCATCTAACTTGGTGCATAACCTGACGAATGTGCCGTGAATTTGTATTGGATCAGTAAACAGTATTCTTATGATTAAATAGTCCACAGTTGGTAAATCGGTACTCATCAGACCAGAGGACTTAGTTGGACTAAGGTAAAATTGGTATTTGTTAGTTTTTTGAATAAACCATTGACAAAATTCAATTCTTCTAATATGATCACCATTCTGGAGCCCTAGGCTGGAATGCTCCTGAATCGATGATATTTATGAGGCTTTAAAATGGTACCCGTCATTGTGTTTTTTGTGTTTGTTTGTGTTGAATTTGACGCAAAGAACTATGAGGTATTTCGACTTAGCAATACCAAATTTTCCTTATCTTCGTCTGGAGGTTTGTTCTTTATCCTAATAAAACTCCCGTAATTAATCAGATTTTTTTGAAGACGTCTAAACATAGCTCTGCCAGGTTGTCGTCTTTCTGGGTATTTATTAAAATACATTTCTTCAGCATTCGCATCATTTCTATGATATAGAATAAAACACTGCAACATGTCATATTTCTCACAATTTGAAAAGTTATTCATTTTAAAATTTACAATTTTTTTTAGCTGCAGACACTTAATAGTGTCGATAAAGACTATGCTCTGATGGATAATAACAAATGACAAATCTAATCACACTATGCCAAAATTTTAATAGGAATATCTTAGCCACCTACGATGAAATTCTAATTTTGTTTTTCTTTGCCGAACATAAAGATGTTATACATGGTTAAAGAGCAATTTTTACGGGGATTTTAAAAGTGCAAAAATTCAATATGGCGTCCATAGGAAAAACGAAACTTGACAACCGCCGCGCACAATATAGTAGGCTTAGACAACTTTTCACTGAATTTTCGGAATCACCATACTCTCCTACCCCTACTTTGAAATTTTCATGACTGCAGATCTTTTAATCAGTCAACTATGGGGGTTTTTCGAAAATGCACTTTTTTGGTTTTCATCCTGTATCATCGGAACGATATCGGTTTGCCTCGGATTATTTTTAAGCAAACCAATACGCAACTTTTCTTCCATTTAAGCGACCTTGTATCTCCAACGGTTTCCAATATCCCCATGTACATCATTTTAAACTGGACACCCTGTATATTCTAATTCCTGGGAGTGTAAATGAGAGGAACTTCAATTGGGCACTTCGCATTTGGACCGACACAAGGGAAACATTATTAGATTTTAGTGCTCTTTGGAGCTACATTTTGATCGAGTTTCGTCGACATCTGATAGCAGTGAGCAGCTTTGAAGTATTTTCTTCTAATTACACGAGGTTTTAGGAAAAATCTAGGGAATTGCAAGGGGGGGGGGAGGGATTTTTTTGAGGTGCCTCTTTTGGCAAATATTTTCCTCATGCATAAATTTTTCCATAAGAGAAATGTAATTTTAAAACATTTCAGCGGAAATTCCACGTCGTCTAGACAACGGCTAATTTCCACTGTAACTTACTAATCATTTTGACTGAGAAACAGTCACTAACAACTTCAGATTTGTACTTGGCAAAAGTCGTCAAAATAAATCTTTTCAGTTGTGTGTATATTCAGTCAAACAACAATCCCAAATAAATCTAAAAGGAGCATAAGGTAAATAAAATAAATTGGATTTAAAGTTCATTGATTTTAAAATCATGAACGTAGACTGATGGTAAATAAAACATTTTTTCTATGAGCGTTCTTAATATAACACTTTTAAGCGCGCATTTTGTTTTAGAAAGCTTTACTTTCACGCACGGCGTGTGTGAAAGTAAATTTGGCGTGCGGGAAAGTAACAATTTAAAGAATGACTGATTTATTATATAATTTAGACTTTATAGTCTGTCTATCTAGATAGGATGTCTATCCAGATATCTCATATTGTCGCCTCAGCAACACCGTTTCGTCTTCGATAGATCTACCATGTCAGCTGCAATGAGCTTTTTGAGCCAGATTATACAGTGTGTCCAAGATTCGATTCTCTATACAAGGATCTCGCTCCTGGTAAGGGCTACTGCAAAGGTTAAATAGGGAAAGTTTTAGGGAATTTAATGGGCAATTAATGGACACCGTTTTAATAATGTTAAATTTTTGTTTTGTTTTTGAGCTATAACCGAAAAACCAAAAATGTGCATTTTCGAAAAAGTGCTGTATTTTCTCTAATTTGAAAAATTTCAAAATTCGGCACAAACATTGTTAGAGCAACGCTTCAAGGAGCATCTTCCTGTGCAATTAGTTTTCAAGTCTGACGTTTCGGTTTCGAGATACCATCATCAACTTCTTTTTTTCTTATGGTCGCCATTTTGTTTTTTCATCTTGTTGAAAAGAGCACATTTTTTGCTTTAAAACGATGTATAACGCTTTATGAAAATATTTTGTTCTAATGTGAAAAAAGCCAAAAAATTGTTTTTTTCTAAGTTCGCCTTGACTTTGGCAGCCATTTGCCGTAAAAAACAAAATGGTACTAATTCAATATAATTTTCTTTAAAACATATCTCCAAACTAATTAAAAAAAAAATGCCTAATTGTTTTTTTTTTGTTTTCTAAATGTCAAGTTTTTATTCATATGTAAAATAGAAAACCATTATTAATTTTCGAAAACAAAAAAGACAAAAAAGTGTACCTAATGTACGTCATGCTCTCGCATAATTTGGTTTGGATTTTGAAGATATTTGATCTTTATTACAACTACGTTAAATGAAAATTCTGAACTATTACAAAATGTAAAGAATGTAATAAAATCCTAAATTGACAATGAACGCAACTTAATCCTAATCTGGCAAATTCTCAAAATGCCTTCCGTTCACTCGACGACACTTTTCGCAATTCTTTAACACCCTCCTTGTCACTCTTCCAAGTGTATTTCTGTTTATCATTGGAAAAGTATTTGCTGGTCTCTCTCGGAGAACATCTACGTTTGCAGGAGGTTCAAACTCATAAATCTCATTTTTAGCATGACCCCAAAGATAAAATCCAAGGGGGAAAGATCTGGGGATCTACATGGCCATGGGATTGGACCATTTAATGAAATAATATTATTGCCAAAATTGTCTCTAAGAAAATTTATAACAAGCAGTGTGTGATGCGCAGGACAGCCATCCTGTTGAAACCATATTTTTCTAAAGTCAGCTTCATCTGGCACAATTTCTCGAATAGCTGGTAAGATTTCATTTCTCAAAAGATCTAAATACCTTCTTCCATTAAGAATGTAAATGGCCCTATGAGTCAATTTCCTAAAATAGGAGACAGAGCTCAGTCCCTTCCGTACTTTATTATAAAATTAATATTATTATACATACCAATAATTCCACACCAAATGTTAAAACCAAATTTTGTCTGAAAGCGTCTTTCAGCAATCTCGTGGGGATTTTCTGCAGCCCGAAAATGTCTGTTGTGCTTATTAAAAACACCACAATTAGTAATTCTGTTTTCATCAGTCCATACAACCAAATTGGAAAATTCCGGATCCTCATTACATTTATTAATGTACCAGTCCGAGAAACGCATTCTTCTGGGATAATCGGTCTCTAAAAGCCCTTGTACAATTGTTGGTTTATAAGGGTGATACCTCAGAAAATGTAAACTAATGGAATCCACTCGCGCAATTCTCCGCTATATGGGCAGCTGTTACCAAAAATGATGAGACGCCATGTCTAAGGCAAAAACCAAACATTTCGTTGGCTATGTGTTTTCTGCAATAAATGCAATAAATTGCATTTTGCAACACTTTAATATTATAAAGGAGCAAACTGGTAACAGCCGCCGGCGTCGTATCCTACTTCCTCTGGTTTACATTTTCTAAGGGTGATACCCACACTTTTTAAGAACCTGGTGCACAGTTGATTTCGGTACGTCTATATCTTGTCCTACCATTCTAACAGATGCGGTTGGATTTTCGTTAAAAGCTTGCAATATATTCCGATTCCGGTAGTTATATAACAACTAGATAATTAAAATGTGTCTTGTGATGTTGGCGACGTTCTGGATAAGTCTCCAAATACCTAGCTGAAGACACGTCTGCGTTTCTGTTGGACTGGAGATACAGTGCCAGCATGTCAAATTTCACTTCATTTGAATACTGATTTTGTGCCATTTCAAGAAAATTTTAATTATAAGGACAAACAAAACGCCTAAATTTGCAACAATTTTGAGGGAATGATATTGGTTGAGTACCAATTGTTTTTTACGGCAAATGGCTGCCAAAGTCAAGGCCAACTTAGAAAAAAACAATTTTTTGTTTTTTTCACATTAGAACAAAATATTTTCATAAAGTGTTATACACCTTTTTAAAACAAAAAATGTGCTCTTTTTAAAAAGATGAAAAAACAGATCGCGGACCATAAGAAAAAAGAAGTTGATGATGGTATCTCGAAACCGAAACGTCAGAATTGAAAACTAATTGCACAGGAAGATGCTCCTTGAAAAGTTGCTCTAACAATGCTTGTGCCGAATTTTGAAATTTTTCAGATTAAAGGAAATAGAGCACTTTTTCGAAAATGCACGTTTTTGGTTTTTCGGTTATAACTCAAAAACAAAACAAAAATTGAACGTTTTTAAAACGGTGTTGTATTGCCCATAAAATTCCCTAAAACATTCTCCATTTAACCTTTGCAGTAGCTCTTACCAGAAGCGAGATCCTTGTATAGAGAATCGAATTTTGGACACACTGTAGATGCTTTCGAGGCGGGCGAGCGCCCAATTGGATTTTTTTGTGACCTGAGCAGGGCATTCGACTGCGTCGATCATTCTGCCCTTCTGGAGAAACTGGAGTGGTATGGGATCAGGGGTGTTGTTTTGAACTGGTTTTCCACATTTCTTCGAGAACGTAAACGATATGTGGACGTGAAGAGTCGGGAGTTAGGGTCGGTGCAATTCGTTCGCTCTGGGGAACTCGGCGTGCACTTGGGAGTGCCACAAGGTTCTGTGCTTGGGCCTGTGCTTTTTCTGATTTTTATAAATTCGCTTTCCTCTGAGGTCATGCTCGCAATCGCTTGCAAATCACTCGCAATCGTCTTGCGTATAGTCGCTGCGCCTCGAGCGCATTACCGTCAGCCAAGCCATAGACGAAATGAATGTCGGCCAGTTATTCAAATAAATAAGGTTCGTTTTCCATTTTAGACAGATAAATCCAACAAACAAGATCTAACTAGACCAAACAAACTAAAAAACCGTTAACATTTCTAGCTTTAGATTCTACAAAATTGACATTTGACAGCATAAATAAAAAACAACAGTTGCCATAACTAGCAAGTCCCAGCCTCCTATGTTTTTTCTTATTATGATGTTGATACTGCAGCCGTTCAGTCAAAGGTGTTTTTCTCGAAAACCGTTAGCTTAATCAAAAATCTTCAAGAAATCAAAACTACAGATATTTGTTTGGCCTACTGGATAGTGATGATGAATTTAACAAAACTCCCGGGAAACATAAAATATTTGTCATCATAATAAAAGTAAGTCCTAAAAAACTGCGAATAATTAAAATTTCGCCATTTCTGAGAAATGGAATGAAAAAAGCTCGTTGAGAAACGGGGATGTACAAATTTTCAAAAATTTTTATGAATAAATATGGCCACAATTAAAAAAAATATTTTTCCTATCCCGAATTTCAGCGCCCGTAGGGGGGGGGGGGTCATTTTAGGACCCATGTTTATAGGAAAAAAGCGTCTTATTTTGACCACACAAATATGCACTTAAAATCTTTTTACTGAATTTTGAATCACCCTGTATATCACCGAGTAATGTGTGTTTTACTATTTTTATTGTTTGACATATTCACATATCTTGTGTCTGTTGGATAATAAAAGTATTATTATTATTATTATTATTATTATTATTAGGTGAATCTGCCTTAGAGCCGTGCCAAACATTTTTATCTGTTTTAAGGAACTATTATGCTTGCCTTTATTGATTTTTGATACAAAATATACCTATAATATACGTACTTTTTATTCCAATGTCACCAGTTCATGCCTGAAACATTGATTGTTGATTAATTCAGCTGTCATACTGTTGACAAAAATAAAGTTGTTTATGTATTGTATGTTTATTTCTTGTATATGTTACAATGAATTGGCTCGTAGAAAATTTCGATATTGTTCCTAACTCGTGCGAAAAGTATTTTTCCCGCTCTCGTCAGCTCCAGACAGCGGCAGACAGCGTGCCGGAAAGTATCACTTTCCTCACTAGTTAGGAAAATAACTATTTTCTACAAACGTCAAATAATGACGCATTTTACGCTCTCATTAGGCAAACGAAAACCTAACTTTTTTTGAGGATCAGAATGTGAGTTTACTTTTCCGCGCGTTGCCCAGGACAGCAAGCGAAAATAGTCATTTTCCTAACTAGTGCGGAAAGTGATAAGAATCACTTTCCGCACTAGCGTGCCGAAAAGACACTTTCCGCACGAGTTAGGAACAATATTTTTTCTACGAGCCAATTCATTGTAACAAAGACAAGGAATACACATACAATACATAAACAACTTTATCTTTGTCCACAGTATGACAGCTGAATTAATCAGCAATCAATTGGTTGTTATGACGAAAACTTGGTGTGATTGTTGGTGTGACGTAATGTTTCAGGCATGAACTGGTGACATTGGAATAAAAAGTACGTATATTATGGGTATATTTTGTATCAAAATTCAATAAATGCAAGCATAATAGTTCCTTAAAACAGATAAAAATGTTTGACACGGCTGTAAGGCAGGTGTTCCTATCTTGATAGACAAACTATAAAGTCTAAATTATATTATAAACCAGTCATTCTTTAAATATTTACTTTCCCGCACGCCAAGTTTACTTTCACGCACGCCGTGCGAGAAAGTGACGGTTTCAAAAACAAAATGCGTGCGGAAACGTGATAGATTAAGAACGCTCGTAGAAAAAGATTTTTTCGCTTGCTGTCAATAGCAACTACCACCACTCAACCAAATATTTAAAACGTCATTGTTACTTTGATTTAACTTTTCAGATTGTGTCTTCAGTTATGCTCAGTTATGATTCACATAATTTGAAATTGATCGTTTGCAGAGAAAACATTGTATGCTTTACGAGAAAAAAGTAACTTTTTCGCTCTTAATACATAAATAACAATTGTTCCATGTTGTACAGGATCGGCAATAAATTAACTGGGTATTTTTTCAATCCAGGATGAGTCATAACACGTTCAAAATTTGAAATCATGACGACATCATGAGTCACTAGTTGGCATTTCTAATATTAAGTATACAAATTTAAGGACATTTTACATGACAATCTAAAGAATCTTCCAGGCATTAAAGTCGTGGTCCAATAGATTTTCTTCCTGACGTTTCGTCTGCAGCTGCGACAGATATTATCAAATGCGATAGGCGAAGTGATCTTCCGTGCTTCCTAACAGTCACTGATTCGGGGTAGTGGTGGCGCGGGGTTTCGGCGCACTTGAAGTATGTTGTAGAACTCGTTTCCGGTCTGCATTTAGAAACGTAATTACCTCCTTCTGTTGAAATTTATGTCGTGTTTAAAGATCTCAATGGCCTCTCTCGTTAGTCTCGTATAGAAACGCTGCGATTAATATAAGATATCCACCTCGTTGAAAAGGATTTTTGATTGAAAAGGAGGAGTTACAATCTGGGACAAACACAAAAGTTAGCAGAAGCAGAGCACGCTCTCTCCGAAAGTAAAGACACCCTTTACAATGAGATCTTATATCAATAGCAGCGCTTGTATCCAAGACTAACGAGAGATACCATTAAGATCTTTAAACACGACAACAGTTTCAACAGGAAGGAGGAAATTACGTTTCTAAATGCAGGCTGGAGGCGAGTTCTACGTCATACTTCAAGTGCGCCGAAATCCCCGCCACCACTACCCCACCCCAGTCCCTCCACTGCAGCGCGACGGTGGGAGAATAAATACCACGGAACTCACCATCAGTCGAATCAGT
Organism: Taphrorychus bicolor; assembly: GCA_951812265.1. Lineage (NCBI taxonomy): Eukaryota > Metazoa > Arthropoda > Insecta > Coleoptera > Curculionidae > Taphrorychus > Taphrorychus bicolor. The sequence continues at coordinate 27,153,195 of OX638302.1, read as the reverse complement.
TAACGTCAGGAAGCACGGGAGATCAGTTTGCTTATCGCATTTGATAATCTCTGCCGCAGATGTAGACGAAAGGAAGAAATTCTATTGGTCCACGGCTTCAAAGCCTGGGAAACACTTTAGACTGTATTTTGACTGGGCATGAAAGCCTTCACAGTCTCATTTTGATGAATCATTTTTATAGTTTGTAATTGGTTTCTAACTTCTTGTTTTAATTTTCCGAAGCTGTTTGGTATTTTAGTCCTTCGAGACTTCTTTTTTTATAATTAGTTTCCTAAATTCTTCTAAGTTTCCTAAACTTTCTTCAAAATTACCCTAAAGGATTTCCAGATTTCCAGGAAAATAGCTATGAAAGATGTAGCGTTTAATTTTTTTCGTACCTAGATCTTCAATTACTTACTATCGTTTTTCTTTTATTTTTCTTTCTGTTGTTTTCAGTACCTTTTAATACGTTATACTTAAATTTCTTTAATTTAAGATCTCATTCTTTTCTTCTTCACGCCACTTACACATTACGCTTACAAACCATTTTTTTATCGATTTAGTTTTTCTTTTGTCAATAGATCTACTTCTTCTTCTTCTACTGACTTGTAGCCCTCTTCTCAAGAATTATTTCAAAACATTTTTTTATTATTGTAGCAATTGCAGTTTTATGTCCATTTTTCCATCACTTCTCTTGATGTTATTTTCGGTTTCCTCATATTTATTTTAATCTTTGCCTTAATTTTTTTTCCTTTCTTTTCATTATTTTTATTTCTATTTGCATTACCCATGCTTTGTTGTAATATTTTTCAGTAATTAGGTAAATGTTTGAGTTACAACTATTGTCGCTGTTATCTTTCTGTTGTACCTTTTGGTTCTTTAGGCTTTTTTTTTAATTCACAGGGAAACTTATAAGAAAGTGTAAACTTTCGATGCACGCCCCGTAACTGTCTTGGAAGACCAACTACATGTCGTTACAATGAGATTGTTGAAATTAAACATAATTTTATTTTACACATTTTAAATACACCAGTGGCAACTATTAATACCTAATCTGAAAGAAAGTATAGGTAACCGATTTTTCGAAACATTCTAATTCTTTTTGGCTTTCCCCAGCTTTCTGGAGGGTTTATTTTGCGAGTCATCGTTTTCGAGGAAAAAATAAAAAGCCACCTTAAAAACACTTCTTAAATCTATAGTAATTTCAATTCAAAATTTGAAATTATTACCATTGCGATCAAGAATCATCAAATGTCATTTAGAGTACTCATAAATTTCTATACACAGTATTATTAATGCCAACTCCAACTAGTGACCCTTGAACTCATCAATAATTTGACACTTTTAATTAAAATTACTATTGATTTATGTGATTTAAGATGTGAAGTACAGCGTGTTTTAATTCTTTTTACTCCAAAATTAGATATTGTACGAAAAAGCCCAGAAGAATGTTTTGTTTAGAGCAGAAGGAGTAATTCAATTATATTTTTGTTTAGCGAAAAAACCAATGGTACACTTCCTTTTTCTTTAAAAAAATTGTACTGACATGATGTAACGCGCGTCACTGAGGGAGAGATTTTTTTTGCAAAATTTTTTCAAATTTCATTGAGATATCTCTGGTAGTTTTGGATAAAACAAACTTCCATTTTTTTTATAAAATTTTATAACCCTGTATCCTTTAAATGAAAAATGGTATACAACACGTTTATAGAGTGGTCTCCTCTTAAAATTGACCAGATATTTTCAGGTTTCATTTTCAACCATCTGTTGACTCACGCTGTATTTAAAAGGTTCCCAGTTGATTTCTTACCGCTTTTCTATAACATGAAACAGAAATATGCGAGTGGCGCCATCGGGCGACGGCAGGTGCTTCCACTAGGGCATGCCAGATATATGTGAAGTGAAACCAAGCCAGTTTTCTGCCGAAGTGGTCGCTTCCCACAGATAGATGGCCGAGATTTCGTACCTATACTGCCTGGGGACGACGTTTAGCAGAGTATCAAACTTATTTCTCTATCAGGCAGATGAACCATAGACCGGTTTCGCTCTTATTGGAGCTCATCAGTATGGTATACCTCAAACCTGATAGAAACACAAATTCGAGTTTGACTTGGTTTGCTCTATTGCTCAAGGCACTGCGCATATATGCAAGTGGCGCCATCGGACGACGGCAGGTGCTTCCACTCTCCACTGCAGGGCATGCGAGATATATGTGAAGTGAAACCAAGCCAGTTTTCTACCAAAGTTGCCGCTTCCCACAGACAGATGGCCGAGAGGTCATTGAGGTATAACATACTGATAAGTTCCAATAAGAGCAAAACCGGTTTATGGTTCCTCTGACTGATAGAGAAACGAATTTGATACTCTGCTGAACGCCGCGCCGCCCCAGAGAGTATAGGTACGAAACCTCGACCATCTGTCTCTAGGAAGCGGCAACTTCCGCAGAAAACTGGCTTGGTTTCACTTCACATATATATTGCATGCTTTAGTGAAAGCACCTGCCGTCGTCCGATGGCGCCACTTGCATATATGCCCAGTGCCTTGAGCAATAGAGAAAATCAAGTCAAACTTGAATTCGTATTTCTATCAAGTTTGAGGTATACCATACTGAAGCTGCAATAAGAACGAAACCGGTCTATGGTTGCTCTGCCTGATAGAAAAATGAGTTTGATACTCTGCTGAAGGTCGTCCCCAGAGAATATAAGTACGAAATCTCGGCCATCTGTCTGTGGGAAGCGGCAACTTCGGCAGAAAACTGGCTTGATTTCACATCACATGAAACAAAAATGTTTTATTCACAAATGCCCTGTAGCTGTTTTGATACAGGGAAAAAAACCGCCAAAAACGTCTCGAAATGTCGCTCGTAGCTCTTAAATGTCCTTACAACAAGAGTCTTAAAGTTAAGGCATCCGCCCGCCATGACATCGTAGTTAACCAAACAAAATTAGTATGTCGCTACATTGTTTGCCATCCTTCCACAAAATAGAACCTAGAGAAATTTTTTATTCACTTTAACGTACTTCGCTGCTTTTACAATCAATTATCTTATAGAGATGTCAATCCTATATTTCACGATACACGTTGCGATAAGTTACCCTGTACCTCATGATACAGGGTAACTTACAAGAAAGCACACATTTTTTTTAAAAACCCCTGTATTTCTTTTTTGTAGGGCAAAAACGAAAAACGACGGGACATGTCGCGAGATACCAATCAAGACTATTCTAAAAAAAAACTTTTATTTAAGGTCAATATATCAGTCTGATTAAGGAAGAAACGACTTTTCAAAATCTCTCAAAAAGTTACAAGTTTCTGCTAACGCATTTCTGAGATACGGACCTTAGAAATTACGAAAAATTCTGTGTCTCGATTTTTTCCGTTAGCAGTTTATTAGACAGGATATTTAGACAATTTCTGAGTAAAGAAAACTTTAATTTTTTTTATAATGTAGCAGAGTGTCCTGGCCTCCAAACTCAAGTTCACTTACAAGTTACGTCAAGTACAGGCACATCATTTTAAGTCGCTTCCTCGATTAGCAGCATTTCTGTTAAATTTCGTAAAATTTTGATACATGGGGGTCGTATGTCATCTTAGACCAACCTCGTATCCTGTGCTATAGCGACGTTATTGGATGCTTGCTTTGATAGATCGGAAGTAAATCACGCAGAATATATCCACTTAAGAAATAGAGTAAAGAATTTATGTATTGGGCTAAATTTACTAGCGACATGGACCACGACCTATATGGCGCTCAAAGGAAAGTATGGAAAATGCTTCGAAACGCTAAATATAAACGAATACGAAACAAATATAAGTGATACAGTCACTGACGAAGAAATAAAAGCAAAACTCAAAAAATTAAAAAACACAAATTCACCCGGGCCGGACGGCATCCCCAACGAGCTTTTGAAATATGGAAGCCCCGAACTTGCAAGGAAACTATCGCAACTATTTAACAAAATTTCTAAAGAAACGGAAACACCAGATGAATGGCATAATAGCATCACCATACCCATATTTCAAAAAAAGAACTAAGAACTTGCCCACAAAACTATAAATACACCAATGAAACTATTCACAATTATTTTGGAAGAATGAGGAAGAACAACAGGGCTTCAGGAAAGGACGGTCAATAACAGACGCAGTGTTCATAATAAAACAAATAAAAGAAAAGGCTGAAGAGTACAATATGCCAGCGTATATTTGTTTCAATAACCTAACAAAGGCGTTTGACAGGGTTCGTTCGGGAGACATTCTACATATATTGATAGAAAATAAGGCGCCGGCGAACATAACAAAAATAATCAATAACGTAAATAACAATAACGTAAAATGTTAAAGCAGGAGATCAATTCATGGGAAACATCTCAACACCAGGAGGAGTTAGACAAGGTGACAGCCAAAGTCTCTTTTTGTTTAATCTTCTCCTGGATAAAATTGAATTGAAAAAATAATTGGTATGGTGTGTTACGCCGATGATGCAGCAATTATTGCCAAATCAGAAAACGACCTGCAGAGACAACTCTTCCAGTTCTTCCAAGTAACCCGACAACTTAATGTGAACATTTATATCAATAAAACCAAATGTATTACAATAGCGAAAGATTCGTTCAGATGCAAGCTAGTGGTGGAAGACAATCCCATAGAACAGGTGATGTAATTCAGATATCTGGGCATAGACATATCAAGGACTTACGAACCAGTTAAAGACCTTAGTAGATAGGCAGCAACAGAACGAGCGCAATTTGGCTCTTTTTTACATGTAAATCTCCATAAGAAAATTTAAGGTCTATTCTGCACTTTTTTGTACCCCTCGTCGGGACGCCTATACCACATCATACAGTCGAATCGCTGTGCAGATGTGCGGTAGGCAAGCAGAGCGTTTGCTGAGTGGGTAGGTAGGTTACCAGGGTATTGATCGTTGTCTTGTGCTCTTAGTACTATTTCAGCTAATTTGATTAGCAGTAATTTGTTAATTAGGTATCAGGTTAGGTTTTAAAAGCTATATCACGCTCTAATCATTTTATAAATTATTAAATATTGTTACGATTCGCAGCAACGCCGCATGGGAGGCGGGGCAACGCATGGGAGCGTGTTGGTTGGTGGAGCTTCGCGACCTATCCGCGCTGCGTCATGGCTGACACGAGTGATTTATTGCTCGTCTGGCTTAATCTAGAAGGCAGTTGTTTACAACCGTTTTTTTTATGTAAGATTATTCAAGAATTCTTATAAAGAACTTTCTAGGTTTTTCTGTAATTTTAGGATTGTATATAAAAAGCGCATAGGGCGCGCAGAGAAGTAGTCGTATTTTAATCGAGCTATAACTAAGCTAAAGTTACGAAGCGATAATAGAAGGCTATAAAGTGTTAAGTAGTGAGTTATTTAGTAGTCGTGTGTAATTGTGGAATAAATAAATAGTGTTTTCGTGTCAAATAGTTACACTGGAATTGTTGAACCCCGAGTTCGCAACAATATTAATAAATCAGAGTCATTTTTAACTTATCCGGTGTATTTCATGTTATTAATGGGATTACGTTTCTAGAATAATTTATCGATCATTTGATACTTAGCATCTTGCAAATTTCTGTGTTTGTTGTTTTCAGTTAAATACTCACTCTAGTTATCTGCTGACTATAGCTACTGCTTTAATATAGTCAATTGTGTCATTAAGCTGTTAGGCTTTTAGCTTTGCACTATCTTTTGTATCCTGCGTCGCGACGCCTAAACGTCATCATACCGTCGAATCGCTGTCCAGGTGTGCGGTAGGCAAGCAGAGCGTTTGCTGGGTAGATAGGTAGGTTACAGGGTATTGATCAGTGCCTTGTGCTCTTAGTACTATTTCAGCTAATTTGATTAGCAGTAATTTGTTAGTTAGGTATCAGGTTAGGTTTTAAAAGCTATATCAAGCTCTGGTCAATTTATAAATTATTAAATATGAAAATCAGAGTCATTTTTAACTTATCCGGTGTAGTTCATGTTATTAATGGGATTACATTTCTAGAATAATTTATCGATCATTTGATACTTAGCATCTTGCAAATTTCAGTGTTTGGTGTTTTTAGTTAAATACTCAATCTAGGTATCTGCTTACTATACCTACTGCTTTTTAATATAGGCAATTGTGCCATTACGCTGTTAGCCTCGCTTTTAGCGTGCCTATACCTGAAAATACTAGGCTCTGAGCCACCCAGTTTTACTTCCGTGACGTCAAAAGCTTTGAAGGCACCTTAAAATTTGAATGTCGGCAAATTGTGTAATAGAAAAGATCCATAAAGTTCAAGAACTGAGGTGTTTTCGTGCTGGTGCTTTTCTTTGGCTTCAACGAGGAGGAGGTTTCTCCAAGCTTTCTAGGAAAAAATTACAGTTTTTAAGAAGTTTGTACTCTTTTTTAAAGCAATGAGGTGTAAACCATATAGGTGGTTATCACAGTGCTATTATATCTTTTTTAACATTGCTCTACGCCTCAGCCAAATTTTATTATTTCAATTTCTAGCTAACTATTCTAATAAGAGGTACTTTTGCCTTTTTTTCTTTTTTTTTGTTAATACTTTAATCATACTTATAAACCCCGTAACTAGTGATTTGCTATTGAAGAATTTAGTCAACCGAGAATATAAGATTAACCGTGAGTGTTAGCACTCCATTTGCAGGTCTAGGTTAAGAAATAATAAAATAAAGTATTCTTTAAATATTCGTTTATTATTACTTAATGTATAAACATTTTCTTATCAACTCAGCAATACCTTCACCACTATGTAACACTATTTACGAGAATAATCAAGATAACTCTCTAAGGTTGGCACTATAAAGTCAACATGGCTTACATTTTAGTCTTACCAGATATGAAAAAGGTGTCTAAATAAGTATAAATATATAATAATAGACACTATAATATATTATCTTAGTGCTATATGTATTAAAAATAGAGGGTAAATTAGTATAATACTTACTAAAACTTTCACATTTACCTGCTTATGCTATAATGTCCTAGAGGAAGAGTATCATAAGAATTAGGGATAGGATGTCTTTTATCATCATACGGACTTAAAGCAATTTTCCCTTGGGTTATCGAATAAACAAAATGTTTACTAGATGCTATAAGATTCTGCGTAATTGTTTTTTGACGCCAATTTTCAAGACACTCGACATAATCATTAAAAGTAATGCTACTTTTACAACACATTTCTTTAAACCCTTTGCCTTTTTAGTCACACTATAATTTAACATAATCTTATCAATCTCATCGGTGTCATATCCGTCATTTTGCAATTTATCATGAGTTTTACTTCTCCTCTTTTCCTCCATGGTCTTTCCAAAAACTGCGTTGTTCATTAGCTTGAAGAGGTTTTTTTCAAATTCCTTTTTAGCAGCCTTTCAAAGTGTTTAAATCAATAGAGGGTTTCAACCACGGAGATTGTCGGAATTTGATTGCTCTATGAAGACTTTTTTTAATTTAAGTCCATGACTTAATGCTTGCTTCAGGTTCCTATAATGTATTACATATTTTTCTTTAGAGTATAATGTTGCCATCAATCTACTTAATTCAAAAGAAGATTTAGGTGGTAAACCAGTTTTTGAATTGATGTGCTCACAACAAAATGGTAAGTCCTTATGCAGATTATGCAATTCTAGGGGATATTCTAGGTCTACTTCTAAGATATAGCCTTCTTCAGCGTCATCAAGAATATTTAATACATCTAGATTCGTATCGCACCACTCAAAATTTCCATATGGTAGAAATTGTGACATGCTCCATCCGTACTGATTGTTAATATCGAAATATATCAGGTAAGATGTCTGTTTATTTGGATTATAAGAAGGCAAATATTTGTTATTTGCTTGAGCCCTACGTTTTCCACAAACCTGGCTCAAACCTCCACGTATCCCTTTTTCCACAAAAAGAAACATATCTTCATCCATCAGCAGTTCAAGCTCTTGTTTCGTATACTTAAGCATATCATCCCAAGTATATCCCGGAAGAGTAAAATTATGTGCAGGATCTAGATTGTAAGTGCTTATACAGCTGCTACGAAATTGCTCAAAAATGTCTGCTAGCAATAAAATATCGGTTTTCATATATAAGTCTACGTATTCGCCTAACGTTTTACATCCGAAAATGTTCCATACTAGCTCGGCTCTCTGGTAGAGTCTCTTAGGGCCTGGGCTATCGTTCAGGTGGTTATAAAAAGCTTCAATAGGAGGTAAACATGTCTCCTCAAAACGCTCAAACAAGTCTATGTAGTCATATGGCATTATACCTTTTTTAGTTAATAGGTTCAGATGATCGACTGGTAATGACGGAAACTGGGACTTGAGATCTTCGAACTCTGACAAATATGAACTTAATTCATCAAGAGAGGAACTCATGAATCAAAAACTGTCGATAAAACGGAACTTAATAGTGGAGCTGTTAATATGTTTAGTAAGGGAAATATATTTTTCTTTGTTGATCGGAAGCAAATCTACTTTTCTTTCTATTTTGCTAGCAATATCCGCAATTATAAAATTCGCATCATAGCAGGAGAGGTTGTAGTATACCACAGGAATAATATGGGAGTTCTGATACTCTAAATTGCAGGACTCATGAGCTGCACCTCGATAATTATTAGCAGGAATAAGATGGTTATGGTCACGTACTTTTTTGTCATTTGTTTTAAACGGCTTCTCACAAATGTGACAAAACGTTGAAGACCTGAATTTTATCTCTTCTTCTATAGACATATCAATATTGAACGGACACTGGAACACTGTCTCTACATTACCAGTCAACTGATGCATCTCATTAGCAAACCATTCCGTACAATCAATTCCCAGATAAATTTTGTGAAATGATAATGAGGAATCGAATGAACATTTAAAGTAGTATCCAATAGCTGCAGGAATATGATGACGTGTTATGTTAGGATCATCTATAGGCTTTAGGACACTTTCTAGATCAACGTACACAATAAAAGGCACTTTTTCCTTATTTTTGTAATTTTTAAATTTTACGATATGTTTTCCTATGTCAGGCATTTTTACAGCACACTCGTTCAGTTTTTCACAATCTTCAATATGATTAATTAACTTTTCCTGGGTCCTAAAATAATGCAGGCAACGGTCGCAAATATATTTACGTCCATCTTCTCGACTCAGTTGCTTGGAAACTAGCCTAGAAAGATTCTTAATCCACACGTAATGATACTTGACAGCTGTTTCATTGAGTCTGTCGTTTACAACATTCTCGCATTCCTCATCGATATATCTATCTTGTACTAGCAAAAGATTTACGTGTTTGGTCATCTTATTTCTCGTTACATATGCTGGCAAAGTTAGATAAGAATTTTTATTCATTTTAAGAATATACACGTTAATGGAAATGTGGTTTTGTTTTTCAAAGTTCGGAATCTGTTTTATAGTCATAGGAAATTGAATACCCTTTAAATCTAGTATTGTAGAGTAGTGTGGATATTTAGATATGCGTTGGGGATCTATTTCTACTGGGTATAAAGCTGATACTACATCCTGATTTGTTACATTAATGCATGCCTGTTTCTTAGCAATGGAAGAAGGTAATTCAATATAGGATGATCCGAGTTGTGGCGTGTATTTATTGATATTTACACCAAGATTTACTATGGATCTTAATGCCCAACCACTATCACGCTCTTGGAACTCCCTAAGTTCAGTCATAACCGGTTTAACTACTTTTTGTTTGAACCAATCTCGAAAATCGGTGTTACCAAAAATAGGTGCATTAGATGTTGTAACATATTTGTATTCTGTTAGTATTCTTCTTCTTCTTCTCATGCTATCCGTTAACGGATGTTTGCGACTACATTCTTCATTTCATCCCTGTTCCCAGCGGTGTGAATCAGTGTCTGTATGTTGTGCATTCCCGTCCAATGTCCAATATTCCGTAGCCAAGACATCTTTTTCCTTCCTACTCCTCTCCGACCCTCTATCTTACCCTCAATTATCAATTGCAAGTATTTATATTTTTCGTTCCTCATGACGTGCCCTAGGTATGCAGTTTTCCTCTTTTTGATGGTGGTGAACAACTCTCGCTCTTTGTTTACAGATGCTAGCACATCTTCATTTGTTATTCTTGCTGTCCAGGGTATTTTGAGGATTCTGCGGTACAACCACACCTCGAACGCTTCTAATTTGTTGATGGTTTTTACTTTGAGGGTCCAACCTTCCATCCCATAAAGAAGCACCGACCAGACGTAGCACTTCAGGAATCTTAGTCTCAAATCAAGATCGAAGTCCGAGCAAGTGAACACTCTTCTCAGTTTAAAGAATGCTTCACGCGCTTGTTCAATGCGGCATTTAATTTCCATGTCCAGTCCTCAGACAACCATACTCCCAAATACTTAAATTTATTAACCCTTTCTATGCGCATCGTGTTGAACGTTATCTCGGAGTCTTCAGGCACTACTTCAGGCACTAAGGCACTCATATCCTTTGTGATCACTAAAAACTTTGTTTTCTTGGTGTTTATATTGAGACCCACCGATCTACTGTGTTCCCCTACGATGTTGACTAGTCGTTGTAAGTCCTGCATATTATCAGTGATCAGCACTGTGTCGTCGGCATAGCGGATGTTGTTGATCCACATCCCGTTAACCTTAATACCGATCTCTTTCTCTTCCAAAGCTTCACGAAAAACCGCATCGGAGTACAGGTTAAACAGTAGCGGGGACAGAACACATCCCTGTCGCACTCCTTTCTGAATCTGTACGTTGTTAGACAATTCGCCATCCAATTTAATCTGTGCAGTCTGGTTCCAATATAAATTTTCGATGCATCTGATATCCTTTTGATCTATATCAAGGTTTCTCAGGAGTTGCATTAGTCTATGATGTTCGACTCGATCAAATGCTTTTTCGTAGTCCACAAAGCACAGGCAGATGTCCTTTTTGACGTCACAACAGTTCTGGATAAGCACTTGTGTAGCCACCATCGCCTCCCTTGTGCCCATTCCCTCTCTGAACCCAAATTGTGAATCACTAATATCTCTTTCGCACTTTTTATAAATTCTTTGGTGGATTATTTTTAGAAATATTTTTAGGGCATGGCTCATCAAGCTGATGAGTCGGTGATTTTCGCATGTTCTTGCGTTGGTTTTTTTGGGCAAGGGTACGAAGGTGGAATTCAGCCATTGTTGTGGGTATTGTCCTGTTTCATAGATGATGTTAAATATCTTGTGTAGAGCTTCAATGCTTGTTTCATCCAAAATTTTCAAAATCTCTGACGGAATCTCATCGGGCCCGGTGGCCTTGTTGTTCTTCGAGTTACGAATTGCTTTCTCTACTTCCGCTTTTAAAATCGGTGGTCCCGTCAACTGCCTATTATTTTCACTCCCAACCGAGGGTCTGTCTTGGTGAAAAAGTTGTTCGATATATTTTTCCCAAATTTTGACTTTCTCTTTGATGTCAGTAACTATTTGATTGGTTTCATCGACCAGTATAGTTCTTCCCTCCTTCTATCATCTCCGATTTTTGTACTGATGTCATGTATCTGTGTGTTGATTTCGTTGCTAACCTCGTCTCTTGTTATAGGATCCCGCAATTTTTCTAATGCTACCTTTCTATTGGTGTTTAATTTTTTGATCTTCTTTGCTAAGGTGGTTTTACAACTGCCACCAACAGTACGTGGTCAGAGGGTACATCCGCTCCGGGATATGTGCAGGCTTTTTTGACGGATGACTTGAATCTATCGTTGATGAGGACATAGTCGATCTGATTGCGTACCAGTTTCTGTGGATTATCGGCTGGAGATTTCCAGGTATAGAGACGACGTGGGGGAAGCTGAAACCAAGTGTTTGTTATTGTTAAGTGTTCTTCCTGACAGAATTCTAATAGACGGTCGCCTCTCTCATTTCTTGTTCCAAGCCCATATGGTCCGACTAAGTTCTCGAATCTACCTTTTCCTATTTTGGCATTGAAATCGCCCATGATCACATTGACGTCATGCTTTCGGGTAAGTTTGAGTAGTTCTTTTATTTCGTCGTAGAACTGTTCCACGTCTTGGTCGGTTGCGTCCATTGTTGGTGCGTACACTTGGACAACATTAAGGTCGGTCGGTTTCGCTCTCAATTTTAACAGTGCAGCTCGGTCGGAGTAGGGAACGAATTCTACAATGGATTTTAATAGTGGTTTCGCTATTACGAATCCTACACCTTTCCTGTGATTTTGATCTTCAGTTCCAGAGTAAAGGAATGCTGCATCTTCCATGTCGCACCTCTCTGCACCCGGCCACCATGTCTCAGCTACGCCCAGAATATCCAAATCTAATCGTTTCATCTCGTGCACAGTGTTTGCTAGTTTGCCAGCTTCAAACAAGCTTCGAGTGTTCCAAGTTCCGATCTTAATAGGTTTTCTTAGGTTTGTTCTATCATTCAAAACCGTTCCCCCCGGAGATCCGATCGGGGAACTATTTAAGCCTCCGGAAAATTTTTTATTGAATGAAATCATTCATGTAGTTCTCTTGGGAAATCAATAATGAAGTTGGTATCCCGTTGCCTTCCTTCATGCCAATTCCTCGGCTTTGATTTCGGCCGCCCATTGTGGATCAGACGCCGTTTGCAACCGCCCAATCTGGGTACCGACGTTGCTTTCATGCTAGTTTTGGTCCGCCCCGGGTATTTGATTTCCCCGGTACCACCCATATCTGGGAGGCTTTCCCCTATCCGCCACCTGGGGAGGCGCCCGATGGGGGACTAGCAACCCCTCACGATTAGTATACTCTCTCCTTTTTTTATAACAAACTCTCCACAAAATTTTACATTAACTTTAACCGCTGCATCCTTTTTTAAGTATTCTGAATTCTACGCCTGATAAGAGCCTCACAATCTGTCAGAAAAGAGTAGGGATCTTTATGTTTGAGGTTCGTAATATGACCCGTTCTTGTGCGGGAATCAAAAGAGGATGCTATATCCTCCCATCGAACCCGATGAACCGCAGTTACCTTTCTCTTGCGAAGTCCAGTCCCTTGTTCTAGCAAGGCTTTCATTTGCATTCGGAAACTCTCAATGTTTCCAAGAATCGTTCTCAGATGCTGTTTCTCACCAACAGTTGTAGCCCTCTTTATCCTTTTGTTAACTCTCCGTACATGCAGGGAGCACTCGCGAAGGCCGCGCTGTAATTTGTCGGGATCGCTGCCATGCCGATCTTTTAAGCTAGCTAGTAAACTAGCAAAATATGTCAGCAATTCCGCAAATCGACTCATTTTTGACTAACTGACGTCAGAATGTGGAACACCTGAATTTAGATAATTTATATTAAAATCAACTTTATTTTTAATTTTAGGTTGTGTTTTGAAAAACTTAAAATAACTCACGTATGAGAACACTATCACAAAACTTTTACTTTTCAACAAGTTACTATTTTCTTCTTCGGGAAAAAGAGCTAGTATTTTCTCTTTATTAACGTCAGTTCAGAACCAAGGCGCTCACTACGAATGAGCAGTGCAAGTGCTGTAGCGATACTTATCTGATATATCTCACTCATCTAGGCGAAAATGTCCGATATTACCCGAATGTTTAATATAATTAACCGAACCCCTTCTATAATAAACTACCCGATAATAAACTAGAGAGTCAAGCAGGAGAGAATAATAGTCGATGACAAACTGCCTAAAAACCCCGAGATAAATTTCAGATCTTAAAAGAAATATTAAGATTTGCTCGGTTTGTATGCTTTTCGTGGCCTATTATTGTATTTCAGGTAAAAATCAGGAATCAGAATATTATTAACTAGTACCTGATACTAGATACCTGAACATGAGGAAAAAGTTCTCTAAGTTTCTATATTAACGCATTACTTGGAAACCATATTATTTTCTTTAATACTGTTGCGAACTCGGGGTTCAATAATTCCAGTGTAACGATTTAACTCGAAAGCACTATTTATTTATTCCACAAATACACACGATTACTAAATAACTCGCTACTTTAACACTTTATAGCCTTCTAATATCGTTTCGTACTTTAACTTACTTATAGCTCGCTTAAAATAAGACTATCTCCTAACCGCCGCTCTATGCGCCTTTTATATACAATCCTAAAATTACAGAAAAATCTAGAAAGTTCTTTATAAGAATTCTTGAATAATCTCACATAAAAAAAAACGGTTGTAAACAACTGCCTTCTAGATTAAGCCAGACGAGCAATAAATCACTCGTGTCAGCCATGACGCAGCGCGGATAGGTCGCGAAGCTCCACCAACCAACACGCTCCCATGCGTTGCCCCGCCTCCCATGCGGCGTTGCTGCGATCGTAACATTGCCCTCCTCCTAAGTCTGTTCGTCCCGAACAGATAGAGTTCCATGGTATCGTGCTAATCGATCCAAATGAACGACCTTCATCTTTGACCTAGGGGTCCGCTGGATCCTATACACCACATCATTAATCTTCTTTATAATTATATAAGGTCCTTCCCAATTTTGGCTAAGTTTGGGCGACTTCCCCACCTTTCGCCTCGGATTGTATAACCACACCAAATCACCATCCTGGAAGCCGCGGGAGTTAGCTAGTAAGTCATATCTTGCTTTGGCTCGATCACTGGATATCCGCAGTTTATTCCTGACTTGTTCATGAACATTGTCCAGCCTCTCCTTAAGTTCCTCCACAAAATTCTCAGAGTTGAGTGAGTCTTTTTCTGGTGTTCCATCCATCAAATCTGCAGGAAGCCTCATTTCCCTTCCGAACATCACTTTCGCCGGAGTATAACCAGTGGCTTCATGCGTAGAGCCTCGATATGCCATCAACATGAGAGGTTGGTCCCAATCACGCTGATGATCTGCCACCATTTTAGACAGGTAATGTTCCATGGTCCGATTAAATCTCTCTACCATCCCATCCGACTGTGGATGCAAAAGAGTTGTCCTGGTCTTGCGAATTCCGAGAAGTTCCATGACCTTCTGGAAAACAGCCGATTCAAAATTTCGGCCCTGATCAGAATGAAGTTCGAGAGGGACTCCAAATCTGCAGAACATTTCATTTACTAGCACTGTTGCCACAGTCGTTGCTTCTTGATTAGGCAGGGCGTATGCTTCGGGCCATTTAGTGAAGTAATCCATGGCGACCAAGATGTATTTATTGCCCGACTCAGTCTGAGGAAACGGTCCCGCGACATCAATTGCTACCCTCTCGAATGGAGCACCTACAGTGTACTGCACCATTCGGCCCCGTGATCTTGTTCGAGGTCCTTTTGTGGCACAACAAACTTCACACTTGCGGCACCAAGATTCGACCTCTTCATGATAGTTCACCCAATAGAACCGCTCTTTAATTTTGGCCAAGGTTTTATTGACCCCAAAATGACCTCCACTGGTTCCGTCGTGCATTTCCTGTAGTACGTCCGATTTTCTGCTACCAGGAACAACCAACTGACTGACTACGGTCTTGCCATCCGGACTCTCCCACGCTCTCTTCAGTAATCCATTTTCTATTTTAAGAGAGTGCCACTGGGCCCATAGCGCCTTCAGGTTTGGACTTTTACCAGCAATTTCTTGCCATTCTGGTCTCTTGTCGTCAGTCTTTGCAGAGAGGATGGGTCCAATATCTGGATCATTCATTTGTTCTTCTCGAAGGGTCTGTGTGGTCCAGCCATCGTTTATTTCCACCGACGTTCTCCGTACAGAAGGAAGTCCCTCACGCTGCTCAGTTCTTTGACAATGCCGACAATCTTCTTTACATGGCCGTCTAGACAATGCATCGGCATTTCCGTGAGACCTTTCTGGTCGATGTTCAATTTGGAAATCGTGCTGGAAACTGCTGCAGGCGCTCTATCCATCTGGCTATTTGACCTTCAGAGTTTTTCATCTGTAATAACCATTTCAAGGCTCCATGGTCAGTTCTAATCAGGAACCTTTTTCCATATAAGTAGCGATGGTAATGTTCGACTGCTTTAACGATGGCCAACAGCTCCTTTCTAGTGACGCAATAGTTTCTTTCTGGCTTACTTAAAGTCTTACTGTAGTACTCAATGACCTTCTCTTGCCCGTTTTGTCTTTGAGAGAGTACTGCACCTAGACCACAGTTGCTTGCATCCGTGTCCAGAATAAACAGTCCGTCCTTTATAGGGTAAGCCAAGATTGGACTAGAACATAGGGCAGCTTTAAGCCTTGCAAACGCCTGACTGCAATCATGGTTCCACAAGAACGGTGTTTTCTTTTCTGTTAATTTGTGCAGCGGTTTTGCGATGTCGGCGAATCCCTCTACGAATCTCCTGTAGTAAGTACATAGTCCCAAAAAGCTCCTTACTTCGTGTTTGTCTCGGGGAACTGGCCAATCTTTAATGGCAGATATTTTACTTTGGCTAGTTTTAATGCCTTGTTCTGAGATGGTATGCCCCAAGTACTCGACTTGCTTTTGGAATAGGCTGCATTTCTTGTAGTTTAACTTCAGGTGAGCATTCCGTAACTTGCTGAAGATTTCTCTTAAATTCTTCAAATGCTCGTCAAAATTACGTCCCATGACAATTATGTCATCCAAGTATACCAGGCAAGTTTTTCAAGTCAGCCCCCTCAAAACAAGTTCCATTAGTCGCTCGAAAGTTGATGGAGCATTGCACAATCCAAAAGGCATAACAGTGAACTGGTATAGCCCAGAACCAGTAGAAAATGCAGTCTTCTCTTTGTCTTCGGGAGCAATCTTTACTTGCCAATACCCACTTTTTAAATCTAGAGTGGAAAACCACTTTGATCCCGATAAAGTTGCTAAGGTGTCGTCTATACGTGGCAATGGGTAGCTGTCCTTCTTGGTCACGTCATTAAGTTTCCTGTAGTCAACACAGAACCGCGTTGAACCATCTTTCTTCTTAACAAGAACCACAGGCGACGACCATGGACTAGATGATTCTTCTATGACGCCCTCCTTTAACATTTCATTCAGCAAACTGTTAACTTCTTGTTGTTTAGCCAGAGGGACCCTTCGTGGGTGTTGTCGTATTGGCTGGGCATCTCCTGTGTTGATCTTATGGACAACTAAATCAGTTTGACTGTCGCTGCTCTTGAAGTTGAACATATCAGATTCATCCATAGCAAATTTTATGGCAGATTGAAGTTGTTCCCTTGACAGATGACTCCAATGTCGTTTGAAAGCATCAATAACCTCTGGGGAAGCTTGGTTAGAAGATTTAACTTTGGATGTCTCTGCTTCGACACAATTGCATACCCATTGCACAGGCTCATAATTGGCAAGAACTGTTCCTTTTTTTGAGCTTGATGGTCTTTTCTCCAATATTTGCAACTCGTACTGGCATAGTCTTCTTCGTGTCGGTCAAACTTCGTGCTACCATGATTTCAGTCGTCAAATCCAGGTTAGGTTCTATAAGTCCTATGGACCACCCAGGATCATTTTCAGAAGTCACTGTGATAATTTGTTCTGAATTTGGAGGAATTTTCACATCTTCCACCACCAGTAGACGGACACTAGTTTCCACATTTCCATAGGTCAATGCAAACTCATCTCCAAATATTCCGTTTGTGATCATAGGAGAATCCATGTTTCCTGATGAGATCCATTCCCAAAATAAACTCGTCTTTGATCCTGGCAACCAACACTTTATGCCGAACTTCGAGTCTTTCTCCAATAATGATGGTGACATCGGCTTCTCCGTCTATAGGGCAAGACTCTCCAGTGACTGATTTTAACATAATAGGATTGGGCAATGGTTGTATGGTATATCCGACAAGTTTATCTGGCCTTGCAATGGTCACATCTGCTCCTGTATCGATGGTAATCTGGATCTTCTGTCCTTTAATGCGTCCGGCCACTGTGAGACTTTTTCCACCCAAATTATTGACTTTAAAAATCCTGGGGGTCTTAACGGGCCCGGTCAATTGCCCCCTTGCATTGACCGGAATTACTTTTCCTGGGACTTAGCGCGTTCTTGGTCGCCGCTCGGTCTTCTAAACGACGGCGATGGACTTCTTGCCCTACTACGGCAGTTACTTTTGATGTGACCCAGTCTGCCGCAGTTAAAACATTTTATGCCCCGATTGTCTGTTGATCGAGGAGTTCTTTCTAACAGGGCTTGCATACTGACTGCCATATCTTTCATCGCTTTATGTAAACTGGCCATGGATTCAGCCATAGACGTATTCTCCTCTTCACCGCAAGTTGCCATTCGTACACGTGGAGATGAACTAGATGACACTCGTGACGCCTCGAATTCCAGGGCCCGAACTAGTGCCTCGCTGATATCCTTGGGCCTTACTAGACGTAAGTGGTATCTCAAGTCACTATCTCTAACTCCCTCAATGAACCTTTCGGCGGCAAATTGCATTTGAAAAGATTCAGGAGCCGATGGATATGCCAGGTGAATGAGTCTGTCTATGTCCGCCTCAAATTCTTGTAAGGATTCACCTGACTTTTGCTGTCTCATCCTCAGCTGGGCCTGGAACACGGTTTCTTTGTGTTCATTTCCAAATCGTAGTTGCAGAGTGTGTACTAAAACCGCATATTTACTTTGATCCGCTGCCGACAGAGATTGGAGTAACTCAGCCGCTTTTCCACGAAGTGCTACCACTAATGATGTAGCTTTCTGGGGCTCGGACCAACCATTAGCTTTTGCAGCTGCCTCAAATTGGGTTTTATAGATTTCCCAGGCCGTAAAACCGTCATAATCGGGAGGCTTAATTTTAGCGTTGGGTGTGCTAAAACTCTCTGTAGATACGTTGTCGTCCTCAGTTTGTTCCCGGAATTTCTTTTCTAGCTCGAGAACCCTCTGGTTGACAGCTTCGAGTCCCTTGTTGACGCCGTTAATGGATTCGTTAACGGATTCGTTAACGGATTGCATTATTCTTTCTTCCAATTGTTGCTCCCTAGCTGTGAGGTGGTTCATTAATTCTTCTTTGAATTGTTGATGACGTTGCTCCTGCACTTGATCACGTTTTTCCTGCTCTTCCTTTTGTTCTAGATAACGTCTTTCCTGTATTTGATCACGTTTTTCCAGCTCTTCCTTCTGGTGTTGATAACGTCGCTCCTGTACTTGATCACGTTTTTCTTGCTCTTCTTTTTGTTCTTTATAACGGCGCTCCTGAATTTGATCACGTTTTTCCTGTTCTTCCCTCTGTTGTTGCATAAGGGACAGCAGGGCGGCAAGTTGATCCTCCATTGCTTGATGCTGGCTTCTGGTCACTGGCATAAACACGTAATGTCCGGCAATGAAGCACTCACTTACAGTTCAGCAATATTAGTCCTCAAATTCCCACTGGAATCGCACTTCTGACACCAATTGTTGCGAACTCGGGGTTCAATAATTCCAGTGTAACGATTTAACTTGAAAGCACTATTTATTTATTCCACAAATACACACGATTACTAAATAACTCGCTACTTTAACACTTTATAGCCTTCTAATATCGTTTCGTACTTTAACTTACTTATAGCTCGCTTCAAATAAGACTGTCTCCTAACCGCCGCTCTATGCGCCTTTTATATACAATCCTAAAATTACAGAAAAACCTAGAAAGTTCTTTATAAGAATTCTTGAATAATCTCACATAAAAAAAAAACGGTTGTAAACAACTGCCTTCTAGATTAAGCCAGACGAGCAATAAATCACTCGTGTCAGCCATGACGCAGCGCGGATAGGTCGCGAAGCTCCACCAACCAACACGCTCCCATGCGTTGCCCCGCCTCCCATGCGGCGTTGCTGCGATCGTAACAATACCATTTTATTTAAACGCAAATGTGGAGATAGTGCGTATATGTAGGTATATAATTTACCTACACGCGGCATTAGTGGGTCTGGGTTGTTTAAAAAATTTTAAGTCTAATCCCAATCTAAAACTTAATTTTGTTTGACAATTTTTTTTCAAATGGACCCTCTGTGAAGGAGTTAATCCCAGTGTATTAAAAATATAAGATAGGTATCCTAGGCAGCGTCACCAAAATTCCTCGAACCATGTACCGGTCTTACTTTATAACCATCCATATTTTTCCCACAGTAGCTTTAATATGCAATAATGTGAACGCTTAAATCCAACATAACAGCACATATCAAAAAAAAATCTCAAACTCTTTAAAATAATTATTTTATTAGCCCCCATAAAAGCGAAAGAAATACGACCAAACCAGCAGATATTTAATTTTACCTAGGACCCCGAAAAAACTTTTCATTGGACCATAATTGATACCCATTACCCATTCACTTATTTTTTGTCATCTTTACCTTTAAAACCTTAATTGTTTTGTTTTTACCCAATTTATTTTAGCACATAATGAGAAGATACAATAAAAATGTCAAAGTCAAATTTGCAAGGCCTACTTGGCGACAATAATAAGTGAATGGCTTATACCTACCTGCGGGTGCGAACCATATTCGTACTAGTTAATATACTACGAACGTCAATCTTTCCCCACGGACTAAAAGTGCAGCTTCTAGTGACCTATGGAAACCAAGATTAGGCTCACTGCTTGCTAACGCGCACATTCTTCTGCGCAAAACATATGCAGAGGACACGCCCACCAAAAAAATAGCGTTTTCGGCCGGACGCCCTAGTGCGCTCTCGAAGTATTCTCATCCTTCTATTCGCAATGAGAAAACAAAGGATGGTAGTATTGTCGCAGCGCACAGAGCAGTCTGCCGAAAACTCTAGAAGAACAAAAGTTTGAGGTTAGGACAACTCTGAGTCTTTTTGACATGAAAAGAAAATTTGTAATAACGAAAAATCGAAGATTTGTTTTTTTGATTATAGGCTCGTATTTATTTTAAAACAAATTAGTGTAATAATAATAAATACTCATCGGGCGGCTTGCAACATCGCTTGGTGGTAGTGAAAGTGGACTGTTCCCGTCAAAGATCGCGTAGGTTCAAATACTTTGTCCTACAATAACACCAAGACTATCAAGTGTATTGTATATTGATTTCTTGATACCTGACTCGTAAGCCAAGGCAAGGAAGGGCGACAAAAGACTAACAAGTGTATTGTGTATTGATTTCTTGGTTCCTGACTTGTAAGCCAAGACAAGGAAAGGCGCCAATATTTTAAAGGATGGTTAGACTTTTTCTGATCATGAAAATAGTGAGTATTGCGTCTTTTTGAGGTTTTATGATTATAATTAATTAAATTATATTACGTTATTATAATTATTATTATGGTTTTATTATCATTATCAACTGAGTAATGTGTAAATGTTACGCGCATACCCGCCAAAAAAAAAACCTCAAAAGTTAGGTTAACAGCAAATGACGTTGACAGCATTTGACAACATTGTCATGTGTAAATTATATTCAGGAATAGAACAGAAGCTTATTTTAAATAAATTATGAGTTTTTAGTTTTTTCTTACACCACACCATCCTAATTTGCCAAGTTAACTAACAGCTCAAAAATTTTAGAAACTACAAATAATTCTTAGTATTTTTTATATTGATATAATACATTATTAGATATTTTATATTTCGGCGAAAACTTAATAAAACATAAAGCTTGGCATCATCGATTTTTCAAAATTAAGGGGCGGAGCTTGCCAGCCGCGCATGCGCTTTTGTTGCCACTGAGCCGGACTTTTTCGGGCTGAGCTTTTTAATGTTACGTTATTATTATATGACAATTATTATTTATATGGTGCGAACGCGTCGTTCCGGAGCGCACGGTCACTGACGTCATCCACACAGACAAGCTTGAACAAGTCTCTCAACCGCTAGAGCATCGAGGAGATAACTGATTTCGATTTTTAGACGCTCTGCCTTCACTCTAATGGATAAGTGGTAAGTCTACCAAAACATAACCTATATTTGTGATGACAACAACAATTTCTATTTCTAAATTTTCAATTTAGTTTTTAATTGAAAAAAAAATGTTTAAGCTTTACAAGTCCAAATTTAAGCCACATACATAAATATATACTAAGGACCTCATATCATAAAAGCACCTTTAAAGTCCATTTTTTTTTAAATAAAACATATTTTTCGACTTTTCGGATATAATATAATAAAAAAACTCAATATTTACAGTTTTTACATAAACCTTTTTCAAAGCGTACTTATACAAAGTGTCTACATTTTAATCCTATTTTCAGTCTATAGCTCTCATAATAGTTAATTAAATAAATCTATCAGAAGCAGAAACGGCAATCATTTGAAACATCTCACCTCGAGCTTAGAATCAATCTGACAATCAATTCGATTTATCTTCTAAGCTCGAGGTGAGGTGTTTCAAATGATTGCCGTTTCTGCTTCTGATAGATTTACATCTTTGTAGCCCTGAAGAGGTTTAAGCATTATTAAACGAAACGTCGGCGATGAGCTTGTAGTTCGAACTTATCGCCTGTGCTGTTAGGTTAGTAAGTAGTTTATGTGAGAGTATCTGGATATTAAGTCAACATTATCAAGAGTTTATTTATCCCTCTATTACATTTTAGACAATTGAGGGACATTTGGTCCCCCCCAATATACGCTCGCGACCCCTACTTGGGCCAAAACTGTTAATCTTACTGTAACAAAGGAAACAATGTGCACCATAATAAATGTAGCAATTCGCAGTAGTTATATTCGACGATTTACTAACATTGCAAGACATTCTCTTTTTCATCCGCTTTGGTAAACGATAATGGCGTTCCGCACAATGCAGATCGTAAATTCCGGACGCTTTTGCCCGGAGCGATTTTAAATGGATCGTTTCCGGGTAGTCTAGATATAATGTTGACTTATCCTATGATTCGCCAGGAGAGGCCGATAAAATATTACGGGCATTAAAAGTTTTTAATTTTTCGAAGCGGGCTCGGCTCTTTCTAGTTTTCTTCATTGATTTGTTGAGTTTACTGTTTCCTAACCAATCCATTTGTTGGTTTTGCTCGAGCTTCCGGGGGGAAATTGTCAATTTTGTAAAGTAAAGAGATTATTTGCTCTAGGGCCGAGCGAGTGGTGCCTTTTTCTGTCAAGAAAAATCACTTTACTTCGACGGGTTTATTTTTATTAGAGAGAAGAAAGATTGAACCTATCGGAACGTACCAGCCCAATTGAACTTTCTTAAGTGCTAAAATCTAATAACATAGGGAATTAAGATAAAAGGCATCACAGGGAGGGGACAATGGGTAACATTACTCTCAAAGATAACCAGATTAACTCGAAACCCTCCGCTACTTAACAGAAATGCCATTTAGGGTATTAGTAAAAGGATGAATCCTTAGACATTAATGGGAGATAGCACTAGCAAAGGTCGTGTCTGAAAATTATTAACACTAAAGATACCTTTTCTCTTTCCAAGCTACGAATCATCTCCAAATCTGTGGTGTCCGAAATGCCTCCGTGGACAATCAGGACCCGATTGTTGACGATAGTCCCCAGAGGCAGCCATCGATAGACGCTCTCAAACAATTTGAGGATTCGTTCGTGGTTTTTCTAGAACAAAGCATCATATCTAATCAGTTTAACAAGTTTGACGAGCCACGGAGCGAATGCAAAAATTTCATCTCCCACAGAAGATTAATTCCGCCCTAATGGGATCAAGTTTTCATTTTCCAGACTTGTTGGTGCTGGAAGCGATTAAGCTCGTCAAACTTTTGATGAGTGACTTGTTTTCACGCCCCCGAACTGTGTGTAATTTCAAACTTTTTCTTTGTGACTGATGTGTTATTATTTGCGATAGGGTTGATGGTTTGCCAGTGAGATTTATCGGCTACCGGAATTTTATACTTAATTTTTTTATTGGATATGTTTTCTTATATCGTCTAGTTTCTGAGATATTTATACTTATTTGTTTTTTAATATTTATAAGTCTGGATTTTCTATAGAATTTCTAAATTGGGTTTATTATATACTAAAAGAGAACTAGAAAACTGCCTCGCGTGCAATATTTAAGCACGCGAAGCGGCTCTGTAGACGGCGATGGGGTTTGTGTAGGACAAACAGAAAGATATTTGAAGAACTGCTTAAGTAAGTAAAAATTACATGTAACATAGCAACATTTGGGGACAGAGAAACAAAACATATGCATTACAAAAAGTGAAAAAAAAATAACAATTTATATTTTCCTAAATTAATAGCGTTATGTGCTTGTTATTTATTTTGACATTATTCTGATACTTTAGGCTTTTTTTACAGTAGATCTGATGAAAAAAAAATTTGGTCCACTGCTGTATAATAATTCATAATATGTCAGGTTGTCAATATGTCAATATATAATTGCGTGTGTAATTCAATTTGAACTGGAACACCGTGAATAATATTCGTTATTCAAGCTGCGTCTTTGGTTTTATCCGAACGCCAGTGAGGATTATAAGTATCTCAGGTTTTTCAATTTTAGTCGTAGATATTTGGTATTTTTCTGGTTATAATACTTATAACTTTTTAACTATTAAATTGCCACGTGTAAGTACAGAAATAAACGGGCTTTCCAAAAATGTGGTCGCCTTGGTGGTATGTGCGGGAGGGGCTGAGCAGTGGCGTACCAAATTAAAAAATGCAGTTTTTTCAATACCCAAATTGGTCGCGTCTCTCTAAAAAAAAAACACCAACTCCGAGGGTAGGACTCTTATAATGGTTAACTTCTTGGCCTTCTAGACCCCCTTAGTTAGACGACTGACCCCTATAAATGTGGTACCAAGGGAAAGGGCATATCCTTGGGCACGTTTGATCCTATCCCCCCAAAGAAGTCACTTTAATACAGTCTGAGTATTGAGTGTCCGAAATAATTAAGTCGTTTTTTGCGATTTTTACGAAAAGTATAGAGCGGCCCACTTTTGGTTGTATATGGGTATCTAGAAGTTAATTTTGGTCTAGCTATTATACTACTCTTCATTTAAAGTGACGATAAGCCAAGACAATTATCTCAGAGCATTGGATCCTGCTCTTTGGCCTGCCGGAACGCATGTGAATAGATTTTATCATCCCAAAGGAGCACATGCCCTGGGACCAACAGTTGATTCAAACTGACTAAAATCTAAATCTGCTATGACTTACGACGGTTTAGTTTGTAATAATATGTCAGTTAAATGTAAGGGAACCACATCCCCCATTCGATCCTTGTCTTTCTTGCACTTGAATGTTCAGTCTCTAGCAAATAAGGTTAATGAACTGCACGTTTTTTTAGACGGCAAAAACATTGATTTTCTCTGTTTTTCAGAACATTGGCTTGATAGTGATTTTTTAAATTATATTAACATATACGGATACTCACTGGTTGGTCATTACGCAAGGGCCCGTGGTAAACATGGCGGTGTCTGTATCTTCTCCAACGTGTTGCCGCAGTGCGACCAACTAGACGTATCTAAATTCTGTATAGAACGAATTTCTGAATTTTGTGCCGTAAAAATCAAAACTCTTAATATTATTTTAATTTGCGTATATAGGTCTTGCCTTTCTAATTTTGATGTCTTTATTGAGACATTTGAGGAGCTTCTTGATTATCTCTCTGAGCTCCAATGTGAACTGATAATCGTCGGTGATTTTAACATCGACTTTCTCTCAAGTTCGTTGAATCTCTCAATTTTCAACTGTACTATAAATTCTTATGGTCTGCGTTTATGCGTGAGTGAGCCTACCAGGGTGACTTCTCATTCATCAACCTGCTTGGACAATGTCATTACTAATGTCCCTGAGCATGAGTGTGAAGTAACTGTTTTTGACCCGTGTCTATCTGATCATAGGGCGCAATCGATGACTGTCTTGCGTCCATTTTCCTCGCCCAACACAGTCTTTTCCAGAAGATTCACCGACAAAAACATTTCTCGATTCGTTTTGTCGCTGAGTGCATTGGACTCGCGTTCCTTTTTTTCCTCCTCGGATCCGAACTATTTGTCCACTTTGCTATGCAATGTGTATGCTGACTTGATCGTTAAGCATTTTCCTCTCAAACAGTCCACCTCAAATTGTACTAATAGAGGAGCCCCTGTAAACTGGTACAATGACTCACTCCGTGAAAGACGGAATCTCTTGTTCACCTTAAAAATTTTTTGCGATAGGAAGAATGATAGTGAATGCACTATTATTTACAAACGTCTGCAAAAAGGTTATAAAAAAAAGGTTCACTCGACGAAGAGAGCTGCATACGGACACTTTATTGTAAACTCTAATAATAAAACCAAGGATTCTTGGAGACTCATAAATTCTGAATTGAACAAACCTGCTCCTAGCCACACTATTGAAATTGCCCCCGAGGAGTTTAATTGTCACTTTGCTGCAGCGGCGGATCAGTTGAAATCACAGATCTCAAATTTGGACTTTGGCCCCGATTTTTTGCGCCTTGAACGGTTTCGGGTCCCTCCTGATTGTTCTTTTGACTTACCGGTTATCTCCGAAGAAACGGTGTTCCGTGCCTTGTTAACGTTGAAGAATTCAAAATGTTTAGATGTGTACAACATAAACAGTAAGATCGTTAAACAATCATCTTGTTCCTCTTTTAACACATTTATTTAACAGTTGTATAGTTTCCTCAGTTTTTCCCGATGCACTTAAGCATTCTAAAGTGCACCCTCTTCATAAAAAAGGAGATAAGAAGGATGTAAACAACTATCGTCCGATTTCGATAATCCCCTTATTTGGAAAAATTTTCGAAATTGTGCTAAAGGACATTTTATTGAACTACCTGCTGGAAATTTCTTTTTTTGATGACAGGCAGTGGGGATTTCTGCCGGGGAGGTCCACTTCGCAGGCTGTCCGCTCCGTTGTTGATGTTGTTGTTGACGCTTTCGAGAATGGTGATAGGATTGCTCTTTCCCTGTTCGATGTGTCTAAGGCATTTGATTGTATTAGTCACGATTTGCTGGCGGGTAAGCTTTCCAGAGCTGGCGTCTCGGCCCATACACTACGGTTTTTTATGTCTTATCTACAGGATCGTTGTCAATCTGTGCATATGAACGGATTAAGTTCATCGACATTGCCCTTGAGGTTTGGTGTGCCTCAGGGATCTGTCTTAGGACCTTTGCTCCTTCTCATATATGTAAATGATCTTCCAAAATATGTTGATCCGGCAGACTGTAGATTGTTTGCTGATGATACCACCATTATAACAAAAAGCTCATCTCTGCCTGAGTTAGCAAGTGCTAGTTCGTTTGCTGAAACTCGAGCGAAGAATTGGTCTTCTGCCCACGGGTTATTTCATAATGAGAGCAAAACTCAAAGATTGACGCTGTCGACAGCGGAAGCTAGGGGTGACAGTGTTACGTTGCTGGGAATTTGTATTGATGATAGGCTGAGCTGGAGCCCCCAGATAGATGCTCTCTGCAATCGCCTGTCATCGGCATTGTTCGCATTGAGATGTCTTCGTGGTTCTCTCGACATTTCTATACTGAGAACCGCCTATTTTGCCTTATTCCATTCAAGATTCCTTTATGGAATTACCGTGTGGGGTGGTTCTGGACACGCCTTGAGAGTGTTCAGGATGCAGAAGAGGGCTGTAAGAGTGTTGCTTGGCCTCGGGCGTAGAGAGTCCTGTAGGGACCATTTTCTGAATCTGCACATTATGACTGTGCCATCGGCTTATATATATTTTACCTTGCTCGAGATCCATCAGAACAGGTCAAGGTACAGTCAGCAGTCTGATATACATGATTTTAATACAAGGAATGCAGAACATCTTAGGCTGCCTAGATACAGGCTCTCAAAATCTATGAGAAACTCCCTGGATTTGAGCTTGTTTAACAGACTACCTGCCAGCGTCAGAACCCTGAACGCTACAGAGTTTAAAATCAAACTAAAAACATTTTTCTATTCAAACAGCTTTTACAGTGTGGAGGAATTCCTTGTACACCGGTTCTAAAACGTCTTTTGTTTGATATGGATGTGGCTCCTGTGTCTTTATATATTTTGTGTCAATTGGTCTAACGTCTCATAACTACTGTAGTATGTCTTAGTTTTACCTACTTTGTTATTTACTATTAATGTTTTTTTACTGACTTGCTACACATACATGTTTTGTATTTTGTGGTCAAACAAATAAACCTAAACCTAAACCTAAACCTATACCGGGCGAACTACAAAAGTTTTTCTGTATCACATTTTTTGACAATTTAGGTGTACCTTTCTAACAGTTACACTCTGTAGATTCCACATTTTTGCAGAAACATATCTGAAATAATTCAGAGAGGACACATATGGACCCTTGATCTGGCCAAAAATCAAGATCGTAGCTTTGAGTTTGAAAATTTGACGAATTTTTAAATTTCAAACTGCTTCTTTGAGGTCTATTTGTGTCGAGGCAGGACATTTAATCGAATAATTTTCTATCCCAGAGGATCCCTTTGTATGTTTTCTTTTCGGCACACTTTTGTGATAAATATATAGATTTTAAACTTTAGTACCATGGTTCCTTACGGAATGGACTGCAAGCTGCCATAGGTCAAAACCTTCTTTAAGGTACTAAACTGGAGGTTTTGGGGGGGGGGGGAGGGGAGAAACACGTATGTTTCTCAAGCTGTTGGTCAGTTGGTCAATACGTAATATACGGCTGGAATGTAGATTACGTCAATTTATTGTATTGTTGACGGTTCATGGTTGAAATCTAGATGGTAGGTACGTACGGGGGTATCCTAAATTGTGATATAGTTTCCGCAGCTATCATAGCTACAGTAGCTGACTAACGTTAATATTTACTGAACTGTTTATGGTATATGGTTCAACTTTGGACGCTGGTGCCCATGGAGGTACCATAAATGAACATAAATGAATGGTAAACTAACTGACAGCTGTATAGCTGATGGTAGCAAGTTTATAGCTATTTAATGAACCGATGGTGATATCGAGTTGAAAATCGATTGGTAGGTTTGCCTTCTGTAATATTTGCATTTTTTTAAATTCAAGATGAGTTAAAAAGCTGAGATTTGGCATGTGGCTACTTTATGGGAGGGGCTAGAGGTCTTTCAGGGCCGAAACCTTGCCGCGGATACCAAAGGTTCTATTTTAAAAAGTTTTCAGTTCATTATAGAATTCCTTCTCAGAAAAATTCTTCTTTAAATTCAATGTATTCAACGGAAAATGTAGCAAGAGGATCTCTAAACTAATAATGCAAAAATAACTTTATATTCTACAATTGCTTCAGTATCACAGCTATGATTCTTCCATCAGGATATATAACCTCATCATTGTTCCTTTCTCACTTCTAAAGTCTTCCCTTTGCTTTCTACATATTTTTATAGTTTGCTATGAATTGCAGTTGGGGACATTATTATCTTGGAGTTAGCGCACATTCCTTTCTCTCTCTCACTCTGTCTCTCTGTCTATTCTCTCTCTATCTCCGTTTCTTCTATTTCTTCACATTTTATAAATAGACAGTAAAAAATTTGTTGAATAATTGAATTAAACGCAATAACCCTAATTAATTTTCTCTTGCGGATCTCTATTTCTTCATTCCAGTGCATCCCTATAATCATTTTTGGGCGATTTTTTCAGAGAAGGCGCTTTTTAGCTGTAGCAAAAATTTACCTAAAAGTACTTGCAATTCAGAAACAAGGGGGTGCAAGCGAAATGATGACTGGACGCAAAGTTCAAGCAATACTCTAAATCACGCGAATAACATCTCCAAATTTGACACTTCAACTCCAAATGATGGAGAAACGAACTACTTCCTATAGGGATTATATGTAAAAACATCCAGAACACAGTTTGAGATGAACCTTTGCTACCCTTCCTACTTAACCAAATCTGCAATCAAGAGTTGGCTCTCCAAAGTTGCCGTCTCATATTTTAACCCTAGAGAATAAAGTACCTTCCGCCCTAGAGAGAGAAGTACTAGTTTCATCTCCCAAATTATGGAGATACTTTGTACTTCCTACAGGCGTCATATAAACAATGTACAGGGCACAGTTTGTGAATAACCTCTGCTACCTTTCTTGTCCGCGTCGGAAGGGACCTTCTTTGGCTCTTTCGCCTAAAAGACATGGAGGTTAACCAAATCTGCAATCCTGAATTGGCTCTCCAAATTTTGCGCTTAAAATTTTTACCCTAGGGAATAAAGTACCTTCTTCCCTAGAGAGAGAAGTACTAGTCTCATCTCCCAAATGATGAAGAAACGTTCTAGTTCGTTGAAGAAACGTTTCTCAGTTTGAGAAAAACATCTGCTTCCCTTTTTGTCGACGCCGGAAGAGACCTCTTTTCGCAAAAAAAAAACATGGAGTTTGGCGCTTTTCAGATAGCACAAATTTACCAAAACGAATGTGCAACTTAGAAACAAGAGGGCGTTAAATCACTCCAAACCAAGTGAATAACATCTCCAAAGTGGCACTTCAATTTTTCTCCCAAAGGAGTAAAGTACCTTCCTCCCTAGGAAACAAAGTGCTATTTTTATCCTCCAAATGATGGACAAACGAACTACTTCCTATAAGGACCATGTAAAAAACATGTACAGCACAGTTTAAGATTAACATCTGCTACCCTTCTTGTCGACATCTGAAGAGAGATTCTTTAGCTAAAAAAACATGGAGATATTAAATTGACACGATTCTTCAGTATTTTGCGTAGGTACCGAAATAAATGTGCTTTTGAAAAATCTGGTCGGCTTGGTGGTATGTGCTGGAAGGGCTGAGCTG
The DNA here is from genome assembly GCA_951812265.1 of Taphrorychus bicolor. Lineage (NCBI taxonomy): Eukaryota > Metazoa > Arthropoda > Insecta > Coleoptera > Curculionidae > Taphrorychus > Taphrorychus bicolor. The sequence continues at coordinate 27,122,757 of OX638302.1, read as the reverse complement.
TGGCGTACCAAAACAAATTTTTTTTCTACTGACTAACTTGGTCAATTTCTTGGCCTTCTAGACCCCCTTAGTGAGCCGACTGGCTCCTAAAGAGGTCACTTTAATACAGTCTGAGTAAAAAATTTCCAAAGACGCTTAAGAAAAGGTATCCAAAATAGTTAAGTAATTTTTAGCGATTGTTATGAAAACTATAGAGCAGCCAATAATTGGTTGTATATAGGTGACTAGATGAAGTGGAGAGAAAAAAAATTGATTATTAGTTTAGTTTTGGTCTACCTCTTATACCGGGCGAGCTACAAAAGTTTTTCTGTGTCACATTCTTTGCCAATTTAGAGTCAATACTCTTCTAACATTACACTCTGTAGATTCCACATTTTTTTGCAGAAAAATATCTGAAATAATTCAGAGAGGTACTATACATATGGGCCCTTGATCTGGCCAAAAATCAAGATCCTAGCTTTGAATTTGCAAGTTTGACAAATTTTTAAATTTCAAAATGTTAATTTGAGGTCTATTATCCGAGGCAGGGCATCTAATCGAATGATTTTCTATCCTAGAGGATATATCGGAATGTTTTTTTTGCTGAAACGTTGCGAAATTGTCGTAATTGAATTTAGAAGCGAAAGATGCAGGGATTTGGAACAAAATTTTCAAAATTTTTTCCCAAAATCCCGAATGGTTCCAAATCACGTCCATAAAGGGGTGAATCGAAACCATTCTAGATTTGGCTCTTCCCACTCAACGTCAACTGATAGCTGAGATTTTTCGAAATGTAAACATTCACTTTAAAGGCTTAGATTAAAGAAAACCGGCCGAAAAGCGTGGAAAACTATGTGACAAGAGGAAATTTGAACATTTCTAGAAAGATTATTGGCATATATGCCCGGTCCTCGAGAACGTATTCGCAAAGACTGGTCGATTTGAAAATTTCGTGTCGGGATTCATGATGGCTGATGAAGACCACGCGGTTTATAGTTTGTTCGCATACTGTGCATTTTAACAATTCGATACAGTACATTTTAGCAATCCACTCCTTCGTATAAGGAACTCATTGCCCAGTGTGTTTTAAAGAGAACAACAATGATTTTGTCATAAAAAAAATGGGTAAAAAAAATGGCCGCCGTAGACAGGGTGATTAAAGAATGATGATATCTTTGAAACGGGTAAAGTTAGAGAGTTGAAATTCTCGTACCATAGTTGCCTACGGAATGAACTGCACGCTGCCATGGGTCGAAACCTTCCTTAAGATACCAAACCCAAAATTTTGCAAATAAGTTTTCAGGCTTTTACACGTATGTTTCTCAAAACGTTGGTCAATGGATAATATATGGGAGAAATGTATATTACGTCAATTTAGAGTATTGTTGATGGTTCATAGTTGAAATTTGTACGGTAGGTACCTACGGGGGTATCCTAAATTGTGATATCGTTGCCGTAGCTATCGTGGCTACAGTAGCTCAGTAACGTTAATATTTAGTGAACTGTTTACGGTACATGGTTCAATCTTGGAGCCTGAAAAAGCTAAAGCATAGATCTCACTCCCAAAGTAGTCAAACTGAGCAGACATCAAATTGAACAAGGCTCTAAGGAAACCAGAAGTGCCAAAAACCACAGAACTGAGACTTCTTAAGCTCAAGTTAAATGACAGGATTAACTGGGTGGATTTTATACCAATCTTAATTGCAGTTATCAGAAGAAATGGCATAATATCTAGAAATATAAAGAAGCTGAAATAATTAAAAAGGAGAAACCACATAAATTCATGGATGCCCAAAAATATTTAACAGAGCTTGAGAAGTTGGGTCTTGAAGTCGAAGAGTTCAAGAAGGAAATAGTCGGTGAAGCGTTGGTATGAGGTAACCCATAGAAAAAGTCCAATAACAAAACTGCTGAATCTGCTAAAAACTTAATTAAGCCAAAGCCACCAAGAAGAAAGAACCAAAGAAGGAAGAACGGATTGATACGGTGGTTTTGAAAAAAAAACCTTCAGAAAAGGAGGCTCCGAAAGAAACTTTTAATATTAAACTCATATTACACAAGAAAGAAGAAACAGATACCTTTGGAAAAGAACCAAAGGTCGGCGTTAAGTTACAAAAAAAACTCCTCAAAAATCTAAATCTGAAGAAGAACCCGAAGAAGGAAAAAGAAGATGTGGCTAAAATCACCCGCCCAACGAAGCCTGATGAAACAAAAGAAATATTGTCAAAACCAGATGACGAAAAAGATTTAGTTCCCACTATCGATGATGACTTGAAGTAGAAGAGGAAAAGACCAAACTTAACAACAAAACTCCAAAGGAAGCCGCGCTTATTGAAAAGGAGTATTTTCAAAAAAAACTGCACAAGACGAAGATATTATACAGGCCATTTTTAAACCTAAACATAAGAAGACAGAAACTCCCAAAAATGTAAAAGTATTAAATTAATAGTTATGCATTAAACTGAGAGACAGCCAGCGGAGTTAGAGCAAAAATAGAGATCGAAACAATTTTGTTGAAGAAAGCACCCAAATTGGAAGAGATGACGAAGAAGAAGGGAGGCATATGTAAAAAAGTCATCATTAAGAAGTAGAAGATAAGAGAAATTTTGTAACCGAAAGAAGAAGTTCTAGAATGAAATGTGGAAGCGTAAAAATGATTTCCAACGGAGTAGAAGAAGCCACTGCTAAAAAAAGAAACTGTGAACATTCTCGGGGTGGTGGAAAAACTAAAAGAAGAACAATTTTGAAAGTTACAACCGAAGAAGCGGCTGGAGGAACTCCTTCAGCATCCGTCCTGAAGAAATTGCCCATTGTCGAAAAACCGATAGAAAAAGGACCCAAACCTCACGAGATGAAAGTGATAGAAGTAAAAGTTACCGCACAACCCAAAGAGGAAAAAATAAGAGACGAATATTGAGGAAAAGTCATCATTAAGAAGAGGAAACCTAAAATTTTGCAATCGAAGGAGTTGTAGAACTAAATGTAGAAACTTAAAAACCACTTCCAACGGAGCCTGTATAAGAAGACATTGTTAAAGAAAAATCTGCAGAAATTCCCGAGGTGTTAGAGAAACTAAAGAAGTGACACTTTAGGAAGTTACAACACAAGTGGAAAAACCGATAGCAGAGGCACCCAAATTTGAGATGGAAGTGGTTGAAGTAAATCTTACCGTACAACTCAAAAAAAGAAGCTGTATACTTAAATGCAGAAACATGAAAACCACTTTCCACGGAGCTTCTAGAAAAAGCTACTGCTAAAAAAAAACGATTTTTAAAATTGAATATTTAAGATAAAGAAGAATAAGATTTTAAGAAGAAAAAGAGTTGGTTACGGGAAAAACAAAACATCGAATTCAAAGTTTGACACCATTAACACCACAAACACACCAAAAGTTGGCATTTTTTTCGGGTACTTCCGTAAGTAATGGGAATTTTATATTCCTTCAAACGACATTCCACAATGTTTGAAAATGTGCAACTTTGCCCTAATTTAAGCTCGTATCCTCGTATCTCTTCAAGAACTGAGGTTTCCATGCTTGCGCTTCGCTGAGCAAGTTCGTGTTTACGTCAATGTGTAGTCTGCACCACAGTTCTGTAGTAGAAGTTTCAAAATGGCGTTGATTAGGACAATTGAACATTTCAACCAAAGAGAAAAATACATCGTCTCTCGTATACGAGTACAGTGATTGGAAGACCACTTTTTATGTTAAGTGATTGAGGGTGAAAAAAGTGGCCGGAAGAGAGAATCTTCTGCCAGAAAGATAAATGACGTCGGTGCTCTTAAGCTATACAGGAAGTTACCTGAAAGAATCTTCAATCCAGAAACAAGAGGTCGCAGACCGAATAATGACCGAACAATACACCTCTGACCGCAAAGTTCTAGTAACAAAGCAAACCAAGTGAATAACAGCTACAAAGTTGGCACATTAATTTTTCCCCCTAGCGAATAAATTATCATAGTCCCTAGAAAAAGAAATACTAGTTTCATCTCCCAAATGATTCAGAAACGTTCTACTTTCTAGAGAAATCGTATAAAAAAATATGCAGGGCAGAGTTTGAGAAGAACCTTTGATACTTCTTGTAGATGTTGGAAGAGTCATTCATGGGCCAAAAAGACACAGAGGTTGGCCTCCTTCAGGTATAGTAGAAGCCTACCTAAACAAATCTGCAATCCAGAAAAAGTTGCAACCCAAATAGTAACCGGACAATACACTTCTGCTCGCAAAGGTCAAGCAAAACTCCAAACCAAGCAAATAACATTTCCAAAGTTGGGACCTCAAATTATTCTAATAATATATAAAATAAATTCTTCGAAACGTTCTACTTATAGGCGTCATATAAAAAAATGTGCAGTGCACAGTTTGAGAAGAACCTTTGATACTTCTTGTAGATGTTGGAAGAGTCATTCATTGGCCAAAAAGAAATGGAGGTTGGCCTTCTTCAGACATAGCAAAAACCTACGTAAACAAGTTTGTAATCCAGATGTTGCAACCTATATAGTAACTGGACAATACACTTCTGCCCGCAAAGTTCAAGCAAAACTCCAAATCAAGCAATTAACATCTTCAAAGTTGGGACCTCAAATTATTACCCTAGAGAATAAAGTACCTTTTTCCATAGAGAGAGAAGTATTAGTTTTATCTCACAAATGATGGAGAAACGTTCTACTTCCTATAGGCGTCATATAAAAAATGTGCAGTGCACAGTTTGAGAAGAACCTTTGATACTTCTTGTAGATGTTGGCCCTTCTTCAGGTACAGTAGAATCCTACCTAAACAAATCTGCAATCCAGAAGAAGTTGCAACCCAAATAGTAATCGGACAATACACTTCTGCTCGCAAAGTTCAAGCAAATAACATCTCGACAGGACCTCAAATTATTACCCTAGAGAAAAAAGTACCTTTTTCCCTAGAAAGAGAAGTATTAGTTTCATCTCCCAAATGATGGAGAAACGTTCGGCTTCCTATAGGCATCATATAGAAAATGTGCTGGGCGCAGTTTGTGAAGAACCTCTAAAGAAACTCGAAAGAGACATTCTTTCACTTAAAAGACGTGGAGATTGATGCTCTTCAGCTGTAACAGAAACTTACCTAAGCAAATCTGCAATTCAGAAGAGGTTGCAACCCGAATAATGACCGGACAATACACTTTTGTTCGCAAAGTTTAAGCAGCAATCCAAACCAAGTGAATAATATCTTCAAAGTCCGCAAGCCAATTTTTCTCCCTAGAGAATCAAGAGGACAGTTTAAGATTAACCTCTGCTACCCTTCCTACCTAACCAAATCTGAAATCCAGAGTTGGCTCTCCAAAGTTGGTGCCTCAAATTTTCACCCTAGGGAATAAAGTACCTTCCTCCCTAGAGAGAGAAGTACTAGTTTCATCTCCCAAATTATGAAGATACTTTCTACTTCCTATAGGCGTCATATAAAATATGTGCAGGGCACAGTTTGTGAAGAACACTGCTACCTATCTCGTCAATGTCGGAAGAGACATTTTTTCGCAAAAAAACATGGAGGTTGGCGCTTTTCAGATGTAGAAGAAATTTACCTAAACGGTTTGCGGGCCTGCACGCAAAGTTCAAGCAATACTCCACACCAAGTGAATAACATCTCCAAAGTTGCCACTTCAATTTTTCTCAGAAAGGAGTAAAGCCTCCTTCCTCCCTAGGGAACAAAGTGCTATTTTTATCCTCCAAATGATGGAGAAACGAACTACTTCCTATAGGGATCATGTAAAAACATGCAGTGCACAGCGTAAGATGAACCTCTGCTACCCTTCCTACCTAATCAAATCTGCAATCCAGAGTTGGCTCTCCAAAGTTGGCATATCATATTTTAACCCTAGAGAATAAAGTACCTTCCTCCCTAAAGAGAGAAGTAGTAGTTTCATCTCCCATATGATGGAGAAACGTTCTACTTCCTGTAGGCGTCATATAAAAAATGTGCAGGGCACAGTTTGTGAAGAACCTCTGCTACCTTTCTTGTCGACGTCGGAAGAGACATTCTTTTACCTAAAAGATATGGAGGTTGATGCTCTTAAGCTGTAACATAAACTCAGTGAATAACGATATAATAAGCAATCCAAACCAAGTGAATAATATCTTCAAAATTGGCAAGCCAATTTTTCTCCCTAGAGAATCAAGAGGACAGCTTAAGATGAACCTCTGCTACCCTTCCTACCTAACCAATTCTGCAATCCAGAGTTGGCTCTCCAAAGTTGGTGTCTCAAATTTTCACCCTAGGGAATAAAGTACCTTCCTCTCTAGAAAGAAAAGTACTAATTTCATCTCCCAAATGATGGATATACTTTCTACTTCCTATAGGCATCATATAAAATATGTGCAGGGCACAGTTTGTGAAGAACTCTGCTACCTATCTTGTCGATGTCAGAAGAGACATTCTTTCGCTTAAAAGACATGGAAGTTGATGCTCTTCAGCTGTAACAGAAACTTACCTAAGCAAATCTGTAATCCAGAAGAGGTTGCAACCGGAATAATGACCGGACAATACACTTTTTGTCGCAAAGTTTAAGCAACAATTGAAACCAAGTGAACAATATCTTCAATGTTGGCAAGCCAATTTTTCTCCCTAGAGAATCAAGAGGACAGTTTAAGATGAACCTCTGCTATGCTTTCTACCTAACCAAATTTGTAATCCAGAGTTGACTCTCCAAAGCTGGTGCCTCAAATTTTCACTATAGGGAATAAAGTACCTTCCTCCCTAGAGAGAGAAGTACTAGTTTTATCTCCCAAATGATGAAGAAACGCTCTACTTCCTATAGGGGTCATAAAAAAATGTGCAGGGACAGTTTGAGAAGAACCTCTGCTACTCCTTTTGTCGACGTCGGAAGAGACCTTCTTTCGCAAAAAGACATAGAGTTTGGCGCTCTCCAGATGCAGCAGAAATTTATTTTAACGAATCTGTAATTTAGAAACAAGAGGGTGCTAGTCGAATCATGACCAGACAATACACTTCTCCCCGCAAAGTTTAAGCAATACTCCAAACCAAGTGAATAACATCTCCAAAGTTTGGCGCGTAGGCTTCTGGATTCTTGGACCCTTGTGATTGTATGGTTGGTTGTTATCTTGGGTTCTGGTCCTTTTGTTTGATTAAAATAAGTTACAGCGGGTGCTTCTAACTTCTTTGTTTAATGACGTTTCGACACAAATTGGTGCCTTCATCAGATTACTACAACATATGGAATACTTAGTTTAAAGACAAAATTTTTACAATAGCAGGAAGGGAAGGTGTAAAGGAATACATGGAAAAAAAAAATTATATAAAGATTACTACAAGTACAAAATAAACTGTTGAAACATAAACGTATTGAGGGATGATTAAATTAAAGAATAAAGTCGGTAACTCAAAGCAAAAGAGCGTCAAAAGTGAAACCTACGATGCAATATGGTGTTAGGTTAAGAAGAGGGGCAAATAGGGTAAGAAACGTAAGAAAAGGAGGGAATCTGAGGGTGACAATGACTTACCACAAAACGATGTACAGTTTTGGTTCGAAGTTTGTTGCAGTTTTTTTCTTTATGTACTGTTACTTGAAGAAAAGTAAACGAAAGTTGCATTATTGCTTTGTACATGCTGCTCGCCGTGTCGAAACTCTGCGGCTAACCGTCAGAGATATCGTACGGCACGCAGCATGTACTATGGGGAATTAAAGAAATTTTTGTAAGTTTTGGATAAGGAAGCCTATAATGAAAGAAGATGCAGAGGCTAGTAAAATTGGTCAAGGTGGTGTTTAATATACACATACATCGCAAGGTTAATTGTTTTTAATTAAGTAGGTCTGCTGACTGGTGGTTTTGGGTGTTTGGTTTATATTGTTTTGGAATTTAACTATGTATTTTAGGTAAATTTATGGATATTGAAATATTTACTGATTTTATGCAGGGGGTAGTTACAGTATGTAGGAGTAAATTTTACTTAGGCCATCAGTGTCCGTTTTTGCATTGACGCAATTACTGTTTTTTTTTATGTATACCATTTCATGAAATTCCCTTTTTTTCTTGTTTTTTTCTGTTTTTAGGACTTTAGCTCTTTTAAAATCAAAATTATGTTGATGTTCATTTGCGTGGTGGGTTAGGGCTGTAGGGTTATTTTTGTTGTGTTTGTGTCCATTGATGCGGTTTTTTAAGAACTGGCTAGTCTGCCCGATATAGACGCCAGGGCATCCTGTTTGGCAGGGTATTTCGTAGACGATGTTGCTTTTTTTGTCTGTGGGGGTTTTGGGTTTCAGTTTGGTAAAATGTTGGTTGAGTAAATTATGTCCTTTAAAACTGGTTTGGATATTTTCTTTGGAGACTGTATTGCGGATTTTTTCGGAAAGACCAGGGATGTATGGTATAGTTAGATAGTTTGTTTCGGTATTTTTTTTGGTATGCCTGGTTGAATTGTTATAAAATTTATGTATTCTTTTTTTAAATATAGTGTTAATTAGGCCGTAGGGGTAGTTGTTTGTTATTAGGGCGGACTTTGCCTTTTTTATTGCATCGGTTCGGTATTCAGGATCGGAAAGGCCTACCGCGCGGTCGGCAAGGCTGGTTATGACGGACTTTTTTTGAGATATAGGGTGATTTGAATTGAAATTTAAGTATCTGCCAGACCAGGTGGGTTTCGTGTACCATGAGGTTCTTACTTTGCCATTGCTGTTATGGAGGGTGAGGTCTAGAAAATTGATTTGCTGATTTTGTTCGATTTCTATGGTGAATTGAATTTTTGGGTGGTATTTGTTGAACTCGTTCAATATGTGTTGGCCGTATTTTTGTGGAGCAGCGAGTAAGCAGTCATCTACATAGCGGAAGAAGAAGGGGAGTTTTACTGGTAGGTTGTCAATTACAGTGGTTTCGAGATCTTCGAGGACTAATTGTGCAATGACGCTTGAGATGGAGGCGCCCATCGCACAGCCATTGATCTGTTTGTAATAAGTGTCATTGAAGACGAAATAAGTAGAGCTTAAGGTTAGTTCCACTGCTTCTAAGAAGTCCTTCATAGGTATGTCAGTGTGTTGTTTAATTTT